>VWZI01001035.1:554-10826 GCA_013396835.1 Psilopogon haemacephalus
ACCAACAAGGAGAGGCTGGTGAGGGAAGTGAAGCTGAAGGGTAGCCTAGGATGAAGTGACCATGAAATGGTAGAGTTTAAGATCCTGAAAGCATCAAGGAGAGTGCACAGCAAACTCACCACTCTGGACTTCAGAAGAGCACACTTCAATCTTTTCAGGAATCTGCTCAAGAGGGTACCATGGGAAAAAAACTCTGGAAAAAAGGGGGGCCCAGGAAAGCTGGACATTGCTCAAGGATCACCTTCTTCAGGCCCAGGAACAATGCATCCCAAAAAAGAGGAAGGCAGGTAAGAATGCAAGGAGGTCTGCATGGATGAATGGAGAACTCCTGGACACACTTAGACACAAAAAGAAAGCCTACAGAGAGTGGAAGAAAGGACANAGTTCATGAGCACCTAAAGAACCTGAACGTGCACAAGTCCATGATACCTGATGAGATCCACCCACGGGTCCTGAAGGAACTGGCAGATGAAGTTGCCAAACCGTTGTCCATTGTATTTGAAAGGTCATGGCAGACTGGTGAAGTGCCTGCTGACTGGAAAAGGGCAAAGCACCTATCTTCAAGAAGGGAAAAAAGGACGACCCTGGGAACTACAGACCAGTCAGCCTCACCTCTGTGCCTGGCAAGATCATGGAGCAGATCCTTCTGAAGGCTGTGCTGCGGCAGATGGAAAACAAAGCAGAGGTGTCTGATGGTAACAAGCATGGCTTCACCAAGGGCAAATCATGACTAATTTGGTGGCTTTCTATAATGAAGTAACAGCAGCAGTGGACAAGGGAAGGGCAGCTGATGTCATCTACCTGGATCTAAGAAAGGCCTTTTACTCTGTCCCACATGAAATCCCGGTCACCAAACTGGAAAAACGCGGACTTGATGGGTGGACAACTTGTTGGCAGGGAGCAGCCACAACGTCCCTGGGCAACCTGTTCCAGTGTCTCACCACCCTCACTGTGAAGAACTTCTTCCTAACACCCCGTTTAAATCTCCCCTCTGCCAGTTTGAACCCATTACCTCTCATCCTGTCATTACAAGACCTTGTGAACAGTCCCTCCCCAGCCTTCCTGTAGGCCCCCTTCAGATACTGGAAGGTTGCTATAAGGTCTCCTCAAAGCCTTCTCTTCTCCAGGCTTCTCAGCCTGTCCTCATAGCAGAGGTGCTCCAGCCCTCTGATCATTTTCACGGCCCTCCTCTAGACTCTCTCCAGCAGTTCCATGTCTTTCTTTTTCTGGGGGCTCCAGAACTGCACACAGTACTCCAGGTGGGGTCTGATGAGAGCAGAGTAAAGCGGGAGAATCACCTCCCTTGCCCTCCTGGCCATGCTTCTCTTAATGCAGCCCAAGACACAGTTGGCTGTCTGAGCCACGTGTGCACACTGCAGGCTCATGTTGAGCTTCTCATCCACCTAGACCCCCAGGTCCTTTTCCTCAGGGCTGCTCTCCAGACACTCGCCATCCAGCCTGTATCTGTGCTTGGGATTGCACCAACCCAAGTGCAGGACCTTACACTNTGGGATTGCACCAACCCAAGTGCAGGACCTTACACTTGGCCTTGTTGAATTCCATGAGGTTGGCCTGGGCCCACCTCTCCAGCCTGTCCAGGTCCCTCTGGATGGCATCCCTCCCCTCTAGCAAGTGAACTGTGGCACACAGCTTGGTGTCATTCACAAACTTGTTGTGGGTGCACTCGATTCCTCTGCCCATGTCGCTGACAAAGATGTTAAACAATACTGGTTCCAGCACTGACCCCTGAGGGACACCACTTGTCACTGGTCTCCAGGTGGACATTGTGCCATTGATCACTACTCTCTGCGTGCAACAATCCAGCCTATTCCTTATCCAGTGAGTTGTCGAATGGATTTCTGTATTGCTTTTAACTTGTATGTAATTATATATAGTTGTAAATATCTGTATATATTCTGTATTTATGCTTGTAAATTTGTGCTACCCTGTAAAATATAGCTTCATTCCTTAACTTCCAGCCAGCTGAGTTAGTCTGGTGAATTGCGGTGGTGGGGAAACTCCCAAAACACTACAACTCAGAATTAGTGTTCTGCCTTGAAAGTAGTTGCAAGCACAAAGCAAAAGCAAATTTTTTTAAAGACCAATTCTGGTAAGATTCTCTTCCAAGCACTTTTTAATTAGTATGAAGACAGCTCACAGATTAGAACAAATATTCCTCCTCTAATCTTGAAATTACCAGCACTATCCATCTAATTTTTAGACTTTTCTTGCTCACTTGTCACTGGTCTTCAGGTGGACATTGTGCTGTTGATCACCACTCTGTGTGCAACCACTTGTATATATATACATTCCTTTTCCCTAAATACCTTTTGTATTTCATTACATATTTGTAAATAGCATTAATATTTAACCTCCAATTCTGTGACAGGGTTTTAATTTTACTACTTTGCAGTAAAATACTTTCCTGTCCTTTCACCCTGGGCAGCTCATGGCTCAAAACTAGGACAGGCCTTTATTTCAAAGTTCCGATATCTTCATTCAGCTTCTACCCAGCTTACTCTTTAAAAGCTGTTCTTCATTTCTGAAAAGTGCATGAGAGATGAAATAAACTTAAACACCCAATTTACTCTTCATCTTTCCTCTGGCTATTGTTTGGTTAACCTGTAAAATGTCACACATCCCAGTTCTGATCACAGAGCAATAGCAATCCATTTCGTTTGGATGAGATCTTTAAGATCATCAAGTCCAATTGTTAAGCCACAAAATACTTTTTTCTCTCACAACTTACCTGGAAAATAAAATAGAGCAGCACTACAACCACCTAGTAAGCATCAACTGTGAGGTAATTACCACAGTATTTATTTTTCAATTATTGGATACTATTTTATATTTCTGTGATTTTTTAAAAGCTGATGTTGAAGTACATGGAAATTTTGCTTTGGGACTTAGCATCAGAGGTTTTACTCTATGTACTTCTTATTTATTTGTATCCTTCAGCAAGAATGTTGGTATTGTTTGCAGAAGTAATTTTTCTATGTCTCATCACTGTGGATCTTGATACTGTTTTTATTTGTCAGTAATCATTATATATCTGTGTCTTGCTCATTTGTTCCACCTAGCAGATAATTCCTGTCTTCAGATGTCATTGATTTGAATAAGAGTCTCTCGCATATGTCCAATTTTTTGTTCTTCTTGTTTGTGGGTTGCTCCTGGTTTTGGTTGGGTTTTGTTGCTGTTGTTCTGGAGTTTGGTTGTTGTGGTTGTTGTCTGTTTTGTTTTGTTCTTTGAGGTATTTTGGTTGTTTGGTTTGGGATTTTTGTTGCTCTTTATGTTGTTTTGGGGGTTGGTTTTTCTAGTTTCAGTACTTGGGGGGAAAAAAGTAGAATTCAAGTAACATACTGGAAAAAATAAATCACGTGCATGTAATGATTGAGTCATACCCCTCTAACTGTTTTTTTTTTTTTTTTTTTATCACATTGCATTTTCACATCAATTTAAAAATGGATTAATAGCAAATGAGAAAATACCATTACAATTGGCATCCTGCTGTTTTATCCATCCTGCACATCTGGAATAGGGTGGGAAAAGAGAACAAGAGTAAGAAAATCTGGATTTGTCTCACTAGACAAAACCAGAGAATCTGGAAAGCACATGTAGTCTGGTTTCTTCAGTTAGACCAAAAGTTCCTTCCCACATATCCCATGTTCAGAAGTGCTCCTATTCTCTCTTTGAAGCTATAAATCAGCCACCTATATTAATTACTTTCTATGAACATATGAGCTATTCCTCCACTTTCACAGGCCCCAGTGAACACTTAATTGAGGTGGCAAAGTGATTCTTTTCCAGCCAGTCTTCTAGTTACAGATTAACAGGAACAGCCCTGGTACCATACAGCAATTTTGACAGACAAACATATTTATGTGACTGCTAAAATATGTTTGCTTTGTGTTAAAGAATCTAAAACAGCCTTTATTAACAGTGCTATTGAAAAAGTCATGGAAGTTTCATTAGTGGTAAACAACTTCAGTACGTTATCTAGGTCACTATGGTGTTACACACATGGGTCTATGCCCAGTGGCCTTTAGAGCTATTTGGATACTTCATCTTCGAATCCAGCTGAGCCCCCAGGCAGGGAAAGAACAGAGGCACAATTCATGCCCCTAACTGTGAAAACTACCACCGGGTCTCACAGATGAGAGGAGTAGCACCCCAAGGTCTGCAGTCACTTCACAGAGAACACAAAATATCTTCTCAATCCCACCTCTACAAAGAGTTCCAAAGCATGCAGCCAAGCCACTGGTACACTAAAGTTTAAAAGAGAGACAATGCATGTCATTAGCTCAATATATGCTACAAGAAGCAGGCACATGGCTATATTAGTATTCAAAGAATATGACAATATGGAGATGTACACTGTGAAGTATCACACAACCCAAACACTATTATTTTTATTACCATTATTTTATCATCACCACCTTATTTACCTCTCCACTCATACTTCTCATACAGCATGTGAATGAGTTCTCAAGTTACATTATAGAAAGGAACTCAATTCTTAGAAGTTTCTCAGATGAGTCATGAGCAATTAAAAAACATGTCTGAGCGCTTCATTTAATTTTCTTGAATGGGAGAGGTCTTATACTTAGGTAGAAGTAATTTCCTTTGCAGGATGGCCATGAATTCATATCATGATGTGAAGAATGCATTGTTCCATTTAAAACACAGTCTGCTGAAAGCTGGGCCTGCTGACAGTATAAAGAATGGGACTGAAGTTGTGCAAATAAGTCAAATACAAGTAATGCAATGCTGAAGAACTCTGAAGTTGCCTCATGTCAGGCATGGGAAGGCGACAGAAGAAGAGATCTCCTTGTGTGCCAATCACAAAATTGGCTGGATAAATGTTTTTTAAAGTGATTTAATAAAAGTGGTTTACTTCATTTGTGTCTCTCAGCCTTTCACCCATAGCAAGGACCAAATATTTCCTACTGAGACTACGCATCTGGTGAAAAAATGCTTCCCTCATTGGTAGTGTCACTGAAGCAGCATACAGATTTTTAATCAATTTTATAATTTGCCACTAACTCATAACTAACCTTTCAGAGCTTAGAACAAAGAACATATCATGTGTATTAATTCTGCAGCTACAATTCTGACTACAGAGCTCTACTGCCCTTGACATCATTTTGTCTTTTCTAGGCTCAGTAATCCCTGGATAACAGACTAACTTTAAATATAGAGCTTGGGAAAATTGGTCAAAAAATGTGTTTAGGACTGTAACTTGGTTTGGGATCTTCTCTTATTTCTGAGAAACTGTGTACTTATTAAAAAAAACTATACAGCTATAGAAACAAAATATGTGTTCTGCATTAATGTTTGCATGCTGATACTGTGATATTTTTCTCCTCTGGCTAATCTCAGCAACTTCTGCAGAAATTGCAAAGTGATTCTCCATGCTTTCTATTGGCTACCTGCACAAAAGGTTCTTTGTGAACCAAAGGTTCTTTGTGGGTGAAAAGCATTACATATAGTCAATATTTGAGCTGAAGGTGTACTACTGATAGGTTTGTACCCACTATCGTTATTTTCTGTTGCTCATGTTACTGGCTTTGCATCTCACTGTGACACAGTAAAAGTAAATGACTGCTCACAAAGATGTCAACCAGGAATGAATCTGATACATAACATATAAATTGTAACAGATTGCCACTTTAGACAATAAAAACAGCTGTAAGAATGTAGGTTTCTTAGAATATCCTATATACTGTAATGATTCCCAGGCTTTGAATGATAAAATACCAACCTAATTTATTTCAGCTCTACCTAAGAAGGTCATAAAAATATGAGTACTTTTGCAAACAGGAGATAAAATTCTACCATGGGGCTCATTGCATTTAGCCTTAACTAACTAAAAAATGAACAACTTTTAAGTTGGTCAGATAGATATTCTTACAATGGGATGAAAAACTTTAATTGAACACCTGTTACTTTGCCTCAATTTTAGAAGCAGTCAAAGCAGTCATAGGTTAAACTATACAAAATTAACTTGTTTTTTACTGATGTTTATGTTTCATTAAGTACCTTACTACAGTTGGAATACAATACCACTGAGAATGAGAAAAAAAGGCAGAAGGCAGTCCATTGTTAAAGAGGAATTTATTCCATGATGTAGGGAAAAACAAATTAAATTTGTGACACTTCTGCTGCCACTGCTTGCCTATATTCTCCTTTAACAAATGAATAACCCTATGGAAATATGTGGTATTAGCTGGTTAGGATAAAGAAAAGCTGGTAGAGTTGACAGCATACTATAATTCTTTGTTGTTTTTTTCAAATTCCATTCCTATTGTATTATTTTTCCAATTAAATGCACAAACAAGCCAAAGATTTCAAAGTCTTATTGTCTCACTCATGGCTTGTACATGGTGAATAAAAACAAAGCTATGTGAATTAGAACACTTCAAGATTCAAACAAAAAACATACCTTAATTTCTAATATGGACATGAAACAGTGAATTTGTGATAGATATCTTAGAATAATGCCATGCTATTTATTATTCTTTTGTATTTTCTGCAACTTCATTTCTGCAACATAATGTAGATCAAAGAATATAATAATACCTCTTTGACTTCTGCAGATTGAAAAAATTGGTTATGCTTGAGTATTAAGATGATGGAACTTTCAGTTGCCAGTCCAGCATATGTCTGAAAAATAATACATTCCCATAATTCACCCTTATTCTACAAGTGTGCCCCAATGACGCAGCAGAATGTTCTCGGAATGAGGAAAAAAAAGAGATAGCACTTAATTTAAGAGCAAAAAAACCAAAACGAAACACTGACCTGGAACCAAAGCTTGAGTCATCAACTCAATGCTCAGGGCTGTCATCAACTGTCTTGAAAACCTCCAAGAGCAGAGACCACAATCTGCTCACTTACTCCACTGCTTCAGGGCCTGAGTCCCTGTATTGGGTTTAAGCTAGCTACCCCGAGCCCAAAAGCCTAATAAAAACTCAATCCAATTTGGAAGAAAAAAAGGTATAAAACTTTAACAGTAAACAGAAGGGAAAAGGGGCTTTTACAGAAGGTGGGAGAAAAGGGGAAACAAAATTCAAGGTAGAGGAAATGAGGGGAAAGTTACAGAAGCTGGGGAGAAGGAGAAAAAGGGGAACCAAAATACAAATACAACCCATGGCAGGCAATTGAGTCCAAAGGCTGAGGTCAATGGTTTTGGTGTTGGATGGAGGCAGGATGTAGGAATTCTTATGGTGAAAAGCAGTCCAAGTTACAGATAAAAATGGTGGTGCTCTCCACGAGGTGGTGTCAAAGTTTAAGCCCCTGAGACCCCCTGTCTCTTCCTAAGGAATGGTTTCACCCTTTTCCCAGGTGGCATAGTTAGACACTCCCACTTCCTGCTAGGATTTTGGACGATAAGAGGGGGAACCCAGTCCCCCCCTTCTCTTCTTCCTTCCTTCTTCTCTTCTCCTCGCGCTGGCTGGTTGAGCACCTGCTCGCGCTCTGTGCTGCTAGAGCACGTGTCTCCCTGCCGCCGTGTGTTCCAGCATCGTTATTGTCTGCTGAGATTGGGACTGAGACTTTTTCGCAATAGGATTCCTGCATCCTGCTTTCCAAAGCCAATCGAACTTCAGCTGCCTGCCGCAGTTGTATTTTTTTTTCTTTTCCCCCTTCTCCCTGGACTCTGTACCCTTTTCCCTTATTCCCCATATCCCAAAGCTTGTTTCCCTTTCTCCCATCTGCTGTAAAAAAGCCCTTTCCCTCTTACTTGTTGTTAAAGTTTTACCCTTTTTACTTCCGATCGTTTTGACTCTTTATTGGGCTTTTGGGTCTGGGGGGGGTTGGGGGGGGCAGATAGCCTCAACCCAATACAGGTGGCAGGGAGCACGTGGTGGTCTGGCAGCAGCAAGCAGCAGACCAGTCAGTCCAAGCAAGGCAGAGGCCAAAGAGAGAGAGAGAACAAAATGGGTTTCCCTCTTTTTATAGCCTTGTCTTAGCAGGAAGTGGGAGTGGTTAACCATAACACCTGGGAAAAGGTCAGACCACCCCCTTGGGAGGAGTCAGGGGGGTCCCAGGTGGGCTTAACCCTTTACAGTCCCCTTATGGAGAAAAGTTTTCTCCCTGTATACAGTTAGATCTTCTCTTACTTCAGTAAATGTCCACTGGGTCTCATCTTTTCACTGCATGATGCTGGGCATAGCCTAGCACCACCCCTTTGATAGCCTTACAACAGGCACTGGAGGGCTGTTTTTGGTCCACCCTTGTCTCCACTCAAGCTCCACTCAAGCTCCACTCATTAATTTTTTTGCAGCAGATCTGTGATCTGTTCACACAAATCATCATAAATCCTCCTGCACTCAGGTAACACACAGCTAAGAGTGTCAATAAAAAAAGGCTGACCACTAGCACGAATCTGTCTGCTTCATGATTAATTTTACAATAAGTACAGTTTTTCTAGCCCATTTTATAAGGTCCTAGCATATCTTATAACGGAAATGGTCCTGATGAATGCTTTTTTAACTTGCTTCACCATGACATCAGCCAGTCACCATCAACCTGCTAAGCAAGACAGAGATAGCTTCTGTACTAGAGCATGTGAGGAACTTTCTTGCATCCTATCCCAACACCTGGTTCAAAAATATGATAACAAGCAGACAGTGATACTATCACATCTGATATTGCCACAGACATGTTTTCTAACATCAGTATTAGAGCACAATTCAAATATAACCAAAATATGTATACACATATGCACATAGGAAGCACAAGGTAACATTGAAACAAAAGTAGTTGACATCCTTCCACTGGCTTGAAATTTCAGTTTAACATCATATTTCACATTTTTAGCATTCAGTATCATCATGCATTTGATTATTATCTGCAAAAGCAATTTAAAAATACCCCTTTTGCTGTACACTATTTGTTTGATGTTGTTCTTTTATACTGTCAGCCTTTTGGGGAAAGTACCATCACTTTCTCCTTATAAGAGCTCAGTATGGAAGAGCAAATCTAGTTCCAGCAGATGTTAATTTGGAACGGCCTTGGATCCTAAACTTAGGCAGGATAACTGCATAGCACTCAGCACAAAACAACTGCCTGAGTTTCCACACATTTCGGCACAGGGTCTTAAATCTGCTCTGAGCAACACTTCCCATTCTCCACAGCACACAGCTTTATACTCCAACTTACATGAGCTGCAGTCACATTTTAATTGGTGCTCTAGGCAGTAATGTTACACAGGGTCTTAGCATAAATTATGCCCAAAGCAACACGGAAACCTGAAGATGAGTGTGGAAACACAGGATACAAACAATATCTGGCAAGATTAACTCTACACTTATAGCCTATCAGTATAACACTGGTTACTAAACAAGACACAAAAATTAGGAATGCCACTAGCATTCACAAAGCCACTTGCATTTCTGGACACAGTTTTTATTTGAGCTCTGAAATAAAGTTACTCTGCAGCAATGCTTCAGAAGAATGTAATAAACAAATAGGGTAGCAGGAACAACAGGTTCTGGTGAAATCTAACAGTCTTTTTTGTAGTCTGAACACAAATAAGGAAAAGAGCACTTAGTCAAGAAAGCAATTAAAGTTTCAAGCCAAATCCTCTGTGGACATAAATAAGTTGCACTGTTTTATACAAAGTAAAGAACTGGCCCTGAAATTAATTCATTCTGCTGCTGTGTTATCAGAGTGCTTCTATTTAACTCTCTTTTTCACCAGTGCTTGAAATAAAGCATCCCAGGAAGTATATGCTAGAATCCACACAAAATACCTCTTTGCATTTCATCATCACATCCACTATGCTGATGACCTCTGGATTCTTCCTTTCAAGTCCTCTGTGTTCAGATACCCCCACTGCACAAACATGGTTGCCTATTTCCTACAGAAATAAACTTTGCTCAGTAACCATTGCTCTAGTTTACTTAGTCAGAAAAACAACCGTCCATTGTGAAAAAGAAGAAAATGCTTCTGTTCATCCCCACAGAGCAGCAGTTTTTCTTATCTGAGGAAACATGACCACATGGGAGAAGATTACAAGCTGGGATATAACAGTTATATTGGTCAATGCTTTCTTTTTTCTTCTTCTGTAATCACAGTACCGAAGGATAGATCCAACAGGATTTTATTGACACAGGTTTTTAATAGATCCAGTTAAAAGTTCCCCAGATAGTCACTCAGCTGAAATAGTACAAAAGCACTGCTGAATTGTTGTTAGTGAAAATACATCTTGCTGTGAGTAGTCAGGTGCGGAAAGGAAACAAAACACATGGACACCACCGATCCAATATG
>VWZI01001037.1:0-14645 GCA_013396835.1 Psilopogon haemacephalus
GTGGATCTCAAGAGTTAACTAAATTAGAGGCTGAGATAAGTTTAAATGGTAAGGAGCGGAAGAAGCATAATATTGTAACTGGTCCTGATGCGCCTTGCATTCTGGGAATTGACTTTATAAGAGAAGGTTGTTTCAAATATCCTAAGGGTCATAAATGGGCATCTGTAGAAATTGAGGATGGATAATTGAAACTGTCCATTAGACCTGAACTTTCAGATTAATCTGCAGTTGTGGGACATCATAATATAGAAGACCTGAAACTGCCAATTGCTACTGAAACTGTGCATCACAGGCAGTACAGAACTAACCATGCCTCTTCGTTGCCCATTCATCAGCTGATTCGTCAACTGGAAAGTCAGAAGGTCATCGAGAAAGCTCATTCATCTTTCGACAGTCCTATTTGGCCTGTGCGCAAACCTAATGGCAACTGGTGCCTCACAGTAGATTTCCGTGCCCTCAACGAGGTGACTCTACCCATGAGTGCATCTGTACCAGACATGCCAAATGGTATGCTACCATAGACATTGCTGATGCTTTCTTTTCTTTTCTCATAACAAAGGAATGCAGACCTCAATTTGCATTCACCTGGAGAGGAATCCAGTATCAGTTCAAGTCATTGCTTCAAGGGTGGAAGCACAGTTTAACAATCTGTCACTCAGTGATCCAAAACTCATTGGAGAAAGATAAAGCTCCAGAGCACATACAATTCATTGACGCCATCATTGTGTGGGGCCAAACTGCAAGTCTTTGAGGAGAGTAACAAAATAATTGACATTTTGCTGCAAGCAGGTTTTGCTGTTAAGAGAGACAAGGTCAAAGGTGCTTCCAGAGAAATCCAATTTCTGGTAGTGTGGTGGCAGGATGGTCACCATCATATTCCACGAGATGTGATAAACAAAGTCTCAACCATGGCAGTTCCCACGAATAAGAAGGACACTCTATCTTTCCTGGGTGCAGCGGGATTTTGGAGACTAAACATCCCTGGATTCAGTCAAATTGCCAAACCTCTGCATGATTTGACTCATAAGAGAAAAAATTTTGAGTGGGAATCTGAACCATAAGCAACCTTTGATCAGATAAAGCAAGAAGTACTCCATGCAGTGGGCTTGGGACCTGTTCGATCTGGTCTGGATATTAAAAACATCCTGTACATGGCTGTGAGTGACAATGGTCCAACTTGGAGTGTTTGGCAGAAAGCTCCAAATGAAACATGTGGACGTCCTCTTGGTTTCTAGGGACATGGTTACAAAGGTTCAGAGGCAAATTACACCCCAACAGAGAAAGAAATACTAGCAGCCTTTGAAGAAGTGAAAGCAGCTTCTGAAGTGAATGGAACTGAGTGACAATTGCTTTTAGCTCCTAGATTGCCAGTACTAAACTGGATGTTCAAAGGCAAAGGTTCATCACCACATCATGCCACAGATGCAACCTGGTCTAAATGGATGGCTTTGATAACCCAATCTTGATCAACCTGATCTGGTGAAAGTGATCACAAACTAGCCAGAAGGCCAGAAGGCTGTGCCAAACCTCCAGAGAAGCCGATTCGTGCTAAAGAAGCTATGGTGATCTTTCTGATCAGGAAAAGAACTATGCTTTGTTCACAGATGGTTCCTGTTGTCTTGTTGGGAACAAGCGAAGATGGAAGTCAGCAGTCTGGAGTCCTACCAGGAGAGCTGCTGAAGCGAAAGATGGAGAAGGAGAATCCAGTCAATTTGCTGAGGTAAAAGCAGTCCAACTTGCTCTTGATGTGGCTGAACAGGAAAATTGGCCTATCCTTTACCTCTACACTGACTGATGGAAGGTAGCCAATGCTCTATGGGGTTGGCTAAAGGACTGGAAAAAGAGTGTTTGGCAGAGGAAAGGAAAGCCTATTTGGTGTGCTGATCTATGGCAGGACATTGATGCATGACTGGAGAGATTTCCAGTGAAGGTGCGGCACATAGATGCACACATCCCTAAAAAGAAAGCTACTGAGGAACANATGGATGCTATCACCCAAGTCATACATGACTGTGACATCTGTGCTTCTATTAAGCAAGCCAAGCGACTCAAGCCCTTATGGTATGGTGAGAGATGATCAAAGTACAAGTATGGTGAAGCGTGGCAGATTGACTCCATCATTTTACCTCGCTCTCGTTCTGGCAAGCAGTATGTGCTAACGATGGTAGAGGCAAGCACTGGATGGCTGGAAACCCATCCAGTTCCACATGCTACTGCATGCCATACCATTCTTGGTTTGAAGAGACAAATCATGTGGATGCATGGAACTCCAGAGAGAATTGAATCAGACAATGGCACTCATTTCAAGAACAAACTTGTGAGAAACTAAGCCAAAGAGCATGGTATTGAATGGATCTACCACATACTCTACAACGGTTTGCTAAAGACCACCCTAAAAGCCATGGGGAGTGGAATTTTAAAACCTGGGACAGACATTTAGCACAAGCAACCTGGTTGGTAAACAGTAGGGGTTCTGTAAGCAGAGCAGGACCTGCCCAATCAGATTTGGTACAAACAGTGGGTGGTGATAGAGTTTCTTTTATATGTGAAAAGAATCTGTTAGGGGAAACTTTGGATATTTTCTTCTTCAGGCAAAGGAAAACCTGTCCGAGGAGTAGTTTCTGCAGAAGGTCCTGGTCATACATACTGGATAATGCAGGAGAATGGTATTCCACAGAGAAATGTAACCTTAGCAGAAAGAGGTTAAATTCAGAATGAATAATACAAGCTGTTAGGAGTTTTCTGTTCTAGCTTTTGAGTGGCATCCAACACAAGAGAATCTACAGTACGTGAATACAAACCCAGTGTCACCTGGGAGTCCCTGGTCTCATCTCGTCTATGAGGAGACATACTGTTTCCTGTTTTCTGAGCTTTTGAATCGCCTACATCAAAGATGCATCTGGAACAAAGTGTGAACTGAATTTCTAATATTCATTATTGTAAATATTGTTTTAGATTAGACAGATAATTCTTAGTAAACTCTAAGTGAAGTAGATGGGGTGGATTGCGCTGGTTTGAACTAACTGGAGGATTTGAATGAGAAACTAGAGTATAGGCTGAGAAAGGAAAACAAAGTTTGATTCTACTTCACTCATAGATTTATTGAAAATTTTATAAAAGTTAGAACCAAAACAAAGGTAAGACAGACCGCATTGTGCCATGGCTGCACCATCTCTCTCCCTGCCTTCTTAGATAAATAACTTCACTAACTACTTTCCTGCTGCTAATCCTCCTGGCCGATATACTTTGGTTTATCTGGCATGTAAGACAAATGGTGAGATAAGACTGGGTTTTGGTGTTTCTGTATTAGCTTTTTACTGTATATATCTGTAAATATCTGTTATATATTGTAAATATCTGCTTTTATATTGTGTAAAGCTGTAAATATAAAGCTTAATTTCCTTAACTTCCAGCCAACTGAGTTCTAGCCTGGATTATTTCAAAGTGTGGATGGGGCAGTTAAGTGCCGAACCAGCACAGCCACACAAAATGCTACTTGATAACTTTCAATGTTGGGTATTTAAAGTTAGAATCTGAGAATAGAATCAAAGACTGTTTTGGGTTGCAAGGAACCTTTAAAGGTCATCTAATCTGGGAGGAATACTAAGAAGTTGTCCCTGGAAGGAATACAAAGAAGTTATTCAAGCAACCAGGGATCAGGTTAGGAAAGTTAAGTCCCAGATAATCTGTCCAGGGACATCAAGGGTAAGAAGAAACATTTCTGTAAGCATGTCAGTAACAAAAGGAAGAAGAGGGAAAATCCGGGCCGTCTCCTAAAGGAAATGAGGGATGTAATCACACAGGATACAGGGGAGACTGAGGTACTCAACGACAGTTTTTACCCCAGTCTTCAATGTAAGGGCTCTAGCCACACAGTTCAAGTTGCAGAAGGAAAAGACAGGGACTGGGAGAATGAAGATTCACTGACTCTGAGGGAATACCAGGTTTTAGACCATCTAGTGAACCTGGAGGTGCACAAGGCCATGAAACCTGGTCAGCTGCATCCACAGATCTTGAGTGAGCTAGCAGATGAAGTTGCAAAGCCACTTTCCATCATATTTGAAAAATCGTGATGGTCTAGTGAAAAAGGGAAACATAACCTGCATTTTCAAAAGGGAGATAAGGAAGACCCAAGGAACAACAAGCCAGTCAGTCTCATCTCATCCCTGATGAAATTTAGTTCCAATTACTTGGTTCTGGCTTCTTCAGTAATTAGAAGGGCAATGAGACTGATGGAAGATCTGGAGAACAGGTCTTCTGGAGAGGGGCTGAAAGAACTGGAGTTGTTTAGTCTGGAGAAAAGCAGACTGAGGACAGACGTTCTCACTCTCTACAACTCCCTGAAAAGGAGGTTCAAGATAGGTGGGTGTTGGTTTCTTCTCCCTAGGCAGAAGTGATAGAAGAAGAGGAAATGGTCTCAGGTTGCATCAGAGAAGGTTTCTATTGGCTTTGAGAAGAAACTTCTTGACTGAAAGGGTACTCAAAGACTGGAACAGCCTTCACAGGGATGTGGTTGAATTTCCATCCCTGAAGGTGTTCAAAGAGACAGAAACATGGAGCTGAGGTACATGGTTTAGGCACACACTTGGTGGAGTTAGGGAATGATTGGACTTGATTATCTTTTCCATCTAAAGCAATTCTATGATTCTGTGATTCCATGTGTATGAAAGAATGGTAAGCAGCTAGCAACTGCTCTAGTTGTTTTCCTACCTATCCATAAATCATCTCCTGCTCTCCAGGAGCATGTCTCCATTACTAAGGTAACTCTCTGTCCTTGTTCTCCACGAAGACTCATTTGTAGGACTATAGGAGCTGCAGGGTCCCTACTTCAGCCTGTTTTGCTTGCCTCCTGGCTCTACTGAAATCAGAACAGCAGGGATGCAAAAGAGACAGGGCACAGGCATCCCTTCTCCCTGCTTTCTCAGACTAGAGAATCTCCTTACTGCCATCACTCCAGCTCACCTGGTTTTGGTTTCACCTCTTTATACTGTCTACAGGATCCACTTTGGCATGTGGATGGGACAATATGCCACTACTACCTTCCCTTAGAATCAGAGAATTATTTTGGTTAGAAAAAATCTTAAAGATCATCAAGTCCCAACCATTAACCCAGCACTGACTGGTTACCACTAAACCATGCCACTCTGCACCACATCTACACACCTTTTCAATTCTTCCAAGGATGAGGTCTCCAACACTGCCCTGGGCAGCCTGTTCCAGGGATGGAAAATCCTTCAGTTAATAAGTTGTTCTTAATGTCCAACTGAAGCCTTCCTCTCAGTCATCACATGCTTCAGCACCATCCCTCCTGCAAACAGGTGGATCATGGTTTAGATGGATCTTGCTCCACTGGAAGAAAATTGGAGTTACTGGAGCTGAGAAAAATGTGCTAGTTAAAAGGAGCAAGGGGGCACAATTTGCAATTTTTCTTTATGGAGGTTTTTTTTCCCTATACCTTTTCACCTGAAGCCATTAAATTGTGAGGGAACATTCACATGTCACCTGGCCAAGTGAGTAACACAGATTTGGGTGTGTTTAGCAGCCTCTTATCTCTATAGGACCTGATGCACATATCATGGAAAACACCCAACCCCAATTCAAAGATCAAATGAAGAGATTCCAGGGAAAAGGAGCAGCTAATCAAGAGAAGGGGGAATGCTGTGCCCTGCCGAGGGTAGGTATTCCTCCTATCTGCAAAGGAAACACATTGGGTCCTTAAATCACTTCCCTCTTTCACTTGTTCTTCCATTAACCTCCACAAGACAAAATCATGAACAACAAGAGGGTGCATCTGCCCTTCGTTCTCTTGTCACAGTGATCCAGAGCCTGAAGCAGTGCCTCTATAGGGACAAGCTAAGATCGCTGGCTCCAGGGAGACCTTAGAGTGGCCTTGCAATGCCTGAAGTACAAGATAGCTAGAGAAGGACTTTGTACAAAGGCTTGCAGTGACTGGACAAGGGGGAACATCTTTAAGATGGAGGAGGGAAGATTTAGATTGAAGATTAGGAAGAAATTAATTCCAGTGAGGGTAGTGAGACATTGGAACAAGTTGCCCAGGGAGGTTGCAGGTGCCCACTCCATGGAGGTGTTCAAGGCTGGGTTGGACAAGGCTTTGAGCAACCTCGGCTAGTGGAAGGTGTCCACGCTCATGACAGGGGAGTTGGAAGTAGATGATCTTTAAGGTCCTTTCCAACCCAAACCATTTGATGATTCTATGATTTTCTGAACTGTTACATCCTGCACAGGTTTCCTTATTTTGCATCCTGCTTAGCATGGTGATGGCATTTCCAGTTCTTCCATGCTGCTGGAGCAGTGGCATTTACTTCTGTGTTCTAATTTCCTCTTTCTGCTAAGCTGCACTCTCTAGGTCTTAAATGGTATAACCTTCACTGATATTTTTGAAGCCCAGCTCCTGGCTTTGCCCCATGTTCTGCAAAATGACATTATACTTAGCCAGAGCATGCACTAAATAATGCTGCCAGGTGAGCTCTGATTTTGATCTTCTCTATCTAGTTAAATTTGTGATGAAGAGTCTCTAAATGTGAGATTTTGATGGGTGAAAATCAGTCCTGAGCATGTTGTACTTGTTTTCTCTCAGTCCAAGTTCCACAGAATCACAGAATTCTTTCAGTTGTAAAAGACCTCTAAGATCATCGAGTCCAACCATCAACCTAACACCACCATGGTCATCAAACCATGTTCCTGAGTGCCATGGCCTCATGTTTCTTGAACACCTCCAGAAACAGTGATTCCACTGCCTCCCTTGGCAGCCTGTTTCTATCCCTGCCCACTCTTGCAGAAAACATTTTTTTCCCAATCTCCTATCTAAACCTCTCCTGGCACAATTTCAGGCCATATCTTCTTATTCTACCACCTGATACTAGGGAGAAGAGACTGACCATGTGACCAGCAAAATGTGAGAGATGATTCTCCCCACTCTGCTCTGCTCTCAGGGGACCCCACCTGGAGTACTGTTCCCAGTTCTGGCACCCCCTGCACAAAAAAGACATGAAACTGTTGCAGTGGGTCCAGAGGAGACATGAAGAGGATTAGAGGGCTGGAGCACTTCCTCTATGGAGATAGGCTGAGAAAGCTGGGGCTGTTCAGTCTGGAGAAGGTAAGACTCCAAGGAGTCTTTAGAGCAGCCTTACAGTACCTGAAGGGAGTCTACAAGAAAACTGGAGAGGGAGTTTTTATAAAGGCTTGTAGTGACAGGATGAAATGTGTTGATTTAAGCTGGAAGAGGGCAGATTTAGACGGGAAATTAGGAAGAAATTATTTCCAGTCAGAGTAGTGAGAACTGGAACAGGTTGCCGAGGAAGGTTGTGCATGCCTCCACATTGGAGCTATCAAAGCCAAGTTGGACAGGACCTTGAGCAACCTGGTCTAGTGGGAGATGTCCCTGCTGGTAGAGGGGGATTTGAAACTAGATGATCTCCCTTCCAACCCAAACCATTCTATGGTAGAATTCTATGAAAGGGTAAACAAGGCTTCAAATACTTATGTACCTTTCTCTCTCTCAGCAAAGCTGGACGTAATTACAAATCATCTCTGGAGCTGCTGAAAAAAAGCTTTAATGTGCTGACAACAGGACAGGCTTCCTCAGACTGGTAAATACAGATTTGTTAAGCTTCCTTTTACTGCCAGATTGCAGAGAGCCTGCCCACACACCTGCCAAACAAATGCAACTTGCTTCCTCTCCTATAAACACTGAAAGATTAACATTGTCTTTCATCTGAAAGGGTGAAAGGAAGCCTGTGTGATTGATTGCCTTCTGCACCTTGAAATCTACGTTATTTGTATATTTATGTATTTATATATAAACAAAACTAGTAGTTCTAAAACCTCAGGGTAGCAAGATCTATTACATACAAGGAGATTTTGCTGCCCTGTCTCATCTGGCTGTGGATCACAAGGTTCCTGAGCACAAAGGGCTCTTCTGTTCTGCTAAGACAGCTTGGCAAACCCAATCAAGTTCTTATGAATATGTGTGACCCACATAACGGGTAGGACTCACAGAATGGTAGGGAAGCTAGAAGGGACCTCCAGCAATCATCTAGTCAACTTCCCCTACTTAAGCAGCATCACTTAGGTCACTCTGCACAGTATTGTGTCCAGGTGGGTTTTATGAAGTCTCCAGAGAGGCAGACTTCACAGCCTCTCTGGGCAACCTGGTGCAGTGCTCCAGCACCATCACAGCAAAGAAGTTTTTCCTTAAGTTCAAGGAAAATCTCTTGTTTTCTATTTTGTGTCTATTGCCCCTTGCTCTATCACTGGGCATCACTAAGTGAGCCCAGTGCATCCTCTTGATCAGCATTGAGAAGATCTCCTCTCAGTCTGCTCTTCTCCAGGCTAAACAGCCCCAGGTCTCTCAGCCTTTCCTCATCAGAGAGATACTGCAGACCTTTCAGCATTTTTGTGACCCTCTTTTGAACTCTCTCCAGTACTTTCCTGTCTCTCTTGAACTGGGAAATCCAGAATTGGACACAATACTCCAAGTATGACCTCACCAGGGTAGGGTAAAGAGGAAGGAGAACCCCCCTTGACCTGCTGGCTACACTTTTCTTGTTGCACCTCCAGATACCAAAGGCCTTCTTGGTCATGAGGGTACATTTACGGAAACAATTTTAAGCTCACAGACTAGGCAAGCAAGCAAGGTTTGGAGAAGAGAGACCCAGTTTTACTGTATATTTTGTTTTGACTTTTGCTCCAGCAAAGAGTTAAATCTGATTTCTAAAGCTCCATCCAGATTTCCTCTGCAACAGAGTGGGAGAATGTGCTGCGTTATAAACAAACTTTCCCTGCAAGACCAGAGCTCCTGCAGGCTACCCAGTTAATAACAAGTAGTCTGTGAACCACGCAGCCTGGTTTCCTGCAGCGTGCTGCTGTCCAGGTTCTCCAGTGCCTAATTAAAGTAGCTGGGCTCCTGCTGCCCCCTTTTCCACTGTGGAAGCATCAATTTGGATGTCATTCTCTTCACCCCATTGTGAGCTCTCAGGTATAGTTTAAGAACATTTTATTTTACGATCCCTGCCCTTCAGCTAACTTTGTTTCTAAATGGGAAGCAAATTCAAACGCTACTGAGGGAGCAGAGAGGCAAGCTGCCTGTCCAGCTATAAGAGCCTCATATTCTTGAGAAACTGCTGTTAAGTGTGGTTGCGGGTACTACAACCTTCAGTAGGGTCAGCTACCTTCCCTCAGCTGCTTACAATATGGACAAACCCACCATCTTCTACTGTCGCAGCAGTCTATAGTCTTGCTGTTCACAGAATCAGACAATGGTTTGGGTTAGAAGGAACCTTAAAGATCCTCTAGTTCCATGGGCAGGGACACCTTTCACCAGACCAGGTTGCTCAAGGACTTGTCCAGCCTGGCCATGAATACATCCAGGGAGAAGACATCCACAGTCTTCCTGGGTAACCTTTTTGAAGTGCCTCACCACCCTCACTGGAAAGAATTTCTTCCTAGTCTCCAGCCTATATCTCCCCCTTTCCAGCTCAAAGCCATTCACACTCATCCCATTAAAAGCCCTTGTGAAAAGTCCCTTCCAGTCGTTCTTGTAGGCCCCATACTGTGTTTTCACTATTTCTTCTGGCTTGCTGAGGTGCAGAAAGCTGGCTGGGTACCAAATGCTGAATCTGCAATTTTGGCATGCCGGAGAAGATGGAGGTGTGCTGACATGCTGTATTGGTCAGCAGTTGTTAAGGTCTCATAGGATATCTTAGAAGTCTTATTTTTACATTAATCACAGAATTATAGGGGTTGGAAGTGACTTCTGGAGGTCATTGAGTCCAAACCCCCTGCCAAAGAAGGTTCACCTAGAGAAGGTTGCACAGGATGATGTCCAGGCAAGTTTTGAATGGCTGCAGAGACAGATGCTTCACCACCTCTCTGGGCAGCCTCTTCCAGTGGTCTGCAAATCTTAGAGAAGTTCCTCATATTTTGATAGGACTTCCTATGTTCAAGTTTGTGCCAATTACCTCTTGTCCTGTCACTGGGCACCATTGAAAAAAAACCCTGGTCTCATCCTCCCTTCTTTCATGCATGAAACTATCTGTATGCACAGAAGTCAACTTATGACATTTATAAACAGAAAGATTCATAGAACGGTCTGGGTTGGAAGTGACCTCCAAAGGTCATCTAGTACAATGTCCTCTGCAGTAATCAGGGACATCCTCAACTAGACCAGGTTGCCCAGAACCCTGTTGAGTTTCACCTTGAATATCTACAGCGATGGGGCCTCAACTACCTCCCTGGCTGATCTGTTCCAGTGTTCCATTACCATCATCATAAAGAATTTGTTCCTAACATCCAATCTAAATCTGCTCTTCTCTAGTTTGAAGCCATTGCCTCTCATCTTACCACTGCAGGATTCAGTGTTGTCAACCTCCAATCCACAAAAATGGCATTTCTGTGCCCATAGATTAAGATGTGCAATTCTCAGGAAAGAAGAGCTTGAAAAAGCCATGAAAATCTGTTCTTCAAATATTGTCCTGTCTTGCAAGTCCTCCTTCTCCCCACTCCCACAAGTCTGGAAAGTTACCTATAGATATCCAAACAATCAGAGGAATGAAGTTTAGTGCATACAGAATCACAGAACCGTTTGGACTGGAAAAGACCTTTAAGAGCACAGAATCCAACCACTTTCTAACTCTATCAAGTCTGGGGCTAAACCGTAGCCCTCAGCACCACATCTCTGCCTCTTTGAAACACCTCAGTTCTGCAAACCTGTGGTAGTTTGAGGGGTCCCAGGTTCCCTTGAGAAAACTACAGAGACAAAGTCCCATCCCAGGGGGACAGACCTAATTGTCCCAGGATATTGTAATATCTATTCTGCTTTCTGGTATCACAGCTTATAAGGCAATGCCTGGCTGATATCCCTCTGTTCTCTTTTCCTCTCCTCCCTGTCTTTCCTCCCTTCACTTCTTTTCTCCAGGAAGAGCAGCATTGCTTCTTACCTCATGGGCTGTGTGGGGCAGATGGCTCCCAGTTGGCAGCAATTTTGAGCTGTGCCATGTGGCCTGCTAAGGTGGAGGGGAGGCAGTTCTGGCCTACTCTCAGCCCTGCCAAGGGTGGAAGGGGTGGAGGATTCTAGATGGATTTAGTCTGACAGAATCTGCTTAGCTTGTGGACGTATCCATTCTACCTGATTGCCTTTTGCATGTATGCACCAGCAAATAGAATCGCTCTTTAAATTTCCAATCAGTGTGCAGCACCTTCATTCTTACTCTCCAAAAGGAGCAAGAGTTATTTCTGTCCTCTAGTCCCAGGTAGCTCATGGCCCCAAACTGGGACAAACCTCAATATGAGAGACTGCACCACATAAGCCAGGCTTTCACAAACACATGTTTACAACACAAGTAAGTATCACAGCGGTGAATGATATCATATAGCATCAGTATTATATTTGCAACCCAAGAGTTTGTTAACCAAAGCTACATGACTTAAAATCATTATTTAGAAACCACTCAGCAATTTGACGCAGGTAGGAGAGGACCCAGTGCTGGCCTAATGATCTCAAACAGCATGAACAAGACTAGATGAATAGGAACCATTATCTTCTTATTTACACAGTGTTTCTCAAAATACCAAGGATCTGCACCAAATACGTGAAGAGTGCAAAATATAATAGTAGGAAAGGGGAAATAACAGGTTTGGAGAAAAAATTTCAATTATTATCAGAGATGTTCATCACGTTGGTCTCTTCTCCCAGGTAACTAACAGCATGACATGAAAAAAAACTACCTCAAGCTGTGCCAAGTGAGGATATTAGGAAGCATTTCTTGACTGAAAGAGTGGCCAGGTATTGGAATAGGCTGCCCAGGGTGGTGGAGGAGTCCCCATTCCTGGAGATGTTTTAAAAATGGGTATATGTGGCACTTTGGGACGTGATCTAGTAATCATGGAGATGTTGGTTAGAAGGTTGGACTTGATAATCTTAAAGGTGTTCTCCAACCTGATTCTATGCTTCCTGCAGAGAGCACCAGGTTTTACCATTTGACATGCATGCAGCATATATGCTCCTATCCTGAAACAAAATATGGCTCCCTAAAACTTCCATCTTCCTGAATTAATAGCTTACTCTGAAACACCTCAGCCTGTTCTTAGAATGATGGGCACACAACATGGCATCTTTGCACAGGAAATCACAGAATCCAGCTGCTAGTGGTTGGAAGGGACCATTGGAGATCATCTAATATGTCCTCCCTGATAAAATAAGATCAACTAGGTCAGGTTGTCCAGGAACACAATGTCCAGGCAGGGTTTGAAACTCCAGAAAAAGAGACTCCACTACTTTTCTAAGCAACCTGCTCCAATGCCTCACCACCCTCATGGGGAAAATCTAAGCTGAGTTTCATCCAGTCTGAATCCATTACCCCTCATTCTGTCACTACAACATTCCAGAAAAAGTAACTCCACCTCTCCTGTAATTCAAAGGAATCTAGTACTTGAAGAAGGTACTAGAAGGCTGCTGGAACATCGCCCCAGGGTCTTCTCTTCTCCAGGCTGAGCAACCCCAACTTCTCAGACTGTTTTCATAGGAGCGGTGCTTCAGCTCTCTGGGAATGAGCCAGTAACGTGCATTTGCAGCACAGAAACCAGCCAAGAATTGGGCTGCATCAAAAGCAATGTGGGTAGTAGGTTGAGAGAGGGCACTCTCTTCTCAACCCTCATGAAACCCCACCTGGAGAACCATGTCCAGTTTTGGTACTCCCAACACAACAAGGACATGGAACTGTTGGAATAGGTCCAAAGGAGTCCATGAAGGTGACCACAGGACTCGAACACCTCCCCTTGTACAGACAGGCTGGGAATTTGGGCTGTGTAGTCTGGAGAAGATAAGGCTCCAGGGAAACTTTAGAGCAAACTTACAGCACCTGAAGTGAGCCTACAAGAAAGCTGAAGAGAGACTTTTTATAAGTCTTGATTTAAACTGGAAGAGGGCAGATTTAGACTGGAGATTAGGAAGAAATTCTTTACAGTGAGGGTGGTGAGAACTGGAACAGGTTGCCCGGAGAGGTTGTGGCTGCTCCCTTCTTTGAAGGTGTAAAAGGCCAGGTTGAAAAGGGCCTTGAGCAGCCTAGTCTAGCTGAAAGTATCCTTGTCCATGGCTGGGGGTTTGCAACTACATGATTGTTAAGGTCCCTTTTAGCCCAAACTACTCTATGAGCTTTAGGGGAGTGACACAGTTTAATATGAAACAATAGTGTGCCATCTAGGTGTAGATGGTAGTCTGTTCCTGTCCCTGCCTGCCCCCTAAAAATTGCTACAAATGGAGAACCCCAATGTGGTGGTCTTAATACCCAGTGCAAGTGAGCAGACTGGTAGCAAGCCCAGCTGAACTACAGAACACAATGGACCACAGAGCTGTCTCATCGTGAGACATTTTAAGCACCTCTACAGTTTTCAGAGAGAGGTGAGCATCTGGGAACTTTACTGATCATGGGTCAGTACATGATCAAAGAACATAATTGTATCTTGAAGTGGTTTTGCTTACAGCATGGCTGCTTTTGAAATCATGGGACTGCCATGGGAGGACAGATCAGTGTGGGAGCAATGGGGATTTGGTGATGGTTCTCAACCTGCTGTCCTGAAGCATCCTGGGGACAGAATAGTGCATCCAGGGTTCTGCAGAGATGGGCCATATCCAGTTCAGGTTTTCTCTGCCAACAGGGAAACATCAAGTGGTAATTCATGTGGTAGTAATGGCATGAGGGGTAGAGATAAGCTAGAAGACAAAGATGTGTCTGAGCGTAGACAAGCCCGAGTACTGACTGAGGAAAGCATGCTCAAAGAACAGGATAAAGGAAAATCAGTAAGTCAGCTCCAATAGAGGCACAACTGAAATGCCTCTACACTAATGCAAGGAGCATGGGGAAAAAACAGGAGGAATTACAAATATGTGCAAGTCTCCTGGGTTATGATGTCATTGGCATAACTGAGACGTGGTGGGATGCATCTCATGACTGGAGCGTAGGGATAGATGGGCATAGGCTCTGCAGGAGGGACAGGCAGGGGAGAAGAGGAGAGGGTGTAGCCCTCTACATCAGTAATAAACTGGAATCCATGGAGCTCAACCTAGGGATATCCAACACCAAAACAGAGAGCATATGGGTGAAGGTTAAAGGGAAGGCACAGGAAGGGGACATCATAGTAGAAGTCTGCTGCAGACCTCTTGATCAGGAAGGTGAAGCAGATGAGGCCCTTTACAAACAAATAGGAGAAGCTTCACGCTCACAGGCCCTGGTACTCATGGGGGACTTCAGCCACCCTGACATCTGTTGGAAGGACAACACAGCACAGCACCAGCAATCTGAGAGGTTCTTGGAATATACTGATGATAACTTCCTGTTTCAAGTGGTAGAAGAACCCACAAGAAAAGGTGCTGTGCTGAACCTAGTCCTCACCAACAAAGAGGGCCTGGTGAGTGAAGTGAAGCTGAAGGGTATGCTAGGATGCAGTGATTATGAAATTGTAGAGTTTAAGATCCTGAAAGCATCAAGGAGGGTACACAGTAAACTTGCTGCTCTGGACTTCAGAAGAGCAGACTTCAGTCTCTTCAGGAATCTGCTCAAAGAGGGTACCATGAGAAAAAATTCTGGAAGGAAGGGAGGCCCAGGAAAGCTGGACATTGCTCAAGGATC
>VWZI01001037.1:14994-73189 GCA_013396835.1 Psilopogon haemacephalus
GTGTTCAAGGCTAGGCTGGATGAGGTCTTGAGCGTCCTGATCTAGTGGGGGGTATCCCTGCCTATGGTGGGGGGTTGGAACTGGATGATTTTTGAGGTCTCTTCCAACCTAAACCATTCTATGATTCTATGATCTCCACTGTCACCGAAGTGGGAGGAATGGTACCACAGCACTCGGCATCTCCTAGGAACTTCTTTTGAATGCCTTGGGACTGATTCTCATGACTCAGAAGCATCTGTGAACACTGTCCTTGTTTAATACTCCTGATCTACCTCGCAGGTGTCCGACTCTTTTATCCCCACTCTTCTGTTTTGTTGTAGCTTGAGGACAGTGACTGTGCATGGAGTTGTCTCCCAGCCAGCTGCCGACGTGGATCTCTACTGACTGCAGGAGCTGCAGTGCTGTAAACCCACTCATCCAACATTAGCTGCAGTGGTAGTCGCCAAAGAAGCCACGCCAGGCAGGGAGAAACAGCTGGCAAGAAAAGGAGCAGCAAGCAGTGTCATGTAAGAGCAACGGGACAGAACACAGAGACTCTGCACTCGGGCTGAGGAAAAGGGCCGGCATTGACTGCTTGTAAAAGCTGGAGGACGTGAAAGCCAAATTCAGTTCAAAGCAAAGTCATTAAGTGTCACAGACTCAACGGCATCAGGACATTCTTGTTTTAAGTAAAGAACTTGCTCAGCAGGCATTAAGTCAAGTTCCAGACTAAAACAAGCCTACACTTTCTCTTTACCTGGATTAAACTCGGAACTATTTTAAAAATTTGTAGATTGTTTAAAAGACACCATTGATAAATAGCTATATGTTTGTTGTTTTGGATGTGGTTGCGAATGTTGTACCACATGTTTGAGTGCTTTTTCCATGCTAATTGATAGTAATTGTGGTGTTAAGCTCTTTATCACTCTTTCTTCCTTGCTCTGGAAAAGCTGAAGAAGATGAGGCTGTGTTAATTGCCCTAATCAAATCATCAAGACCTTGAGATAAGGAGGAGAACTGTGAAATACTGTGATAAACTGGGTAAACAGGAAAGTATATTATTAAGGTGTAAAAGAAATAGGCACTGAATATTTAGTTTAAATTTTAAGGAATTTAAGATGTTTAAGTTTTAAGTGTTAAGTTTCAAGGAATTTAAATGCAGTAAGTTTAGGAATTTAAAGATATTTAACTTCTAAGGATTTTTAAATGTTAAGGTTAATTTTAAGGATTTAAAAATATTTAGCTTTAAGTTTTAAGGAATTTAAAGATGGTAATGTTAAGATATTTAAATAAGTTGTATTTGATATGTCTTTCTGTCTGTCTTGCCTCATGAGAGTTTATATTTGAATTCAAAAGCCTTACAATGGACAAGAAAAATCAGTGTACCTGAAGCACAAGTGAACTTTTTGAAATTAACAGTCTCTTGCAGCGGCAAGTAATTCACCTGGAACTGGAAAACAGCTGCAGAACTTTTTCCCAGATGGTAACAGAACCCAAGAGCTTTTCTGGAATTGACAGAATGGTGCTAGGAACTGAATTTCTTCAGTTGCTTTAGCACACAGATTTCAGCAGTTTGCTGATATCATCTGCTCTGGAACTGAAGGACACTGGCTATCATCCCTGAGTGGGAAAAAAAAAAAAATCTTCAGATAAGGAAATTAGCAATATCTGACTTTTGTAAAATACCTGCAAACATCTGTGAAATCCCACAAACTGCAGAATGCTTAGGTGAAAGCCTGAAGAATTTGAATTCCTGCAAAAGAGTGCAAGAGGTCCAGATTTTTTTTTTAATTCTAAATACAGCTTTATTTCTAAAAGTAGTGAAGAAAGGAGCACTCTAATTACCGTTTGTTCCTAACATCTACTTTGTGTGCATGAAAGAGGTTTTGTCATTTGAAATGTATTGGTGGGCATAACTGTAAAATTTGCATGTTGAACTTTTGAAGGCAGTCACCAGCCTCATTATAAGCTTGTCCTGGATATTTTTATTTAAGTTTTAATTTGTATAGTAGTTTTAAAACTCTTTCTAGGCAGACTGAATGAATGATTTTTTAAAATGTTATTCCTTATAATTGAAAATGGTGGTTTACTTCATAAAAAATATGGAGCATATCAAGTGATCATATAGCTACTGGATCAGATCAGTTATTTTACAAATGAGTAATTCTTTATAATTGTTATTGCATGATTGTTTTACCTTTTGTTATCACCACTGAAAAAGATAGGCTAATGGCTAAACAAATCAGCTAATGAAACTGCTTTGGTTTGCTATTAGTAAAGATTCTGTTACATATGTTATTTTATGCTGGATATGGTTATGCAGAAATTGTTGGATTTTGTTATTGTACTTTTGTGTATAGTTTATTGTCTACTATTGCTTGTCATACCTTTTGTTGTATTAATTCTATAGATGTAACCATGGATTATGATATGTAGTTGTAATCAACGGTCAGAAGTATTATTGTATTGTAACTACCTTTTCTAAGTGATAAACAAAAGAGAGTATATAACATGATTGTCAAAGTACAAGGCAGCTACTTTTCTGCCATGTTTTTAAAAGCAGGGTTTTTTTTTAAACATTGTATTTTTAAGGACTTGCTTTGTCCACCACCCTGCATACAGGGGCCCTATATAACAGGATATATATAAATAACCAGAGCTGACAAAACATGGTAATCAATCATAAGTGGAGACATCAATTAAAAATTTGTTTCCTTGCTGTCTCAAAGTCTGGACTATGCTCCACCACTGTGAGTATAGTAAATTTAACAAATTTCTTTTGAAAAAATAAAAAAAAAAGGGGGGAAATATGGGAATGACACAGTTTAATAAGAAACAGTGGTGCGCCACATAGGTGTAGATGGTAGATAAGATAAATGGAAGTGTGAACGGAATGAATGGGAGCGTAGGTCTGATGTAATTAACCAATGTAATTAGTATGCATGGGGAGTAAAGGGTGTGATCTGAAGACTATCTGTAGACTGTCATGTGAATAGAACTGAAAGTATATAAGTGTAAAAGTCTTGCAAATAAACGAGTTCACTGAGAAAAGCCCTGTGGAGTCCATTCCTACCCCTGCTTGCCTCCCTCCAATTGCTACAAAACTTTGTACTTGCAGCCTTAAAATGGCTGCCATCCTGATTTTATAAAAGTAGTCCAAGAATTTTCTTCTTCAGAAATATATCAGCACCTACAAAAACAAGGTGCTAGAACACTTAACTGCCAGTGCCCAAACAAACAGAATCATTACAGTGTATATAAAAGTCTTCTGGGGGACAGGCTGGGCATAAAAATTCAACTGGATCAATAGGAGCTGATGATTTAACAGAGAAAGCAATACCAAGACTTCAAGCTGGCAAGGGAAAGACATAAACAGAGATGAAGCAATTATTTAATGACTTACAGACCAATAAGGGAGAAGTTTCATAGCACAGCATCCTTTGCATCCTCAGCATCACATGAAAACTGCCAAGTATTAAATATCACATAATCATAGGCTTGTTTCAGTCATTAAAGTGCCATGGCCACATGGTTTCTTTAACACCTCCAGGGATGGTGACCCCCACCAGCTCCCTGGGCAGCCTGTTCCAATGCCTGATCACTCTTGCAGAAAAGAAACTTTTTTCTAATCTCCAGCCTAAGACTCCTCTGGGACAATTTCAGACTGTTTCCTCTCCTTCCAACACTTGATACTAGGGAGAAGAGACCAACCCCACCTCACTCCAACCTCCTTTCAGGTATTTGCAGAGAGCAATGACGTCTCCCCTCAACAGTCACTTCTCCAGACTAAATAACCCCAGTTCACTCAGCTGTTCCTCACAAGGCCTGTTCTCTAAGAAGAGTTAATTCCAGGACAAAAAAAGGTTTTGCTGCTTTCCTGCTGATTTATGCTCTATTAGTGTGCTGTACTGGGGAATTTTCAGTTGGCTTTCACCATTTTCCTTTGGTGTTTGACAGAATTTCCTAACCAATACTCTTCTTTCCTGCTTTTTTTTTTTTTTTTATCTCTAGACTTTTCTTTCCCTCCTATTCTTTTTGGGCAGGAGGTGAGCAACAGACACTGGTATTCCTATTGCTTTAGAAAAATTGAGCATTGAACCCAAAACATTATTGGGTCAGTCAGTTCCTTCAGTGTAGCTATTACAGCTGTCAAATATTTTCAATTCTGATTTTAAAAAATGATTGGATTTGCAGCAAGGAAAGATCAAACTTTTCTGGAGTGAGATTGCTACTGTTGTATTGCTGCCATGTATTGATGCAGTTTTACTCTAGTGATTTTTTCCTAACAAGGAGAATGGTAGGGTTTGGAAGGGACCTCCAGAGATTGTGTTCGATCCCCCTGACAAAGCAAGAGCATCTAGGGCATGTTACACAGGAATGCATCCAGATGGGTCTTGGTAGTCTCCAGAGAAGGAAACTCTACAACCTCTCTGCGCAGCCTGCTCCAGTGTGCTCCAGCACCCTTGCAAGACAGAAGTTTCTCCCTCATGTTGAGGTGGAAGTTTCTGCATTCCAGTTTGTATCCATTGTCCCTTGTCCTATCACAAGACACCACTTAAAAGAGCCCGGACCCTTCTTGACACTCATCCTTCAGATATTTATAGACATTGATCTGATCCCCTCTCAGCCTTCTCTTCTCCAAGCTAACGAGCCCTAGGTCTCTCAGCCTTTCCTCATCAAACAGGTGTTCCAGTCTGTTCATCATCTTCATAGCCTGTTGGACATTGTCTGTTATATCCCTGTCCCTCCTGAACTGGGAAACCCAGAAACAGACACAGGATTCTAGATGTAGTATTGTTCTAGAGCACTTCAAATTCCCTTCTTCTCCCCTCCTCCCATGGGTTCAAATGGGGAAGAGGAGAAGGCACAAAAACTGCTTTCCTCTCCCATAGGCTTGAAGAGGCAACAGCAAAAAGGCACTTTTCTCCACACGTGTACTGACCCATGTGGAAGCCTGTGCTGGGAATCAGGCTGGTGGTTGGCTGGGTTCTTTGTGCCCAGTATAAAAGGCAAGTGAATACTTTCTCTAGAAAACCATAAATAGAGCAAGGGAAAAAATGTGTGAGGTTCCTGCCTTGACAGAGCTCCTGACATGACAAGTTCCCATTTTGACACAGTTCCTGCCATGACAGAGTCATCATTTTGGACTATCCCCACTTTTGGACGGCTCCCAAATGTTTACATGGTTCTCAGTTTTGCACCGTCCCTGCTTTTGGACAGTTCTCCTCAGTTCTGTGCCATTCTGTGCAATCTTGCAAGCTTGGCAAGCCCTTAGGTCCATTTAAGAGAATTGCCAGTGGCACACAGATCTGGCTACTCTTGGACCATACTGCAGCCAACTTCCTGGCTGCTATTTGGGCTAGGGGAGACCCTAGCAGTTTGTCTCTCCCTTGACACTGCTGAGGCAGTGTCGCTTCCACAAATCTCTGTCTTGAGACACTTCTGAGTTTGGTGGCTTTCCCACCAGCCTTGGACTTTTGCTGTTCAGATTTGCAATTCGATATTGCTTGCAGCATCAGAAGGCAGCTGAGCAGAGAAATCCAGCAAGGAATCATCACCAAATACCTATTTCACCTTCATGAGTAAAGCCTGCTGTTCCCTTACTTCTCTGCTTAGCCTGATTGATAGTGGGGTAAAGTTGCGTTTATAGCTTAGCCTTTTCCATTTTTTGACTTCCTAAATTTCTAAATTTGCCCATAACATCATTTGAAGAATGACAGACTGAATTAGAGCCTGTAAATAAACCTAAACTAGTTCTGTGTATAGTTTGGGGGTGAAGCTTTCAGGGAAATAAAAATAATTCTGCTTTTATAATTCCTGACTTGGGCACAGTAGTTCCCTGTCTCCACTACAAGCGTTGCCAGGACAGAGCATACATACAGGAGAACCTCTCATGACCTGCTGTCCACACTCTTAATGCACCCAAGGGCAAGGGCAAAATTGGCTTAGAACTATCCAAATGGCCAGATTGAAAGCAGCACATGCAGAAATATTGTTACTGTATCTAGAGATCCCTGTACAAACGAGGGTGTCATTTACCCAAATAAGTTGTGGAGGCTCCAAGCCTGGAAGTGCTGAAAGCTAAGCTGGAGTAAGCTGGTCTAGTAGGAGGTGTCACTGCCTATGGCAGCGGGTTTGGAATTAGATGATCTTTAAAATTCCTTCCAACCCAAATAATCTTATGATTCTGTATGATTTCATGATTATGTCAGAGGTTTGAAAATAGTGAGAAAGAACTCCAGATCTGGAAAGTTGAATGGACAACAGAAAGGGCAAGACAAAGACATTAGAGATAGATACTCTGGCATAGAGCCACAATAAGATAGGTCAGAAGCCAGTACTCCTCGATGCTCTACAAATAAGGAAGACTGTTTTCAGGGCTATTTGAATGAGGTGAGAATCTCTCTCCTGCTTGCAAGATGACACAAGCCATTATCTCACTCAAAAGCAATATCTCTGGCTGCACAGGAAATGCAAAAAAATAATGTTAAGGAGGAAACTCAAGATGCTTGTCCTTTTCTCAAAGCTAGCTTCAAGGAATAAGAGGCTTCTAATGTCAATGCTCTAGGCTTCCCCATGAGCATAGAGATTTCCCAGAGCATCTGTAACACTCAGACCACTCTTTCTTTGACAGCACAAGGATTTCCTGGACCTATCGAAAAAACCTTGATGATCCTTTGGGCTTCTAACATAGACAAGATCAAGCAGCCAGATCAAAGATTGGTTGCTGATTTAGGCTGAGCGTTGGGTGCTGCACTTGGGCCACAACAACCGCAAGCAATGCTGCAGGCCTAGAAGGCAAAAAACATCCTTACCTGGATCAGGACTAGTGTGACCAGCAGGAACAGGACAATGATTTCTCCCCCATACTCAGCACTGGTGAGGCCACACCTTGAGTTCTGGCTTCAATCTAATTTAGACTCATGCTCTTCACTTTGATTTTAATCCAGGACAACCAGTTGGCAACTGGGTGGGGAACAAACAAACAAAATCCACAAACAAAAAAAACCCCAAAATACTTAACATATCTACAAAATCCCAAACTTAAGCTCATGATGTGCTGTCTAACCTTGTCATGATGTCTACCTTCTACTGAGGGCAGACCTCTCTGACCAAATCCAAGATGATGCAGAGAATCCCCTGCTTTTTGCCACCATCAGTTATCAAATCCCTTTTACTCTCATTCTAAATACTCCTCTCCACAATTTCAGAAATCATAATTCATTTGCCCTGGTGGAATTTAAAAATACAGTACTGGTAAAAGGAAGAAGGAAAGCAACTCAAACTGTATCAGAAAGCATCACACTTTTGCAAGACCCCACCTGGAGTACTGCATCCAGTTCTGGGGTCCCCAGCACAAGAAGGACATGGAACTGTTGAAGTCGGTCCAGGGGTAGCCATAAAGATGATCAAGGTGATGGAGCACCTCTGCCATTGGGACAGGCTTTGAGAGCAGGGGATTTTCAGCCTGGAGAAGAGAAGGGTCTGGAGAAGCATTCTAGCAGTCTTCCAGTACCTGAAAGGCGGCTAAAGAAGAGCTGGGCAAGGGCCTTTTACAAGAGTTTGTAGTGATAAGATGAGGGGCAATGGCTTTGAGCTGGAAGACAGGAGATTTAGACTGGACATTAGGTAGAAATTCTTCAGAGAGAGGATGCGAGACACTCGAACAGGTTGCCCAGGGAAGCTGTGGATGCCTTGTCCATGGAAATGTTCAAGACCAACTTTGGTCAGCAGCCTAGTCTAGTGGAAGGCATTTCTTCCTGTGCCACAGAGGCTGAAACTAGATAATCTTCAAAGTCTTTTCCAACCCAAACCATTCTAAGATTCAAGTGACATGTGAAGAGACTGTCTCATGTTCTCACGTTAACATTTATCATGTTTTTCATGCCTGTCAAATTTTCTATTTTTTTCAATTAAAACAACCTTCTGAGCAGTCCCTTTTGCATTTGTGAATGAATCCTCCAAATACACAAACATCTCACTGATGTCAGCAGTCCAGTTAAGCACTAACTTTCAGTGGAATTCTCTGTAAGCTCTGAAACAACCAACAGTCATAGTAACATAGGCAGAAGGAACAGAAGACGGCTTTATCTTCAAGCTGTTTGGGGACCAAGTGAAGGATCAGATAGATTAATAACCTTTTAGAGGTTTAATGGAAAAATAGCATAGGAAAGGCCCCATCAGGGAAGATTAATTTGGTTAGGTCCAGATTATACAGCTGATGGCTGGGGAGAAATGTACTGACGTGCTGAGAACATTCCTTGTGTCCTGACTTCTGCAACTAGACATAGACAGCTATTACAAATATTTCTGTGGGTTTCTTAGAGTTATATCTACAAATCTGACTACAAGATGAGTGACAAAACTGAGTTGTTGAAAAGAGAAATAAATTTTAGTAACCGAGCTACATGAAATTCTACTCTGGAGCACATAATGAAAAAGAAACAGTAAGCATATGGTCCTTGAGAGTATAGAGCACATGGGAATTAGGAGACATGGGACCACATCTGAAACTAAGAAAGGACTTTGACGTCACAAAGAAGGAGCTGACACAACTACCCAGTTCTGTAACTCAGATTAATATAAACTCCTTGACTTGAGCCCTGGTACCAGAGATGCCTCATCTCATTGTCTACATCTTCTACCTGAAAACTTTCACTGGCAGCTGAAGCTGTGCTGTTACAGATTCCCAGTCAGCACAAGGAAGTTCCTGATTTGATGCACCATCCCAAGGTAACCTATTCATGCAGCAGAATGCCATATAACAACAAAAAACTTGTCAAATTATTTTTCTCCAGGCAACCCAGGCACCTTGCTCGTGGTTCTCAAGTCCATTTCAAATTCCAGACAGATTTCTAAGGGACTGACATCTCTCATAAGGTATTGTTTTTGATGCATATTCTGGACTGTTCTTGAAACACAAGGGAACCCTTATCCCATGTATGAGCCTAGGTATTCCCATACCCATAAATCAGACTGGAAGTTCTGAAACCACCTAATAGCCTGAAGAATTATGAATTCCAATAGCTTCTGTGTTTCCTACTAATATTAGTGCTGGACATTTCACATATACATAAGGAAGCATAGCCATATGCATAAAGCTTACAAGCTAGAGATACAGAATCTGAGAATCATAGAATCATTCCAGTTGGAAAAGACCTTTAACATCATCCAATCCAACTATTATCTACCTCTACCAAATCTGGTGTTAAGCCATGTCCCTCAGCACCATCTCTGCCTCTCTGAAACACCTCTGGGGATGTGGATTCTACCACTTCCCTGGGAAGCCTGTGCCAGCATTTAAAAACCCTTGCAATCAGCTTGTTTTTTTGGAAAAGGCTTTTAAGATCATTAAGCCCAACCATTCTTTAACTCTGCCAAGGCTGGTGCTAAACCATGGTCTTCAGCATCACATCTCTGTGTCTTTGATACACTTTCAGGGATATGGATTCAACCACCTCCCTGGGGAACTTGTTCCAGTCTTTGAGAACCCTTTAAGTCAAGAAGTTGCTTCTTAGAGCCAATCCAACCCCCCTGGTGTAACCTGAGACCATTTTCTCTCATCCTGTCAGGGAGAAGACATCAACCCCCACCTTTCTCCAACCTCATTTCAGGGGATTATGGTGAATGAGAAAGTCTCCCCTCAAGAAAAAGCGGAGAAGAGGAAAACTCATCCTATAGTTCTGATCCAGTCCACCACTCACTGGGCTCTTATTGTCTTTAAGTATCTTTTAAAATCCCAACCTTGGTGTCTACCATGAAGTTCACAACTAATCAAAAAGAAAAACTTCCAGATGACCTGGAATCAAGAATGTAACATAAACAGTGACAGGACATGAAAAGTGTAGGGGATTCACAAGTCTAAGACAACATGTTTGTTCCAACATATTATTGTGATAAAGGGACAAGAACCTCCCTCTTTTGAAGAAAAGTTGAGGGATTCATGGCTTTTTAGCCAAGAGAAGATTGAGGGGTGGGGTGGGTAGATCTTATCAATGTTTATCAATATTTAAAGAGTGGGTGTCAGGAAGATGGGACCAGTCCTTTTGCAGGGACAGGACAAGGGATAACAGATGCAAATATGAACATCTAAACATAAGGAGGAATTTCTTAACTTTGCTCTTTATAGAGCATGTGGACAGGCTGGCCAGAAAGATGGTGAAGTCACCATCTCTAGAGTTATTCAAATCTACCTGGACACCATCCTGTGCAACCTGCTTTTGATGAACCTGCTCTGGTGAAAGTATTGGATTAGATGACCTTTAGATGTCACTTCCAGCCCCTACCATTCTGTGATTACTCTTTGCAAAAACTAAACCAAAAAATGAGCAATTGAGCGAATACAAAGAGTTTCTATCCTAACAAAAAAACCCCACCCAAACCAATCAAATTAACAAACAAACAAACAAAAAAAGGGCAAATAGCAGAAATTTGGACTGCCAAGAGGGAAATATATTGTTTTTCATGTCACGCTTTAGAAGGAGCAATTAGCATTCATACTGGCAATTAGCTACAGAAGGCTGCTTCTTTGTAGGCTGAGAAGACACAGGTACCAAGACATCCCCTAAAGTGCAGCATTTGCAAGTTTATGCAGTAACTTGAGTAGAGTTGGTAAATTGCAAACATGAGCTAGGAGAGATTGCAAATATGAACTAGGGTAGATTGCAAACATGAGCTAGGAGAGAAGCCTGTTTGATAGAAATTCTGAGCACCTTCAATCTTGCAATTCAAAGTAGTATGATGTAGCCATACTAAGCATGTAAGCAGAAAAAAATTACCTTTGAAGACCTTGGGAAGAAAATCCAGAAACAGAGATTGTTTTTTCCAGTTTCCAAAGCTGAGTCACCAATCCTGGATGTGTTTAAAAGTAGTTTGGATGTGGTGCTTGAGGATATGATTTATGGGTGAACTTTGTAGAATAGGGATAACAGTTCGACCTAGTGATCCTTTTTCCAACCAGAATCTGTGATTCTGTGAAGTTCTTAACTCTTCCTTAACCCTTTAGGTCCAGGGCAACGAAGCTGGTGAAGGATCTGGAGAACTGGTCTTGTGAGGAGTGGCTGAGGGAACTGGGATTGTTTAGTCTGGACAAAAGGAGGCTGAGGGGAGACCTTCTGTCTCTCTACAACTCACTAAAAGGAGGTTGGAGTCAGGTGGGTTTTGGTCTCTTCTCCTGAGTAAAAAGGTAGATAATGTTTGGACTTGAGGATCTTACAGGTCTTTTCAAACCAAAATATTTCTATGATTCAAGATTGATGTATTAAATTTTGTCAAAAAGAATTAGATTAGGTGTTAATTTGGATAGTGAAATAAAATTTCTCTGTCATAAGCACAGATTATATTGGTGGCCAGAGGACTAACAGTGAAGGAATTTTGCTTTGCTTTGCTGAAAAGTGCCAACAGAGACCACATTTCAAATTTCAGTGTAACAGACACCTCTCCAGAAACCTGCACCCTCTCCAGTGCAAGTCTCTCATTCCACTACTGAATCTGTTTGTGTAATTTGAACTAGTCCAAAATCACGGCTGCTGTCCTGTGGAAACTGGGTCTTTGTTCCCAAAACACTCTTCTAATTTTATTAACTGGAAGCCAAAACATTTTGAGCAATGTAGGAGCTCTCTGGGATCTCTCCCTAGTATCAGGTGATAGAAGAAGAGGAAATGGCCTGAAATTGTTCCAGAAGATGTTTACATTGACTATTAGGAAAACTTGCTCTGCTGCAAGAGTTGTCAGGCATCAGAATATAAGCTGTCCAGGGAAGCAGTGCAGTCACTGTCCCTGAAGGAGTTTAAGAAATAAGTGAATATGGCACTTTGGGACATTGTTTAATGGCTATGGTGACCTTAGTTTGAAGATTGGACTTGATGATCTTACAGGTGTCTTCCAACCCAAGCAATTCTATGATTCTAACTCGTTGGCAGTATGGAATCTTCTGTTTCAAATAATTCAAACAAACACCAGAACTTTCCACTGAGTAGCTAAAAGAATATTGGATAGAGAGGAGGGTGCCCAGAAATTCTTCCTGGTATTTATTGTTCAGGCAAGGATTCCTTGCCAAAGGCTTGACATCCTTGATTAATTGTTTTAGATTTAGCATCATTTCAGTGATTTCCAGACACTTCAAACTTAAGAAATCAACACTTTGCAATAATCTAACTTAATTTCACAGGGGAAATTCTGGCTTCCTGTAACTAGAGAGATTTTATTTTTTTGTTGTTGAGAAAATGTTATGAAATGGCTCTTCGATGCTGATCAAAGAAAAATCAGTGGGTAGGTACCTCTCACTGAGATCACTAATAGAAATACTATCCAATTTCATTCCAAAAGCTTCATCAGGCAGAGTAGAAAACCAAGAGCTAAATAACCAGCCCACAAGCTCCTCTATTGTTCCTTTGTAGGTTGCTGCATAGAACAGCAGAGGTGTTTTCCTCACATGCACAATCTGTGCTATCTATGTTGTTTGCACAAAAGCAGGACTTGATCCTGCAGGATTGTTATTCTGTAGTTTCCTTTAGGAAGATGAAATTGGATAGTGATAGTGATGTAAAATTAGCTGTTGTGAACTGTGTATTAGTTTACATCTGCCTGGTGTGCGCAGTTCTTCTCAGTTAAAAAAAAAATCAATTATTTGTATTGATAATGAATTGCCTGAGGGCAACACAGCTCAAGAAGTGATGTCAAGAAGTCAGCCTTGGCAATACGTGCTTCATATGTACATAAACCTATAAACCCACTTTGGTTGGAAAATACATTTAAGAGCATGGGGTCCAAATGTTGTCTAATTCTACCAAGGGTGGTGCTGAAGCATGGCCCTCGACACCACACCTCTGCCTTTCTGAAACACCTCTAGGGATGGGGATTCAATCACCTCCCTGGGCAACCTGTTTCAGTCTTTGAGAAGCCTTCTCTCTATTAAGGAGTTTATTCCTTGCCACAATTGAGGTCACTTCCTCTCCTCCTATCACTTCTTCCTAGGAAGAAGAAAGCAACCCTAACCTGGCTCCAATGTCCTTTCATGGAGTTGTAGAGACCAATGAGGTCTACACTCAGCCTCTTTTTCTCCAGAGTGAGCAACCCTCAGATGCTCCTCACCAGACCTGTTCTGCAGACCCTTCAACAGCCTTGTTGCACTTCTCTGGGCATTTCCAGCATCTCAACTTCTTTTCTCTAGTGAGGACTCCAAAACTGAACTCGGGACTCAAAGTTCGGCATTACCAGTACTAAGTACAGTGGGACAATCACTGCCCTGCTTCTGCTGGTTATGCTATTGCTGATCCAGGCCAGGGTGCTGTCAGTCCTCTTCGCCATTCAGGGCATACTGCTGGCTCACATTCAGACAGCTGTCAGCCTGTACCCCCAGGTCTTTCCCTGCTGGGCAGCTGTCTAGTCACTCTGCGCCAAGCCTGGAGCATTCATGGAATTGTTGTGACCCAAGGGCAGCACCTGGTACTTGGCCTTGTTGAATCTCACACAATTGACCTCAGCCTTTTGATCCAGCCTGTCCTGGTTCCTCTGGAGAGCCTTCTTACCCTCAAATTGATCCACACCCTCTACATCCCTCTTTTCCTCCCTCCCATCTTACTGTCATGTAAGTTTAGATTAGGGTGAAAGACGTAGAAATATGGAGATAAACTCCCAAGCCATTCCTTTCTAAGCATCATCTCAGAGAAGCACAGTGACAATGCTCAGATGCAGTGATTAGATTATCACTGGAGAATATGGTATTAGTTTGGAGACTTCTGCAGACATTATGATTTCTTTTATGACAGCAGCTAAAGAGCGTGAGTCACGCACTGAGAGACTTGGGATGGTGATTATAAAGAGAGAAGGAAGAAGAAAAATCTCCGCCCAGGGAGTTTACATTCTAAATGATACTCAGGTACACTAATTATTAGGTTGCCTGACATTTAATCAATCGCAGAACATTCTAAATGCTTGACAGGAGTGAAATACCTGCCTTTGATTTATGTATGAGCAGGTTTCTAGCAGCAAAAACTTAAACCCCTATAAACCAATTATTATTCCCATTACCTCATCCTGAGTGACTCTCTGGGATGATAAAGCCCATCTTATTTGGACTTATTGCTGAGAAATAGACTTCTAAGGCATAAAGTTCTCCAGATGGGTGCTTTTGGGGAATTAGTTGAATAAGAGAGATTTAATCCATCCAGAAGTCAGTATACTTAAATACACGAGGAACATAAAAAACTCATTGCTAATCCAAAGTGACAGGTACTAATAGGGTACTTAGTGGATTAATAGCTGGCATGCTATGTTGCTAGGACCATGCTGTTTATTTCAATCGTGTGTCTGAATGGATGCAGAAAATCAACTCAGTCCCTCAGGTACATTTAATTTAAGTGGACGAAAATGCATGATTGTACATCTAAGCGGGCAGTTGAACTTGCAAGTTTATCTTCAAGATGCCATATTTTTTCAAGCTCTTCAGAAAAAAGTCATAAACCAATTTTGGAAGAACTTTTAAATGGCTACACGTGGGGGTTTTGCTCAGTTTTCATTGCACTATCTTTTGGCAAAGTAAAATTTTCAGCTTTACAGCATTGTCTCCCCAGGTCTTAATTAATACCGTGCACAGGTGGCATGCAGGATAACCACAGTAAATCACACAAAGGGTTATGAGTCTCTGAAGAGCTGTTATTAAAGACAGTCACATCATAAAACAAGAGGCTAGAAGGATGAAATTGTCACACCATCCATTTTGCTTGGGGTTTTTCACATCTGCAATCTTTCCTTCTACAGAAGAAATGAAACTTACTTTGCCAGAGGCCTAACCCACTGAAAAAGATAGGAAGACAGTAAAAAAAATGGGTGAAGAGAATACATCCCCTTCACACTTTCTGTGACTCAAAGGCCTGGAAACAATGTAGGAGATGAGCAGGTGCTAAACAAAGACACCTATGCTGCTACTTAGGAATCACAGAATTGTTTCTGTTGGAAAAATCCTCTAATCATCAAGTCAATTCCACAATGCCACGTCCACTAAACCATGTCCCTAAGTGATGTGTCTACACGTGCTTTGTACACCTCCAGGCATGGTGACCCTGCCACCATCCTGGGCAGCCTGTTACAATGCTTGACCACTCTTTCAGTAGAGACTTTTTTTTCTAATATCCAACCTAAACCTCTTCTGGAACAAGTTGAGTCCATTTCCTCTTGTCCTATCACTTGATATTATGGGGAAGAGACCAACATCCATGTTGGGGGGTTAGACTAGATGATCAAGTCACTTCCAATCCCTAAAATTCTGTGATTCTTGTTATCCAGAGACTAGGTGACAGGTCTTAGAATGTGCCTTAAGCAGATATTGCAAACATCAGGAAGAAAAAGTGGGTTTTGTATGTCACTGACTGAACCCATTGCAGAAACTCTGCACCCACCAGATGAGATTTCATCAGGTGCAGGCAGGCAGGATGGGGTGTGCAGAGGCTCAGAATAGCTCCAAAACCAGAAAAAAAAAAAAAAAGTGGTAAAACAGAATCATACTCCTTTTGCTTTTCTGCTATAGAAAATGTTTAGTCAAAACTAAGACAGTCTGTTTCTTGAATCACATGATCTACAGCCCAAAATGTAAAAGGCCACACAGTCACAGAAGATAGGAGATGGAAGGGACCTCAAATCACCATCCAAGTCCAACCCCCCTGCCAGAGCAGGTTTGCCTAGAGTAGGTCACACAGAAATACATCCGGGTGTTTTTTGAATGTCTCCAGAGAAGGAGACTTCACATCCTCTCTGGGCAGTCTGTTCTAAGGCTCTGTCATCGTCACAGGGAAAAAAAAAATTCATTATATTTACTTGGAACCTACTCTGCTCCAGCTTGCACTGATTATCCCTTGTCATTGGACGTCTCTGAGCAGAGCCTGAGTCCCTCCTCCTGGCACTGCCCTTCACATCTTTATAAATTTGAATGAGCTCACCCCTCAGGATCTTCTTCTCCAGCCTAAAGAGCCCCAGCTCCCTCACCCATTCCACAGCAGGGCAATGTTCCACTGCATTCAGTATCTTCTTGGCTCTGAAGTGAATTCTGTCAGTGACGTGAAGCCATGTCTGCACTGAAAGTCCCAGAACTGTATGCAGTATTCCAGATGTGGCCTCACCAGAGCAGAGTAGAGGGCAAGGAGAACCTCTCTCAACCTACTTGCCATGGCCCTTCTAATCCACTCCAGGATGCCATTGACCTTCTTGGCCACAAGGGCACCTTGCTCATTTATGGTCATCCACCAGGATTTCCAGGTCTCTCTCCTCTGCACTGCTCTCCAACAGGTCAGAACACATTCACCTCCAAGCATTCATCACAAGCAGCATGGAAGGAAAAAATTCTGCAGTTTGAACAGACATCAAATTTTTGCAGCTGTTTTGCAAAACTTTTCCTGCATTTTATCTATGCTTCCCTAAATGATCTCAGAGAAGAGATAGTTCTCTACTTGCCTCACCGACATATCATCTTTTATTTATACAAACACGATCACAGAACAGTAGGAGTTATAATGGATTTCTGGAGATCATGTTAGTCCAACCACATGTTTGGTTTGGGTTGCATTTAGGAAAAGTTGCTTTCCTAAATAATTGGTGATCAGGCATTGGAACAGGCTGTCCTTGGAGGTGAAGGAGTCACCATCCCTGGAGGTATTCAAGAAATAGTTTGGGCATGACATTTTGGGAAGTGATTTAATGGCTCTGGTTGTATTAGGCTGAAAGTTGGGCTTGATTTTGGAGGTCTCTTCCAACTGAAGAAAAAAAAAAACCAAAAGCAAGAGACAAATCCTATGATTCTATGAAAAAAGTTATTCGGAGATTTGACACAGTATCAGTTGTGCATTGCACTGTCCCAAAGAGAAACCCTGCAAATACTGCTGATCTTCAGTGATAATCTTCTCACACAAAGATTATACTCTGATTAGGAGAAGGCTTCTGAAGAAACTTTGTGAAAACTGTCAATTAAATGCAGTCTGAGTTTATTATTATTTTCACCAAAAAATGTAGAGAAATTTGGTTTCATCAGCTTTGTTCACTCTCAGAGCCCTTTTTCTGGTTTGCATTTTGGACAGGGATGAGAAACAAAAGCATCAAAAATGCCACAAATGGGCAAAATGCTGTTCTTGCTGAATTTGTAATATATAGTTCATTATCTCACTTCGCTCTGATTTCCTGAAATAGAATCATAGAATCACAGAATGGTTTGTGTCAGAAGGGAAAATAAAGACCATCTACTTTCAAGTGCCCCACCATGTACAAGGACATGTCTTAGTAGACTGATTTGTTTATGCCATGATCTAACCTGGCTCCAAGCACTTCCATGGAGAAGTCTCTACCAGGTCATATGAACCTCCTGTCTAATTCTGATTTCTCTTAATTTGGGGAAAGCTGTGGAATCCAACACCAGACTATTGTTCCAAGGCTTTCTGAATTTCTGAAAGCAAGGACAAGAACAAAAATCCATAGAGTTATAAAACTGTTTTGGTTGGAAAATATCTATAAGATGATCAAGTCCAATCATCAACCCAACAGTGTCACAGCCACTAAACCATGTCCCAAAGTGTCACATCTACACATCTTTTGAGCACCTCCTGGGACTGTGATTCCACAGCCTCCATGGGCAGCCCATTCCAATGCCTGACCACTCTTAAAAAATGCATAGATGTAACACTTCTGGACATTGCTTAGTGGGTGTGGTGGTGTTGGTTTGACAGTTGAACTTTGAAAAGACATCTAAGAACATCAATCTCAATGATTCTACGATCCTTCCACAAGTCTTTCTGTTGCTCAAACTCACTCCCACTTTACCTAATCTGGATTTTCCTGACTTGGGTGCTGGAGGATCTGGTGTAATAGTGGCTCCAGTAGAGTTAGACAATGGTTGGATTCTATGATCGTGAAGTTCTTTTCTAACCACAGAGACTGTGCAAACTCCTGCTCTCTCCTTGGATATCGGCAGACCTGTGTGCCTTGACAGCTGGCAATGCATCCAGGGACACCAAATAGCCATGGCTGCAGTTCTGCCAGTTGCACATAATACTGTTCTCTTCTGCTGTTTCTAGAAAACTGGTAACAGACCAGAGACTACACTGACACGAATGCACTGAATGATAGCATATGGAAACAGCAAACGTTAATTAGATCACAATAGCTTAAATGTTCCTTTTACTAGACTCTAAATTTGTTTATAATTTGATTTATTACAGACTATTTGTTAAGGAAAACTCAATGGCTCAGTGTTCAGTGAACAATGGATGGCAGATTGTGATTATCATAGAATCATAGAATTATTTCAGTTGGAATAGTCCTCTAAGATGATGGAGTCCAACCGCCAAACTAACACCATCATGGCCACTAAACTATGTCCACACACTTTGTGAGCACCCCCCAGGAGATGGTGACTCCACCTGCCTGGGAAGTCTGTTCTGATGCCTGACCACTCTTGCAGCAAAGATATTTTTCCTTATCTCTGACCTAAAGCTCCCTTGTTTCAATTTCAGTCCATTTCCTCTCATTCTATCACCTGACACTGCAGAGAAGAGACTGACACTCACTTTACTCCAACTTCCTTTCAGGAAGTTGCAGAGAACAATGAGGTCTCACCTTAGACTTCTCTTCTCAAGGATGAAACTCAGTTTCCTTAGGTATTCCTTGCAAGACCTATTCTCCAGACCCTTCAGCAGCTTTATTGCCATTTTGTGGACATGCTCCAGTGCCTCAATGTTCTTCTTGGAGTGAGGGACCCAAAACTGAACACAGCAGTCGAGGTGCAACCACACCAGTGTGGAATACAGTGCTATGGTCTCTATATCTGCTGGCTGCACTATTCTTGATACAGGCCAAAATACTGGTGACTTTCTTCTGCCATTTCCCTTCAGATTCTTATGTGTGACCAGAAAACAGCCTGATAGTCATAGCTGCATGACTCCCAGGGTGGCATGTGCTCCAGGATCTAGCTCCCCATCACAACACATACACGACAGGGTAACAGAAACTTATTAATGGTTAATGTGGCTATACTCCCTTTACTGACAACCAGAAGGAGTTGAAGGATCACTAGATGTTTTCTCCATTAGGACTCACTTGTTAAATAGTTTGCAATGACATCTACATGCACTTGTTTTCTGTTTGAGAGGTTTTAATGTGAAAGAAGTATCATCATTTTGTGTGTGTGACAAACAATTGCCATCATGGATAAATTTCCTAAACCANCACACTGGCTTATCTGGATGTTTTGGGAACATTCTAAAACAACCTTCTTTCTTCTCTCTCATTCAAAACTGGGTGAAGGGACACAGTGTTTAATTTCTCACTCTCAGGCAGCAGTCTAATTTTTCACACAAATTCTCCAATTAGCTCAAACCAACACAATTAGTATTTTAATTGTCATTCTATACTGTAAAACTTACCGAGGTCATGTTGGTTACATTCTAGATGGGAGAGATTCAACTGAATATAAACTGGCAGGTGGTACCAGCTTCATTAGAGGAGCTACTTATTTGTTTTGATTAGAAAAGACCTTTAAGATCATAGAGTCAAACAGTTTCCTAACTCTGCCAAGGCTGATGTTAAACCATGGCTCTTAGCACCACATCTCTGCCTCTTTGAAACTCCTCCTGGGATGGGGTTTCAACCACCTCCCCAGGCATCCTGTCACAGTCTTTGAGAACTCTTTCAGTCAAAATGCTATTTCTAATATTCCACCAATAACTCCCCTGATGCAACTGAAGGCTGCTTCCCCTCATTCTATTGTTTGTTACTGGGGAGAAGAGACCAGCCCCCACCTCTCAACCAGCACAATCTGCTGCAGCAATGGCAGGGTCCAGGATCATTTCTGACCCACGTTTCATTTCTCTTCAGGGACATGCTGGAGCACAACCATCATTCAACAAGAACAGCCTTTTCTTGCCTTTCCATAAAGAGGCGTTTAGCTAGGCTTGGCAGAAGGAAGTAAGCCTCCAGGAAGACATTATCCTGACAGCAAACATTGGTGACTGGCTTGGTGTGTATAAATGTGTGTGTTTGGCAGGCTCTAGATGCTAAATAAATATGGGTTATTAATAAAGCGCTAGCTGGAGATGGAAAATAAGATTGAATGCTTCATCTTCCCAGAAACCGTTTCAGGATCTTAGGGGGGAAATAAAAAACAAAGACAATGGAAAATGGAGAGCCACAGGGGAAAGAGGTGGGGGGGGAAGGGAAGGCAATAAAGAGGCAAACAGCATCAAGGAGGAGGCAGTAAATCTGTTTGGCAGTGAAAGAGGCTTAAAGAAAAGGTAACAAAATAGCACTGATGTAAACAAAATGCAGCCAGCTCTTGCCCCACTGAATCAAACCACAATGTGAATGTGCCCTGCCTTGGCCAACAAACACTTGTGATAGACTAAGAATGAACAACAGACAAACAGTCTGAAAGGGAAAAGAAAAAGGGCAGGAAAATCAGGCATAATGTGAGCCCAAAGAAGGACATCCAGTACTACAGAGGAGCTTTAAAATGCTGTGGGACTCCAATGACCATAGGTCCCAGAAGTGCTTTTCCTTCACCTCCATGGTTGTCTTACCCAGTATGGCTGTTGGTTTAATCTGTTGTTCTGTGCCGGAGCTCAAAGCCCATGCTTCAAAGACAACTGCCAGCAGATCTTCCTTTCACCTCGCCATTCCCATTACCTTTTCCAGCTCCTGTAACTTTGGAATCACATTTTTACATCCTATCCTCTACAAACTCACCACCACTTGCAGCCCTAAATTGTCACACAGTGACCATCGTGGTCACCCAGCTTTGCAAATGTCTTATCAAAGCATTTAGCACTACAAGCTTCAAAATTACATTACATGTATTTTAGCCTAACAAGTCTTTCTGTTTTTATACTTCCCAATTAACAGAGAGGTTACTTTTTGAGATCAAATGGCAAGATGCTAACACCTGTCTGTGCAGACCTATAATTCATGTATTTCTGTCAAGGAACAAAGCACCTCATTAATTAGGTCTCATGGGCCTAGTTATCTTCTGCTTGTGTTGCAATAGTCCTAAAGCTGCTGTACAGTTATTAAAGGCTGCAGCTTACAGTTACTCTCATACTTCTGTCCACACTGATGGAATGGTGCAAATTCAGCTGCTAAATTTAAAATCAGATTGCTTCCTGGGACTATTTAGAGACATCTACAACTCCATTGGTTGTAATAGAGGGCTTGCAGACAATAAAACATCCAGAATCTGGGTAATTTACATTCTTCTACAACTCCCTGAAAGGAGATTGGAGTAAGGAGCCTGGAGAAGAGTAGCCTGCTCTGTTGTAGGTAGGGATTGTTCTTTCCTCCCAGGCAACCAGCGGTAGAACAGGACACAGCCTCAAGCTGCACCAGTGCAGGTTTAGTTTGGATGTTAGGAAGAAGTTCTACACAGAAAGAGAGATTGGCATTGGAATGGGCTGCCCAGGGTGGTGGTGGAGGAATCACCATCCCTGGGAGTATTTAAAAGGAGCCTGGATGAGGCACTTAGTGCCATTGTTACTGAATTAGAAGGTGTTAGGATGGACTCAAAGATTTCCAAGGTCTTTTCCAACCTGGTTTATCCTATGTGTCTGTGAGGTGGGGGCTGGTCCTTTACCCACAGTATCAGGTAATAGAACAAGAGGAAATGGCCTGAAATTGTGTCAGAGGAAGTTAACATTGGAGATTAGGGAAATTTTTTTTTGTACAAGAGTGGTCAGGCATTGGAACATGCTGCCCAGGGAGGTGGTGGAGGTGCCATCCCTGGAGATGTTTGAGAAGCATGTGGACATGGCACTTTGGCACATGGTGGTCTGAGGTTGATGGTTGGAATCAGTGTTAGAGGTCTTTTTCAACTGAAAGAGTTCTATGATCCTATGCTGTGAAGCATGGCCACACACAGATAAAGCATGTGCAGACAGATACTTGAGCAAAGCACACTGCTCTGACGGCCCATGAAAAGTTGATGTGCACATGCAGACAGAGGTCAGCCCACGTGGGACATGCTGTTCTTGTTTCACAAACCCAGGTCAGTTCTATGCGAGAAAGATCCAGCAAACCCACATCAGCCACCAGAATACAAACTATTTGCTGGCAGACAGCAGAATTACAGGATAAAACCCCAAAAGGCAGGACAGTTGAAAACCTTCCTCCCACCAACCTTATTCTGGAGCACTTTTTCCAGCATCTTATTGAAAACCAGTCCACACTCCAACACGTGCTGTTCAGGCACAGATAACATATGATTACTTTGCCTCCTCTTGCAGCAGGAATGCATGAGATTGCTCTAAGGACAATGCAAATTGTTCAGTAGGAGGCATCCTGGGCAGCTTTCAGCCTTAGATCTCAATTTAGCACCTCATTTCCATCCCCATTACTGATTTTTCTTCTGCTTGGGTGCTTTAAGGGAAAGCACTTTCTATTACAATTTGCAAGCACTGTGTGATACACATGTACCTCACAAGCCTTCACACAGTTCTGAACTATAACTGGTAGTGAATGAATTTAAGTCCAGTTTATGGCCGACTGATAGCCAGTTCATGGCCAATACAAATGGTGTCCCCCAGGGCTCAGTACTGGGACAAGTTATTTTTAATATCTTTATCAATGATTTGGATGAAGGAATTGAGTGCATCCTTAGCAAGCTTGCAGATGACACTCATCTAGGAGAGAATGATTTGCTTGAGAGTAGGAAAGCTCTACAGAGGGATCTGGCCAGGCTGGATTGATGGGCTGAGGTCAATTGTATGAGATGCTATAAGGCCAAGATCTTGGTCCTTCTTTTGGATCACAACAGTTCCAAGAATGTTCCAGGCTAGGGGCAGCCTGATTGGAAAGTTGCCCAGCAAAGGGGTGTTGTAGATGAGCCAGCAGTGTGCTCAGCTGGCCAAGAAGACCAGCAGTATTCCTGATACAATCCAGGACTGTGGCCAGAGGAACCAGGGAAGGGAACATTCCCCTGTACTCAGCATTGGTGAGGACACAACTTAAGTTCAGAGGCCTTCACTACAAGACAGACATTGAGGTGCTGGAGCATGCCCAGAGAAGGTCAATGAATCAGGTGAAAGATCTGGAGATTGGAATGATTGAGGGAACTGGCATTGTACAGTCTGGAGAAGGGGAGACATTGCCCTCTACGCCTCCCTGAAAGGTGGTGCAGAGGAAGTGGATGTTGACTTCTTCTCCCAGGTGGGAATTTGTATCAGAGAATGTTTAAGTTGGATCTTAGAATAAACTTCTTGACTGAAAAGTTTCTCAAGGAGTGGAACAGACTTCCCAGGGATGTGGTTGAATCCACATCACTGGAGTTGTTTCAAAGAGGCAGAGATGTGGTGCTGAGGGACATGGTGTAGCACCAGCCTTGGTAGAGTTAGAGAATGGTTGGAGTTGATGAGCTTAAAGGTCTTTTCCAATTGAAACAATTCTCTGTTTCTATGAATGAGTGTTTAACAAAGCAGGCATAGAATAGATAATAATGAGCTGATTTTACCAAATTATGTGACTTTGTCAACCTTTTCATATGTATGCCAACTGAAACAAAGCACACCAAGAAAGAAAGCATTCATTATCTCTTGCCAGCTAAGTGGAGGTCAGCTGTAGCTTCTACTCGTGGGCACTATGCATCACTCAGAAATCAGCCTTATGCAATAGTTGTGTTTTGAAGATGACATCAAAAACCTGAGATCAAGGCACTGCTACACATGGTGTGAAGACAACAATAAAAATTCTATTTTGTTTGATTGTTCAAAAGCAGAATTTCCAAGAAAAACACTACAAGAGACTCAACCATCACTAGAGATGTCCAGCATACAAAAAAACTCAGTCCAATGGCTGCTAAACAAGTGGCTCTGCAGAAGTAATTGTTAGTTGCAGAGCTGGCTTCAACCCTTCAAGCAAAATATATAAAATTGTTTTTCCACCAAAACTCCCCAAAACTCTTGTTGACAAAGGATCTCTTCTGAAAACTTTACACTCACTTTTTCACTTTGTCCTGCAAAAAAAAAGAGGATTTCTTTCTTCAGCGGACAAGGGAAGATTAGCTCGAAGACCATGAAACTGTAAAAATGCTTCCTTTCCTCTCAGTTAGCTCTCAAGGTTATTTCAGAATCAGGATATATAAACATTTTTGAGCCCCTACTGTAAACAGCAGGAGGGACTGCAGCTAGTGTTTGTGTAACAGTTTCTACAGAATGGACAATGGTAGTGGTTGGAAGGGATCATGAAGTCCAGCTTCCCTGTCAAAGCAGAATTACCAGGCCAAGTCACAGAGGAATGCATCCAGATGGATCTTTGAAGCCTCCAGAGAAGGAAGTACCACAATCTGCCTGAGCAGCTTGCTCCAGAGCTCCAGCACCACCCTCACAGTAAAGTGGTTTCTCCTTATGTAGAGGTGGAACTTCCTGGGTTCAACTTTGCATCCATTGCTTCATACACTATCACAGGACACCACTGAAAAGAGCCTGGCCCCTTCTTAACACCCACCTTCACGTATTTGCAAACACTGATCAGATCACTCCCAGTCTTCTCTCCAGACTAACCAGCCCCAGGTCCCTCAGTCTCTCAGACTTTCCTCATTAGAAAAATGTTCCAGTTCCCTTCATCATCCTTATAGCCTCTGCTTCAGTATATTATTCTCTCTCCTGAACTGGAGAGTCCAGAACTGGACACAATACTCCAGATGTGGTCTCAATAGGTCATAGTAGGCAGAAAGAAGAACCTCCTTTGACCTGCCGCCCACATACTTCTTAATGCACCCCAGTCTCTTCGGAGTTCCCTTCTCTCTCAAGTCATCTGCTTTTCCTAAGAGAAGCAAGTGGTGATGCTTGCAGCTTACTGAACCACATCAACAGCCCCCTCACTCAACATGCCCTCAGGGTGGTTAATCTTGGTGTCTTCCTCATGTTTTACAAGGCATCATGAACAGGACCATCACAGAATGGTGGAGCTTGGAAGGAATCTCTGGAGATCACCTACTCCAAACCCCCTGCCAAAGCAGTTGGCTAGATCCAGATGGGTTTTGAAAGTCTCCAGAGCAGACTCTGTAAACTCTGTACACTATACTATAAGGCATGTCTTCTGGTTTTCCCTACTTCTTCCAGTTTGTTCTCAAGGAAGGTGTAGTGGTTTAGCAGTTACCTGCCCCCCCACCCCGGCTAGGACTCAAAAGCACTGGAAGTTAATAAATGAAGCTTTATATTTACAGCTATGCACAATATGCAAGCAAATATTTACAAGGTATAACAGATATTTGCAATGAAACGGTAATACAGACACCACAGCCCTCCTAGAGACCAAAATCCCCAAGAGAGGGTAACCAAACACCCCCTACCACCTTTCCCCCCTTCCGCAGTCTTATCTCACCACCTGTTGATGCTGTAGATAAGCTGAAGTACATCAGCCAGGGGATTAGTAGCAGGAAAGTATTTAATAGAATTACTCTGAATTAGCTACCAAGACAAAGAGACAAAGGAGACCATGCAAGAGAAGCAGCCGCAGCGCAGAACGGACAGAAGCCATCTGATATCTATTGTTTTCAGAACAACTTTTTTTTTTCTTTCTCAGTAAAACTTTGGTGAAGTGACAGACTGAGTTTACCTCTCTCAGCCAATAGTCTAATTTCTCACTCAAATTCTCCAATTAGCTCAAACCAACACAGAAGGGAAAGCAGGGGCCATTGTGTCTCCTCCTCCACACAGCACAGGCAGAAGAGCTGTGCTGTCCAGCAATGGCCCAGCCACATCACTCTGGGGCAACAAGGGAGTGGGGTGGGGTTCTCTAAGCCAGCACACTGCTAAACTACGTGGTCTCCTGAACCAAGCTGAGAGCAAACACGTCTAGTGAAGGGTCTGATCCAAGTAGTCAGTCATTCCTGCTGGCAGATAAACCCTGCTGCAACAAAGAGGTTATTCACATGAGTGCAGACTACACCAGGGACAAAGAACTTGCAACATAAAGGTTGCAAAGGGAAAAACTGTGTGAGACTTCCCTGCACACCCCATGAAGCCATTCTCAATTACTCTCACACCTGAGGACATGCTGCTACCATCACCAAAATCTGTTTTCACTTCAGGTATTTGATGTTGCACTCTCTCTGTCAAATGTTTCCCACAGTTGACGGCTTGGAGTTGTACTTTATTCTTTTTTTTTAATTTTTTTTTAAGTTAATCTGGTTCCTGGAAAAGGCACATGGATCCCATATGCAAAGTTTATTTTCTGCAAGAGTGGTCAGGGATTGGAACAAGTTGCCCAGGGAGGTGGTGGAGTCACCATCCCTGGAGGTGTTCAAGAAATGTGTGGGCAGGGCAACTCAGGACATGTTTTAACAGCCATGGTTGTGTTAGGTTGATGGTTGGGCTTGATGGTCTTAGAGGCCTTTACCAACCAAAACAATTCTATAATTCTATAACTCCAAGACTGCTGAATTCTCTTAGATGCTCCTTCCAGGCCTTGAGCAACCTGACCTAGTGGAAGGTATTTTTGCCCACGATTGGGGTGGGTTAGGACTTTAAGGTCCTTTCCAACCCAAGCTATTCTGTGATTCTATGATTCCACCCCAGTTTTTTTCTAGCCCTAATTTCAGAAACCTTGAATCAGATGCTGCCTACAGTGGGGAGTATACCTTCAGATGATTAATGGATTGGGATTTCTAGCTGCTACGGCTTCTCACCATAATGCTCAAAAAAGGCAGTAAGTTTGCTGAAGGCAGAGAACAGCTTTCTAATCCCAGCTCATTTGTATAATTTATACTTTGTTTTCATAGAATCATTTAAAGACGGTAAAGACTTCTTAGATCACCAAGTTCAAGCATCAACCCAACACCTCCATGTGCAATAAACCCTGTTCCAAAGTGCCATGCATTTATTTCAATGCTTCCATGGATGGTGACTCCACCACCTCTCTGGGTAGCCTGTTCCTGTGCCTGACCACTCTCGCACAAAATGATTTTTTCCTAATATCCAACATAAACCTGCTCTAGCACAACTTGAGGACATTTACTTTCATCCTGTCCCTTCGTTACTTGAGAGAAGAGACCAACAACCACCTCACAGCAGTCTCAGGGCATTGTAGACATCAATGAGCTCTCTCCTCTCAGCCTCCTCTTCTCCAGACTAAACACCCTCAGTTCCCTCAGATGCTCCTCCCCAGCCCTGTCATCCAGATCCTTCTCCAGCTTTGTTGCCCTATTCTGGACCCACTCCAGGAACCGATCTCATAGAACCAGGGTTGGACAAAAAAGGCAGGAGGTGGCACTCCTCAGAAACCCAATTCCTAGACAGAAGAACACAGGCTATATCTACACTCTGCAAGAAGGTGTAAAGTAAAGAGCATCTTGGAAATACAAAGATCATCTGTTCAAAGTCAGTTCAAAGTTAGAGCAGACATAAAAGCCAGGCTTTTCCAACTTACTGGGAAAAAAACCCATCTGTGTCCAGGACTCTTTCTGTTGCAAGAGACTAACACACATTGATTTTGTCTCCTCCTTCAACCAGCTCACAGATTCAAATTCTTTCACTCTCAATGTCTTCTGTACTAAAAAGGCAGCCACTCTTCCCTGTGGTTGCTCTTAAGCAGTGCCTGAGCCCGTAACAGATATCCCATAGACTCTCTACATGTTTCTCTCTACTGCACCACATCAGCTGGACTGGGAACAGACAGGCTCCCAGCCTTTCTTGCCCTAGATCACAAATACTCAGGGCTAGCCCCCTAACCTCCCAAATGCAATAATGCAGGTTGCTTGAGTCTGCAACTAGTTTATCTTTTGGGTCCTTCACTACAAGAAAGACATCATGGTGCCAGAACAGGTTTATGAAAGGGTGATGATGCTGGTGAAGGGTCTGGAGAACAAGTCTGGTGATGAGCAGCTGAGGAAACTCTGGTTGTTTAGTCTGGAGAAAAGGGGCTGAGGAGGAGACCTTCTGGGTCTGTACAACTCCATAAAAGTAGGTTGGAGGCAGGTAGGGTTGGTCTCTTCTCCCAACTGACTAGGAATAGAACAAGAGGAAATGTCTGCAAATGCCACGGAAGGTTTAGGTTGGATATTTGGAAACTTTCTTTCCTGAAATAGTGGTCAGGCATCGGAACAGGCTGCTCAGAAAGGTGGTCATCACCTGGAGGTTCACCAACCCTGGAGATGTTAAAAGAACAGGTATTGTACTTCTGGTTATAGTTTAGTGGTCAAGTCCAATCATCAACCTATGACCCTCATTGCCACCTACCGATTTGTTCTGAGGAATCATCTGTTTCAAACCTTCTCTTGGGCTCGTGATGTTGAACATCTCACAAAAACATTCTATTGGATCTGTGCTATAGCAATCATCCATGATAATGGGCACCAAAAATGTGGGATGCAAAGATACACTGTGACCTCTGAGGCAGAGAGCCTGGGTACTATTATCAGAAGGATGGTGCTGCTGCTTTACTTTGCCAGCAAATGCACACCATGCCATAAAGCTCCAGCCAAAGAATCTGCCAAAGATTCCCACTTTTGGAGCATAAGTACCAGTGCTTTGTAGACCAGGTGAGATCAACTGAGAAGAGTGCATTAACTGCACACACTTCCCGTCTCCATCTCTGGGCTTATGCCTGCATTATCTGATTAAGTGACTGTTAAATAACCCAAGCTGACAGGCTGAGGAAAACTATCTTGATCTGGAAGTGTTGAAGCAATCTCCAAATATGAATTACAACACTGAAGAGGCTATGCCCAATATAAACCTATTATTGAAGGCATCAGTGTACCCCAGCACTAAATCAGACACTACTTTGGGTAAATAACAAGGAGAAATACTCCCAAGGAAGATAACAGCAAATTCACTCTGATGTGTTGCCTCTTGTCACTGGCTGGGGCTACTAAACAGGTGCCAGAGGCTCTATACCAACCCCTTCTTCCTTCCCAAAGGAAGGAGAGGGGGAACAAGAGGGAGAGACTGATAGGTCGGGAAATAAACTAAACTTGCTTTAGTGAAATTAATAACAATAAAGTGAAATATGCATGAATAGATATAAACCAATAGGGAATCCCACCCCTTATAGCAATTTGTCACATTCACTACTGATGTTCTGACAAAAGTCCCAGGCTGGACTCAGCAGCAGACAGGAACCAGATTCAGGAGCTGGATTCTGGAACTGGAATGAGGAACTAATAAACTGAGGTGAAAGGCAGAACAGACAAACTCTTCCTTAGAAGGGAGCCCTTGAAGAAGAGGCTTGACTCTGGTGATCCCTCATCGGATACGATGCCCATGGGATGGAATCCCTTGCTGGTCAGTGTTAGGGTCACCTGAACTGTCCACTCCTCTCTCCAGGTGTGGCCTTTTACTCTGCACTCCCCAAGCAGCACACAAGAGCTATCAGTGCCCTTAGTCTGCACCCTAGCCCTTGGTACTAACTGCCCATCAGTGTTCTCACTGCTAGGAGCGGCCATCTCTGAGAACATTCCCTGAGCTGCAGAAATAGAATGAACAGAGCCTGAGCTGGGAAGTCACAGCACTGACCAGAATCAGTTCTGCTCTAGCTCAGACCATGACACCTCTTGGTAGCCGTTCTTAAAGCAGATAACAAAGCAGAGTCTAGTCATAGAATCATAGACTCATGGAATCACTTTGATTGGAAAGACTTTTAAGAACATAGTGTCCAACTTTTCTCCTAACACCACCAATAAACCCTGTCATAGAATCATAAAGCTTGGGAAAGATCTCTAAGATCATCAAGTCCAACTTTCTACCCAACAACTCGATTATTACTAGACCATGTCCCACAGTGCCATATCTACTTGTTCTTTAAACACATACATGGGTGGTGACTTCTCTGCCTCCCTGGGCAGCCTGCCCCAATGCCTCAACGCTCTAAACCCTGAACTACCAAGTCTATGCTACCAATGAGGAGCAGCCTAAGTGTAAGGAGAGGGAAATGGTTTGTAAGCAGAAAAAGACTTCAGATGATCTCAACCATCCATAGTCAGTTGCTTTCTCGCCCTAGGGACAGAATGTCTCAAAATGTCACACATTCTTGCACACAAGCAAAGCCAGGAAAAGTCCCCCAAGTCACTTTAAGAGCATGAAAAATACCTTCAGAACAGAAGTAAAAATATTCTTATTACCCACAGAAATTAATTATCTTCTGAAAGAGCTTGCAGTGGTAATAACAATATTAAGCTATTAATGGAGGCATTTCAAGCACAGTTGAGAAAGTGGGTTTGGAAACATTTGCTCCACACCCAGTTCTTAGTCTCTGCCTGCAAAGACACGGGGAAACATTTGTTCTGTTTGTAAAATCAAGGGGAGCCTTTTACCCACCCATTTTGGCAGTGGTCTCTGGTTGTGTAACGATTTCCATATGGCTGTCACATCTAAACAAGAGCAAAACATGCAGTACCAACTGGTTCTATTTACATCAGGATTTAGCCATGACATTTGAAGGTGGGTAATTTTTGAGAGGATGTTTGTCAAGGGCAACTGAATGCTTTTCAAAACACCTTTCACTCCTCTGCACTGAAATCAAAAAGACCTTGCCAGTAGAAAAGGGAGAAATCCAAATTCATTACAAAAGCAGCAAGGTGAGAACAGCATGAAAAACAATGCTGGATAATACAGATGGAACTGGCAGGAACACCAACACTTTAACTTGTCTGACACATCTCATTATGAGACCTTGTTTGCAATTACATCTTTGCCAAATTCAGTGATTTGCCAGCAATTGCCTTTGCTAGGTGTCTACAGCAGGCTCAGGTTTCTTTATTTTGTTTGGGTATTATTTGGGGGGGATAGGAGGACTAGGGGTTTTTTTTGTGGCTGGAGTTGATTCAGTGTGTTTGGGTTGCTTTGGTGGATGGTGAGGCTTCAGAAGAGCTTTTTTTTTAAAAAAAAAAAAACACACACACACAAAAAGAAGCCCCAACATTCCATTGTCTCTGAAAACTGGAAGTGGATTACAGAAAAAAACAAACCAAACCAAACCAAAAACGAAGCAAAACAAAAAAACCCACAAAACCCACAAAATAATAATAGCAAAAAAAAAAAAAACACAACAAAAAAATCCCACATATTTGTTTCCTCCCTTCAATTATAAAGAAAGAATTAAGCAAATTAGATTCAAACAGCTTCCTCAGTAAGCAGCAATAATGTGCTGGACTTTGCAATTTTTCAGTGGTAGTTATCAAGAGATGATGTTTTGTTTATCACAAGGAAAAGATATTTAATTCTGTGATCATAGAATTGCTTGGAAACATTTGCAAGATCATTGAATGCAACCATTGACCTAACACCACCATGCACCCTAAACCATGCCTCAAAGTGCCACGTCTACACATTTCTTAAACACCTCCAGGGATAGTGATTTTACCACTTCCCTAGGCAGCCTGTTCCAATGCCTGACCACCCTTATAAGCAAAAAAATTTGTCCTAATCTCCAGGCTAATTCCCCCTTGGTCCAATTTCAGGCCATTTTCTCTCCTTGAGAGACCTGGGGCTGATTAGCCTGCAGAAGAACAGACAGAGGGGATCTTCTGAATGCTGATAAATAGCTAAAAGGTGAGGTGCAAGAGGATGTGACTGGGCTCTTTTTAATGGTGCCCAGTGAAACGAACTCCAGAGGTCTCTACCACTCAGTGATTCTGTATTCAGGGAAATTATCAACTGTATAGCATCACCTTGTGAAACAGAGGAACTGGCAAAGAGAAGTAAAACAGACTGTATACAGTCAAAGATGAAATGAGTACTAGCCATTAGTGAGAAACTGGGACTGAGGACCTGAAGAGAGGTGAATTTTGTAAAGACTAATTCTAGACGAGGAACTCCGGGAAAAACTGCTGCAATCTGCTGTGAAGGGAAGACTCAACACAGCAGAAAAATGAGTGAATTGAACAAGTTCAGGGTAAATGAAGAAAAATCAAGAGAAAAGATGGGTAGACAGCTATGATGAAAGGCTGAAAGAACTACTAGGGGAAAATTATCTGTGAGGATCCCAACATACACTTCCTGAACTGGGTCTGCTTTTCCAGGATCTTCCCATTCCTCAGATATGACAACCAAAAGCCTGTGCAGTTCATCCTGCGTGTGATGTCTGTGTAACCATCCCACTATGGTTTAGGTTGGATCACAAAAGGAAATTATTTTTTGAAAAGGCTCTCAAACACTGTAGCAGGCTGCCCAGGGAAGTGGTTGAATCCTCATCCCACAGATACATACAACAGGCAGAAGTGCAGTGCTGAGTGACATGGTTTAGCACCAGACTTGGGACCAATTTAGGTAATGGTTGGACTCAATGCAAGGCAAAGTGACAATGACCACAACCTAGAACATAAGAAGTTCCACTTAAACATAAGTGAAAATATCACTTGCAGGATTACACCACTAGAACAAGCTGTCCTGGGAAGTGTTGGAGTCTCCTTCTCTGAAGACTTTTGAATCTTGCCTGGATGCATTCCTGTGCAATGTGTTTTAGCAGGGGGTTTGGACTAGATGATCCCAGAGGTCCCCACCAATCCCTACTGTTTTATGATTCTGTGATTCACAGAATGCATCAAAGGTCCCTCAAAGTTCATCACGCAGTAAGCACAGTGACCAAATAGGTCAGGCTGCCCAGGGCCACACCAAGTTTGATCTTGACTGTCTCTAGAGCCATGCCTCAGCTACATCTGTGGGCAACCTATTCCAACCAAAACAATTCTCTTGTTATTAGAGATAATTTCTTTTCTGCCAGACTTCTTGGAGCACCATAGGCAATGTGTGCCACTGTTGCATGAACTGAGAACTTCAGTCAACCAATAAATCAGGCTTTAGGAAACCACAGGAGCTTTAAGAACTACAACTCAATGGCACCATGATAGCTCAGACCCAGAAATATACCCCAAATCACATTCTTCCCTTTCGATTCCCTCCCTGGAGAAGATGCCACCCAAAAGAAAGCGTTTCCTAGTGAACATTTTTCATATCAAGACAGGAATTTGTTTCTCATCACTAATGTGCATGTGATTGCATCTGTCCAGTCCTTGAAAAGATGAGCCAAAGTCAAAGTAGACCCAAGAGCAGAGCAGTGTTTCTGTGCTGTGCAGCTTTTCCCTGACCAGTGGCAACAGGAAGTATGTTCAGGAATTATAGAATCATAGAATGGTAAGGGTTGGAAGCAGCTCTGGAGAAAATTTGGTCCAACCCCCCCGAAAAAGCAGGATCACCTAGGTCAGGTCTTATAGGAATGCATCCAGACAGGTCTTGAAAGTCTCTAGGAAGGAGACTCACAACCTTCTGGGCATCCTGCTCCAGGGCTTTATCACCCTCACAGGAAATAAGTTTTTCCTTATGTTGAGGAAGAACTTCCTATATTCCAGTTCATATCCATTGCCCCTTGTTCTATCACAGGACACCACTGAAAAGACCCTGGCCACTTCTTGACACTCACCTTTCAAATATTTATAAACATTCATAAGTTTCTCCCTCGGTCTTCTCTTTTCCAAACTAAACAGTCCCATGTCTCTCAGCCTTTCCTCACATGGTTGTGTCAAAGTTAGAATTACTGTTGAGGAATAAAACCAACAACAAAGACAACATAGATCCAACAGAACTGCCTCTGTTGCTACAGACAACATTGGTATTGCCACCTCAGCCAGGTGATGCCTGAAAACACATTCTTTACATGAACACACATAAGACAGGCTAGAGAAAGTATTACCTACCACCCCACAAGAAATTTGAGATACCCAGCAAAACAGGTAAACATTCACAGACACTCTAAGCCACTTTTAACAGAAACCTGGTCAAACTAAATATGTCATCTGCTATGGTAATAGCAATGTATTTTAGACTATCAGTTCAACATTTCCATACCTTTACAAAGTTGGGTTTTTTTTTTGTTTGTTTTTTTTTCCTAGCAGATGCTAACTTCTTATCACAAAATCGTGGCTAACTGTAAAATGGAGTTCCCCTGGGATCAGTGCTGGATCCAGTCTTATTCAACATTTTCACCAATGACGTTGATGAGGGGACAGACAGAGTCTGCTCAGCAAGATGACAACACACTGGGAGGCTTGGCTGATACAGCTGAAGGCTGTGTGGCCATCCAGCAAGAGTTGGACAGACTGAGAGCTGGGCACAGAGGAACCAAATGAGGTTCAATCCCTAACGCCCTGTGATCTTGTGAAAATGTGACGGGATTTTTCTACCATGGTTGAGGAGAGGCATTTTTAAATAAGAAATATAAGTTTTAAAACTGCAACAAAGTCCCATTTCTTAGTACCCAGAAAAACTGATACTAAGGGGAGAAAGCTGCAAAAAAATCTTTTTCTCCCAGAGCATGAGAAAAGTGTTAATATTTCCCTCCTTCACACTGATGCACATAAAAAGAGTGCCATCACACAGCTCAGCCATTGTCTTGGTCTGGTTTTGTTGTTGTTATTGTTGTTGTTTTGTTTTCACAGAATCACAGAATGGTAGGGGTTAGACAGGACCTCCAGAGACCTCTGAGTTCAACACCACTGCCAAAGCAGGATCAGCTAGGGCAGGTCACAAAGAACAACATCCAGAAGGGTCTTGAAAGTCTCTGGAGATTTCACAACCTCTATGCACAGCCTTCTCCAGGGCTTCAGCACCCTCACAGTAAAGAATTTGTTTCCTCATGTTGAGGTGGGACTTTCTGTGTTCCAGTTTGTAACCATTGCCCCTTGTCCTATCACTGGACACTGCTGAAAAGAGCTTGGCCCCTTCTTCTTAACACCCACCCTTCAGATGAACAGAAGTGTCCATAAGATCCCCACTCAGTCTTCTCTTTTCCAGACTGATCAGCACCAGGTCTCAGCCTTTCCTCATCAGACATACGTTCCCATCCCTTCATCATCGTCTTAATATGAATTAAGAAAAACAAGAGAAGCTTTCCTGAGAAATTTATATGATTCTTTTCTGTGTTGAAAACAGCTTATGTTTCTCCCCAGAGTTTGGAGGACAACAGAGAATATATTATTAAATTGTTTCACAAGAAATTATTCATCAATTTTAGGGTTTCTGCTAAGAAGTAGACCAAGACTTAACACACCATAGAGACTCCTTCAAAGCTCTCCACTGTTTTTAGTTCTGCATAATTAATGTTCCTTCATTCTGAGCCGGATACTTGAAAGGTGATTTGTGAATTAGGTAGACCATTACAAGGACTGTTTCCCCCCGCCCAACCCCGTCTCTCCCAGGATATTAAACTAAATAACCACCTTTTTTTTTTTTTTTTTCCTAATGTAATTTGGTAAAAGGCTGTATTTTGACTCACAGCTAGCTCTAGATCTATGGATCACAAAATGCATCAGGTTGGAAGGTACCTTCAAGGATCTTGTCCAACACCCCTGCAGTAAGCAGGGACACCTCTAACTAGATCACGCTGCCCAGGGCCACATTGTGTTTCATATTGAATCTCTCCAGAGATGGGGCATAAACCACCTCTCTGGGCTACCTGTTCCAATGTTTCACCACCCTCATTTTGCAGAACTTCCTCCTGAAATCCAGCCTAAATCTGCTCTGCTTCAGTTTCAAACCATTGCCCTTCATCCTATCATCACAGAGCCTTCTAAACAGTCTCTCCTCAGCCTTCCTGTACATTCCCTTCAGATACTGAAACACATCTCTAAGGTCTTTCCTGAGACTTCTCTTCTCCAAACTGAATAGCTCTAACTCTCTTAGCTTGTCCTTTTAAGAGAGGTGCTCCACACCTCCGATCATCTTCATGGTCATCCTCTGGAACCACTCCAGCAAGTCCATTTCTCTCTTGTGCTGAGGACACAGCACTGCATACAGCACTGGATACAGCACTGCAGCTGAGGCCTCACCAGAGCAAAGTGGCAGAATCACCTCTCCATCTTTTGGCCATGCTTCTTTTGATGCAGCCCAGGATGTGATTAGCCTTCTGGGCTGCAAGTGCACACTGTTGGCTCATGTCCAGCTTCTCATCTACCAGCATCCTCAAGTCCTTTTCTGCAGGGCTGCTCTCAATCTCATCACCCCCCAGCCTCTATTGATATTTAGGACAGCCCCAGCCCAGGTGCAGGACCTTACACTTTGAGTTATTGAACCTCATTAGATTCTTCTTAGCCTACTTCTCTAGCCTGTTTAGGTCAATGTATTATGCTATGTAGCAGCAGTTAGATGCCACTTTTTGTGTTAATGTTCTGCTTCCCTAAGTGAATTCATAAAACAAACCAAAACAAAACCAACCAACAACAAAAAACAAACAACCCCCCCAAAAAAATGAGAAGAAAACCAAAACAAGATGCAGACACCAAAACCAAATTCAGTATCTGAGATAATAGAGGATCACTTTGGCTTTACACAAGCAAAGGCAAATATACAAAAATAAATTCCAGGGATTTTCCAATTCAGTGAAAAGAAAACAAATATTTTCCAGAAAATATTCCTTTCATTACTCTCAGCTTTCATCAGTGTGGGGTAGATGAGTGACAAGGAAAACACTACAGACTTTCTAGGGAAACATATCAATAGTCCCATCCCCAGTCATCATCATACTCACAAGCCTCAGGTAGCAGCAATGAATTCCCCAAATTAGGACAGACCTGCACCTTTCCGTAAGGGGTTCATGAGAGCCTTAAAGCAGGAGGGTTCTGCAGAGTTTCTGAAGTTGAGCACTATCATGGAGAAAGACACACTATTTCAACTCTCTCTATTCTCTGACAGGACACACCCTTGCATAAAGATTTCTGATTTTCTGCTTTGGAGGTGGAATTGTGAATAGCATTTTAGCACACTTGAAAAAATCCTAAACTTTTCTTTTCAATCCTTTGGCTTTCAGTCAGTCATTTGGTGGGATTGTTTAGTCTGGAGAAGAGGAGGCTGAGGGGACACTGCATTGCCCTCTGTAACCTCCTGAAAGGCAGTTGGAGTGATGTGGAGGTTGGTCTCTTCTCCCTAGTATCAAGTGATAGGATCAGAAGAAATGGCCTGAAATAGCACCAGGGAAAGTTTAGATTGGATAGAAGGAAAATTTTCTTTGCTGCAAGAGTGGTCAGGCATTGGAACAGGCTGCCCAGTGAAGTGGTGGAGTCAATATCCCTGGAGGTCTTCAGGAAACATGTGGGCATGATGCTTTGGGGTATGGTTTAATAGCCACGGTGCTGTTGGTTTGATGGTTGCACTCAATGATTTTAGAGTTCTTTTCAACCAAAGTAATTCTGTGATTTTCCTCATATAAGTTGAGATTTTAGTATTAGAAGTGCTCAGTAATTTTTAGTTCACAAAACGTTTTTTAAAGAGTGAACAGAGAGATGATTTTAAAACTCTGCTTGTACTGTGAATCCTGCTTGTCCTGAGGTCTGCTGACCCTGAAGGGGTTTTAACTCTTTTGGAATTGACAATAAATTACTAGGTTGCTGCATGTTGCCTTACAAACTGACCAAACCAGACATGACAAAATGCACTCGCTGACGACTAATTCTTACACTTGGTTATTGGCAAGCAAATTGAAGATTTAAGCAGTTTGATGATGGAGTCCATTAATTGTTATAAGGTGTATTATAGGAATTTCAACAAAATTTAATAAATATTTTTAAATCTAATATTCATCTCCTCTGTTGTTTTGAAATATTGCATATTGGGTCAACCCTGGCACTGACAACGAAGCTGCCATTGCAAAGCCTGAAAAGACACACAATGATCCCTGAAAGTAAATTCTGCTTTCACAAATTACTTCAAACAACCTTTCAAGGTAATCTGACACACACCAATGAAAATAAGCATCTAATAACGTTGTTTCATTTGTTTGTTTGGTTTTGTGTGTGTGTATTTTTGTTTGTTTGTTTGGTTGGTTTCATTTTAACCCAAAGGAGCAAAGAGTCAAAATAAAGAAGTTTGCAAGTGTAAATGCTGGTTTAGGCATCCCTGAAATTGGGCTGTTCACCTTCTGTGCTCCCTGAAATCATTCATCTGTTGTTCACCTTCCACACTTCTCTATAGATAAATTCTCAGAGTTCTTCAGTGACATTTTTCACCTAAACAGAGAGATTATCAAGAACAGTCATAGAAAGTTCTTGCCTACCTCAGTCATTATCCAGTGCTGTTGCTGACAGTCTGGACAACACAGTACAAAGTGCTCCTCTGAAATTCTGCATAATTCCGCCAAAAATCATTACCAGTAACATAAGCTGACCCTCAACCAGCTTAAAATAAGTAAAAATACAGGAACCATTATAAGTAGATACAGCAAGAAACTTCTTTACTGCAAGGGTTCTCAAATTAGGACAGGCACCTCAGATAGGTGACTCAACCATTATCAGTGGATGTGTTGAAAAGAGGCAGCAGTATAGTGCTGAGTGCCATAGTTTAGCCCCAGACTTGGCAGAGTTCAGTTAGACTAGGTGATCTTAAAAGTCTTTTCCAACCAGAATGATTCTGCAATTCTAAGTAAGGCAAAAACTACAGGAGGAGATGTAAAGAGAAAGTACCTGAATATGTCGAGTCCTCCAGACCTCCAGCAGCAAGACCACGGCAGAAATACTCAGCACAGTTTGGCATTTTAGAAAAGATACAAACAAAGCAGAAGGCCAGAGGGCAATGAAAAAAAATATCTATGAAACAGGCAGGGAAAGACTGGGTATAAGTTGTAAGGGTACTGTTAAAAGGTTGTTAAATACACAAAAGGTTGCTTCAAAGGGAACAATCTGTTTACCACAAGTGTAGGAGAAAGGTCAAGAAACCACTGCATGGATGCATCAAGCTCTAGGGAAAATACATCTGCAAGTAAATTAAAACTGCATACAGACTTTGAATTTGGAGAGCTTTAAAAAGATGGATTACATAGGTGTGTGGATGACAAAGAGACTACTTAAGGGACTGAAAACCAGAATCATGCATGGAGTAGCCTGCTGGGGAAGGTGGAGTCACCATCCGTGGAGGTGTAGATTCCCCCTGCCACGGACAGGGACACCCTTCAATAGTCCAGGTTGCTCAAGGCCTCATACAACCTGGCCTTAACACCTGCAGGAAAGGGACATCCGCAAACCCCCTGGGCAACCTGTTCTAGTGTCTCACCACCCTCACTGGAAATAATTCCTTCCTAATCTCCAGTCCTCCTCAAGCTTCAATCCATTGTCCCTATCACAGCAACCCCTTCTTAAAAGTCCCTTTCCTGACTTCTTGTAAGTCCCTTTCACCTACTGGCATGCTGCCCTAAGGTCTCACCAGAGCCTTCACTTCTCCAGGATGAACAGCCCCAACTCCCTCATCCTGTCCCCACAGGGGACATGCTCCAGCCTTCTGACCATCTTTGTGGCCTCCTCTGGATCTGCTCCAACAATTCTATGCCCTTCTTCTGCTGGAGGCACCAGAACAATACTCCAGGTGAGATCTCATGAGAGCAGAGTAGACGCAGGCAGTCACCTTCCTCATCCTGCTCCTCATATTGCTTTTAATTAGCCCAGCACATGGCTGCCTTCTGGGCTGCCAGTGCACATTGCTGGCTCATGTTGGATATTTTATCAAGCAGCACCCCAAAGCCCTTCTCTTCTGTTCTGTTAACCAAAGCCCTGAGACAGCCAAACCACTGAGTATATGAAACCTGCTTTAAAATTTCATAGCTCTTACTAAATTAATACTTTTTCCCCCATCCACTGTTCCCCCTGTACTCACCACAGCAACATTTCCACTATGAGTAGCAAATACAATGCTCTTAAACCATTCAGTGTAACAAGTTAAAGAATCACCAGATGAGTTTTTAAACTAGAGAAAGTTAGGTTTAGACTGAACATGAGGAAGTTTACTCTGAGGGTGGTGGAACACTGGAAACAATCAATGTCATGGTTTGTGCATCCCTGAGCAACCTGATCTAGGTGGGGATGCCTCTGCTTGCTTCAGGAGGGTTGGACTACACAACTTCTAGAGGTCACTTCCAACACGATGCATTCTGTGATTCTATTCTATAATGGAAAGGGGACAAGGAGCCTAATGAACATTTGAGAAAAGCTGTAGGCTTATGGGGATCCTGATAAAGTTCAGATTCCTCCATCTGTCATTCTGAGAAACAGAACATCCTCTACCTACAAACACTCAAAGAATTCCTTGGAGAGACTTTATAGCTTCCATTCATACAGAGCTATACTTCCTTGCTTGTTCCTATCACAGGAATAACTGCAGGGCTTGTTCCAGGATTCCACTTCCTTCTGCATCTGTTCTTTGCATCAGCACATTAGACAGGGACAAAATGTCTACACCTGAGCATGCAGTGACTCCATTTACTAGTCTAGAAAACATCTACTTAGTTAACCTCATCTCCTTCACACTTCATTTTGTTAATGAGCACCCATCACTTTCCATGGAGTCAGCATTTTCAAATATGAGTGCATAAATGAGTAGCAACTGGCATATAGCAGTCATCTTGCAGAAGACAGGGCATAAATTCTGGCCAGATAAACAGAGATTGTAATTTTAGCTAGATGACACATGGGCATTTCAGACGTTAGTTTGCAGGGGTGGTTGTGCTGTGCACAATTACACAGCTGATGTCATACTTCCCAGACACTGAGAAATCCAAAAAGACTGAAGAGCAATTCAAGCAATGGTTTGAATCATGGTAAGGACAGAGAGAAGGATGGGGTTTGGATAGCACAGAGCCTCCTCCCTAAAGAAAAGTTTTAGTCTGCTGATTTAGAGGTGCAAGGTCCTGCAACTGATTCAGGGCAATCCCATGTGAAAATCCAGGCTGGACAAGGAGTGGCTCAAGAGCAGTGTTGAGGCGAAGGACTTGGGGGTGTCAGCTGATGACAAACTCACCATGAGCTGGCAATGGTCACTGGCAGCCCAGCAGGCAGCCATGTACTGGACTGCATCCAAACCAGAGAGAACATCAGAATGAGGGAAAGGATTCTGGCCTTGTACTCTGCTCTTGTGAGAGCCCACCTGGAGTACTGCATTCAGTTCTGGGGACCCCAATACAAGAAGGACATGGAACTGTTGGAGCAGATCCAGAATATGCCACATAGATGATCAGAGAGCTGGAGCTGCTTCCTTATAGGGACAGGCTGACAGAGTTGGGGCTGTTCATTCTGGAGAAGAGAAGGCTCCAGGGAGACCTTAGAGCAGCCTTCCAGCACCTGAAAGTAGTGTTGGAATGAGATGATTTTGAAGGTCCCTTCCAACCTAAATCATGATTCTGTGAATGTAAACTGAACCCTGAGGGATGATATTCAGAGTCTGCCTAAGTTTCCGTAAAGGTTGCTGAAGTGGGCTCTGGGGCACCTTCTCTTCAATACCTGCAATGGTTTAAATCAGAACAACCAGCAGGTTAACCTGTCTATTTTCCCAACTCAGAAGTGAGGTAAAAGGAACACAAAAAAACCCTCAGTATTGAAACAAAACAACAAATAACCCCACTTGAGATAAGAGTAGAGTTTACTGAGTAAAATCAGAGAGATATAGCACAAAATACACAATCACCTTAGCCTGTTGCAGAAAAAGAACAGCACAAAGCAGAAGCAAGTGAGCCTAAAGCTCAAGCCAAAAAACTGCTTCCCCATGTCTTCTTGTCCCACTGCCTTCCCAGCAGTAAAGAATGCCCAAGAACCCAGAACCAGAAACTGGAACAGGAAGCCTCCCATGTTGCAACCTGAACTTTAAGTCCCATAATACTCTACTGCATGTAGCACTTTACTTTTTGAGGCTGGCATGACTGCATCATGGTATGAATAACAACAGCAGCTTCAACTCAATCCATGACAGTTCCTTATTTAAACTCTCAGCAAAACTCCTCTGAGGCCTTGAAGGGCAGTGAGCTTCCTTCATTGACAATGGAGAGGTCCTCAGACTGCCTAAGCATGATCTCCAGCTTTCAAACCTTGACATTCTTTCTCCATGAGAAAAAATAAATATACTAAAAACTCAGGAGCAACATGTAAGATCCAACATGATATCTAATTTTCCTTTATTTCATTGAATCTTAAAAGATGCCTTTTAGGGAATGAAGAACTACAGTTACAATCCAGATATATTCTCTGCATTGGAATCTACAATGCTAGAAGCATGGGACAGAGTGGCCTGGAGGTTGCCCAGCAGAAAAGAACCAGGGGGTTCTGTTGACAGCCATCTGAAGATAAGCCATGGTGTGCCCAGGCAGCCACAAAAGCCAAGAGCATCCTGGCCTGGATCATCAATAGTGTGGCTAGAAGAAGTAGGGAAGTCATTGTGCCCAGCACATCTGAGATCACACCTTGAGTACTGGGTTCAGTTTTGAGTCATTCACTCCAAGGTCACTGAGGTGCTGGAGCACGTTCTGAGATGGGCAACAAAGAAGGTGAAGGGTCTGCAAAACAGATGTAATGAGGAGTGGCTAAGAGAATTGGGGTTTAGTCTGAAGAAGGAGGCTGAGGGGAGACCTCATTGCTGTCTGCGAATATCTGAAAGGAGGTTGGACTGAGGTGGGGTTGGTCTCTTATCCCTAATATGAGGTGATAGAATGAAAGGAAATGTCCTGAAACTGTACCGGGGAAGTTTAGGTTGGAGATTTGGAAAAATTCCTTTGCTGCAATAGTTGTCAGGCATTAGAACAGGCTACCCAAGGAGGTGGTGGAGTCACCATCCCTGGAGATGTTCATGAAATATGTGGACATGGCACTTTGTGACATGGTTTAGTGGGTGTATTTGTGTTGGTTTGATAGTTGGACCTGGTGATTTTATACCTCTTTTCATGCCAATTTGATGATTCTATCTGATCTCACCCAGTGGTAATCACATTAAGAGCCACTGGGTTTAACTTCATGTTGTTGTTTTTTTCATTACACAAAAATGTGCATTGAGAAATAGCCAAAAAATCACTGCACTGTAGTATATGGGTGCTATTTCTATGAAGAAATGCCTCAGATACCTGGGAGCATTGATCTGGGGTCAGTCCTTTGCATACAACAGGTATTAATTACTTACTTAGGCTTCACTGTCCTCAGCATTACCACAGGTGGGTAAGCCCTCAGCTGCTAAAAGCCGCATACAAGAAGATGTTAATTACTTTGTTGGGGGGTGAATGCTTAATTAATATGGAATTTTAACCCCCCAGTTTTAGACTTTGAAACAGAATTTGTTATATTTCTTTCAATAGTGGGGTAATTAGTCTGCTTCATGCACAAAGGGGTAGTGGAGCAAAAGGCTTCATCCTACTTACATCATATTATGCTTGTAGCCTGGAAGGCAACTGCATCCTGGGCTGCATCAAAAGAATTGTGATCAGCAGGATGAGGGAGGTGATTCTGCCACTCTGCTTTGCTCTTGTGAGACCCCACCTGGAGCACTGCAAACAGTTTTGGGGTCCCCAACACAAAAAGGGCATGAAACTGCTGAAGCAGGTCCAGAGGAGGACACAAAGACGGTCAGAGGGCTGGAGCAGCTTCCATGTAGGGACAAGCTGAAACAGATGGATCTGTTCAGTCTGGAGAAGAGAAGGTTCTGGGGAGACCTTAAAACAGCCTTGCAGCACATGAAGTGGAGTACAAGAAAGCAGAGAAGGGACTTTGTACAAGGGTCTGTAGTGATAGGATGAAGGGGGATAACTAAGTTGGAAGAGGGTAGATATAGACTAGATGTTAAGAAGAAATTATTGACAGTGAGGGTGATGAGGCTGCCCAGGGACCTTGTGGATTCCCCCTTCCTGAACGTGTTCAAGGCCAGGTTGGATGAAGCTTTGAGCAACCTGATCTAGTGTCCCTGTCTATGGCAGGGGGTAATAACTAGATGATCTTTAATGTTCATTCCAACCCAAACCATTCCATGTTTCTGTGATATTGTAAAGCATAAAGTAGTAGAAAAACAATATAAAAACATTGAGTGGTCTTCAGGAGGCATTTCCTCCTTGTCAAATTCCCATATAAAATCAGGATGCATACTTTGGATTACTCTCCTTAGATGTAAATCTGTTAATTTTTAATTGATTTTCAAGAGAATGGTCCCAATGTGCTTCCATTCCATGCCTGATTCAAAGAAGAACATCTAATGCTGCCTGCATGTGCCCATTCTGTGATGTTCTCCTGTCTCCTATCTAAATATCCTCTAAGCAAATACCTTGATTCAAAATGGAAACCCTATACTTCATTTACAGAAATCTCTTAACAGTTCACTAGTGGGCAAGCAGAAATTACCTGTTACTAGTCAGAAGATGTCAATCTGGTCTCTTCCAACCTGAATGTTTCTGTGACTCTGTAATTCTGTAATCTAAGGTTATTCTGTGTCATCATTTCGTACATAAACCCTGACAAATGAACTGTAGATGAAGTCATGGCAACATGCCAGCTGGGTTCACTGGAGTCTTTATCTCACATTCTTCACACTTTACTGGCCATACTACTTGTGGATTTGCTCCAGTCTTTCACTGGACACCCTCAATATTGTTCCCCTGTACTCAGCACTAGTGAGGCCACACCTTGAGTCCTGGGTTCAGTTTTGGGGCCTTCACTACAAGAAAGATATTGAGGTGATGGAGTATGTCCAGAGAAGAGCAACAAATCTGATGGAGAGTTTGGAGAACAGATCTTGTGATGAGCAGCTGAGGGAACCAGAGTTGTTTAGTGTGAAGCAGGAGGCTCAGCTTTCTAAAACTCCGTGAAAGAAGGTTACAGAAAGGTGGTTATTGGTCTCTTCCCTAGTAACAAGTCATAGGAGGAGAGGAAATAGCCTCAGGTTGCATCACAGGAGATTTAGTCTGGAGATTAGAAGAATATTCTTGGCTGAAAGGGTTCTCAAAGACTGGCACAGGCTGCTCAGGGAGGTGGTTGAATCCCCACGCCTGGAGGTGTTTCAAGGAGGCCGAGATGTGGTGCTGAGTGGCATGGTTTAGCACCAGACTTGGTAGAGTTAAAGAATGATTGGACTGGATGATCATAAAGGTCCTTTCCAGTAAAAAGAATTCTATGAGTCTATATGATCCTCAGACTGGTTCCACAAACAAAGAAATTCAAGGTATGGCCAACATGGTCAACAATGGTCATTCAATGTCCAGTAGAACATGCATTAAAGAATACAACTCTGTTATAGCTAGGCAGCCTGGCAATGCCAGAAATACTTATTTTAACCTTGTACATCTGTTAATTGTGTTTGCAGAACTTGCAATAACGTTTTTCATCTTAATTTTTTTTAAAAATCTTTTTATCAACTTCATAATTTCTTTCATCTTCAGTTCTAAGCTGCCTAAATGTAATATTTTAATTTGCTGGTATACTTCCTCTATGGATTTCTGGCTCTTTACATGGGAAAGATATTGTGAAATAATGACCAGAAACAGAACACACAGACTGTTCTACATGGACAGGGCAGCAGTATTTTCTGTTATCTGAAGTTGAAGCTGCACAAGTTCAGCCCCTAAAGGCATCCTTGATATGAAAAGAAGGCAAAAGTTCCTTTACACAATGAATTAACTCCAGCAAACGGGGCCAAGTGATACAGAAAGTAGAGAAAGCAGCACTGATGCAATACCTTCCTCCTTTCTAGCCTAAAGGATTTAATACAGGGTTCCTATCACTCCCTAGAGAGAATAACAAACCTCATTGTTAGGAAATCTTACTTGACATTTACTTAAATTCTGTTTTAGCCTATTTCTCGGGGTTACTTTGCTTCAGCAAAACCCACAAAGCAATTCTTGGCCTTTCCTCAACATTAAACTCTCAAATTTTATTTTTAAAATGCTTTTATTTTTCCCAAGATGAAAGTTGACCTCTGGCCAACAAACACACACACAAAACCAAACCTAAATGCCAAATCATTTCAGGTGAAAGTATGTGTGTCTGAGTATAGCTTTGGATCCCTAAGACTCCATCCTCATCAACAGCTCCTTGAGATGCCACAAGCCTTCCTCATCTGGCAGTTCATGGCAGCATATTGGGCTGTGTCACTGCACTGGGGGATATATGGGGGGCAAAGTGGATTTGCAGAAGAAAATAGAAGAGTAAGCCACCTGCACAGCAACATCCATGGTGATAGAAGTATGAATAACCTGGTCAGGGTTGCAGCAAGATATACACACAAATCCTTTGAAAACAAAATAGAATCATAGAATCATAGATCTGTTTAAGTTGGAAAAGACCTCTAAGATCATTGAATACAATCATCAACCCAAGGCCACCATGGCCATTAAGCCACGTCCCCAAGTGTCATGTCCAAATGTTTCTTGAACAGCTCCAGGGATGGTGGCTCCATCACCTCCATGAGCAGCCTGATCCAATCCCTGACCACTCTTGCACCAAAGAAAGTTTTCCTAATACCCAGCCTAAAACTTGTGGCACAATTTCAGTCCATTTCTCCTTGTTCCGTCATCTGATATTAGGGAGAACAGATCAACCTCCATCTCACTGCAACCTCCTTTCAGGGAGCTGTAGAGAGCAATGAGGTCTCCCCTCAGCCTCCTTTACTCCACACTAAATAACCCCAGTTTCCTCAGCTACTCCTTACCAGACCTGTTCTCCAGACCCTTCACCAGCTTTGTTGCCCTTTTCTGGACTTGCTGCAGAACCTCAACGACCTTCTTATAATAAGGGGTACAAAATTGATGGAAACATTCAAAACTGGTTAACATAACATCTTGTTGCTCAGGATTGCACATCTAGTCTACTTAGTACAAAGGCAGGTGTTTCAATAGCTGTTGCCATCCCAACCAGCACGGAGACAACTAACATTCTCAAAACAAAAGAGTTTCCATTTAGAAAACCTCATGTCCATCACATAGAGATTTCTGAAGGATTTTTTATGTAGACTATCAAAGTTTCAGCTTTTTTTTTTTTTTTAATATATTTTATTTTTCCACAATATTGTCAAAAGCTGTCATGGTTCCTTCATTTATGGGTTCCTTTTCATCAAGTTTTTTGCCCTTTCTTGGCAAAAAGAAAATTTGTCAGGTTTGTTTCATGCCAAACACAGTATTCAAAGCTATAATAGGAGACAGCATGCACAGCTCAACCTACTTCTGAACATGCTCTGTCTCATATAGGTACAATTTATAATGCATACACAATTTAGAAAGCTTTCTGGAACTCACACTTCACAAAGCAAAGGTAGGAGACATTACCATGACTACTTTTAAATTATGTATTTCAATGATAGATATATTTTACCCTGCCCTAGGTGAACTTGTTTCAGTAGGGGGATTGGACTTGATGATCCCTAGAGATCCCTTCCAGGTCCTAGCATTCTGTGGTTCTGTGACTTTATGGATCAGCAGAGATGTCAGATGATCTTTTGACCTAATCATCTTAAATTGTTAGAAGAGTATAATTAACTATTTTGCAGTAAGACTGATCGTAACAAAAAAATTCCAAAACTACACACCATTATGAAAAGTGAGATGCTAGTTATGATGGATGGAAGGAAGAACATACAGGGTCTAAAAAAAGGAACTGGGTTTTTTTTGCCATATTTGGGTAGCCTTCATATGGATAGATGCACTTGTTAGAATTTTCCTAAAGGGGGCACTAAGTTTTCAGAAATTTGGGATAATTGTCACAAACTATCCCAAAATGATGCTTTCATTGATGATTGGTCTCTCAGGTTGGTCATTCAAAAAACCTTAAAGGGAGCCAAAAATCAATAATCGCTCTAGAAATGCAGATTTTTAAACACCAAAGCCACGTCAATAGCAGGAGAGTAGGTGTAGCGTGTAAGTAAACTGATTTGAAAGTTAATAGACACAAAAATGTCTTTGCATGCAAGGAGCAACACTTCTAAATTTACCCCTTTCAGACATCAATAGCACTACTGCAGAGCCTTGCTAATCTCTTCTTCCCAAAGTTACCGTCACCTACTTTAGATTGCTGCAATTAACATCAGCACCAGATGTTCATTTGCACCTTCAGACATCCGGGTGTGCAAACTGAACACTTCTGAGTTATGCTAATGTGATTTTAACACCTTCCACAGGCTTCTGGCTTCCTTCTCTTCCCTATCTTGGAATCTACTGCCACAGCAGATGTACAACCAGAGCTCTAGAAGAAACTTTAGTTGGATTGTCATTTGGTTGGGTGATCCAGGATCTTAAAGGATCTTGGCAGCCCAGCCCAGGGTGCAGAAGGAGCCAAGGGTAGAGTGGAGAAGGAGCCCAGTCCAGCCCTGGGTGGAGAAGTAACTCAGGGTAGGATGAATAATGAGCCCAGTGCAGCTCCAGACCATCACAGAGAAAGAACCCAGGGTAAGATGTAAAAGGAGCTCCGACCAGCTTAGGGTGTAGAAGGAGCCCTGGTAGGGTCAGAGAAGCCCAGTCCAACCCAGCCTCAGCCAAGAGTGGACAAGAAGCCCAACACAGCGCTATTCCCAGCTCCAGCCCTGCCCAAGGTGATGTAGGATCCCAGGTGCAAAAGAAGCCCAGTCCATCTTCACCTGAGGGTGAAAGAGGAATTCAAAGTAAGGTAGGAGATGGAGCCCAGTCCAGTTTCTGCCCAGCTCAAACCCTTTCCTAGCCTCTGCCTCACATGGAAGAGACCTGGGTAGGACATGTAGAAGGAGTCCAACCTATCCTAAACCAGTCTGTCACCAGCATGGAGGAGAAACCCAGGTTAGGGTTGAGGAGAAGCCCAGCATAGGGTGCAGAAGGAGCTCATCCTAGCCCAAGGTTGAGAAGGACTCCAACCCTGTCCAGCCCCAGCTCCAGCCCAGGGAGAAGCAGCACATTGGAGCCCCAGCCCAGCCCCTACCAGGATGGATAAAACACCCAGGCTAGTATGAAGAAGGAGCTCACCTCAGCCCAATCCAGTCATGTTGCCAGCCCCAGATCAGGGAAGGGTGGAAAAGTCCAGACCAGTCCAGCCTATACCTGTACTTTTAGGCTTTATACTGATGGTAACCACCAAGGTGCACCTTCTCAGAATGTTAGAGAGTCATAGCATCCTTTTAGTTGGAAAAGACCTTAAAGATCCTTGAGTCCAACCACTATTTAATTCCACCAAGTCTAGTGCTAAACCTTGTTGGTCAGCAGCACATCTCTGTCTCTCTAGAACACTTCCAGAGATGCAGATTCAACCACTTCCTTGGGTAGCCTATTCCAGTGTTTAAATAACCCTTTCAGTGAAGACGTTTCTTCTCCTCTGGTGCAATTTGAGGCCATTTCCTCTTGTCCTATCACTTGTTACTAGGGAGAAGTAACCTACATCCACCTCACTACAACCTCCTTTCGAGTAGAGTGTGAGAAATTCTCCTCTCAGTCTCCTTTTCTCCAGATTAAACAACCCAGTTCCCTCAGATGCTCCTCACCAGCCCTGTTCTCCAGAGCTCTCACCAGCTCCATTGTCCTTCTCTGGACCTGCTCCAGCACTTCAATGTCTTTATTGTACTGAGGGGCTCAAAACTGAACTCAGGACTCAAGCTGTGACCTCACCAGTGCTGAGTACAGGTAAACAATCACTTCCCTGGTCCTGGTGGTCACAACTATTGCCAATGCAGGCTGGGATGCTGGTGGCCTTCTTGGCCACCTGAGCACATGGCTGCCTTATCTTCAGACAGGTGTCAACCAGAACTCCAAGGGTTTGTTTTTTTTTCTGCTGGGCTGCTTACACTTCCCCAAGACTGGAGTGTTCACGGGGTTGTTGTGACACAAGTGCAGTACAACTGACCATGACCCATCAATCCAGTCTGCCCATGTCCCTCTGTAGAGCTTCCTGTCTCAACGCAGATCTACCCTGCTTCCAAATTTGTTGTCATCTGTTTATTAGTCACACACAGGCTAATTAAAAAAAAAAAAAAAAGAAGAGAAAAGGTAGGAAGGTTAGACATTCATCTGCTAAAGAGTTGGCCATTTCAAATAACAAAACAGAGAAATAATTAAAAGGTCCTGGCAATAAAAGCTTAACAACTTATGCACCAAAAAACCACTATGATTACAAAACATATTTGCAGCTACTACAGCGAGCATAATGCACTCTGCAAGCATTAATGTATTAGCAAGGTGGCTGTGAATCACTTTATCAATTATTGAAGCACAATAAAATATTTATAAATGGCCCTTTAATATCAAAGGCAGCTGTGATACTTTGAAACCGTGGCAAATGGAAGGGAATGTGCTTATCTTTTCATTAACAGGAACTTGTGGAGCGTTCATAAATGGCTTTGCCTTAACTCATGTTTTGCATCTTCAGTAGTTCTGGCTTAGTGGAATAATAAAATTATTATTTTATTATATAAATAAATGTGATCATCTGTGCAGCAAAACAACCCATTTAGGAGAGCACTGGGATATTGCTGTGAAATAGAGTCATCATGGGTAAAGAGTCTACTTTGTTTAAGATGTTCCTTCCACAACAACTACTGAGATGAAGCAGATGAGGTTAATCTGTCAGATGATCTTCTATGGACTCTTTTTGGTAATGTTATGGTAAGAACTGGTTGAAACTATTGCATTTTTCATTTAATATTGGGATTGTCAGGAGAACACATAAAACCATTTTCAGTTAAATGTGTGTGTCTAGAAACACCCAACTTCAGGCAAATCAAAATATCACTGAAAAGAAAGAAGGTTGGTAAATATCACCTTGAAAAACTTGAGGAGATACAAGGTCATTGTCTCTGCCCACCCAATCAATACTTCACACAAAAAAAAAAAAAAAAAGCAAACCAAAACAACCAACGATGAAAAAGTCACTCAACCCTCCAATAAAACCCCAAACCCAAACCAAGAACAGAATGCTCACACAGGAACCCATTCAGATGGGTCTTGAAAGTCTCCAGAGAAGAAGATTCCACAATCTCTCTGGGCAGACTGCTCCAGGTCTTCTGCACCCTCACAGCAAAGACGTTTTCCCTTGTGTTGAGTTGGAACTCCCTGTGTTCCAGTTTTTATCTGTTGCCCCTCATCCTATCATATAACATCACTGGAAAGAGCCTGGCCCCTTCTTCTCGACACTCAATCCTACGGTATTTGTAAACACTAATCAGATCTCCTGTCTGTCCTCTCCAAGCTAAACAGCCCCAGGTCTCTCAGCCTTTCCGCATCTGACAGACATTCCAGTCCCATCATCATCCCTGTAACCTCTGTTGGACACTCTCTAGTATATCTGGACTTTGATTTCAAAAAGGGAAAATTGGCCAGTGGTCTGTTTCCCAAAACACCTTTACAAAGATTGTCCTTAAATTCCAGTGAAAGAAGAAACCATTGCTGACTCCTCAAGAGTGAGCACCTCTGCCCAGCTACTGTTAAAAATCATTATTAAGTGAAAGTGGTAACAGGAACAGTTAGTCATGTGTCTCCTGAGTCCCCTAATGGAAATCATTGAATCAGAGAATTGTTTCAGATGGAAGAGACCTCCAGGATCACAGAGTCCAACTGTCAGCCTAAGACCACCATGGCCATTAAACCATGTCCTGAAGTGCCATGTCCACACATTTCTTGAACACCTCCAGCAATGGTGACTCTACCACTTCCCTGAGCAGCCTGTTCCAATGCCGGACCACTCTAAAAAATTATTTTGTCCTAATATCCAACCTAACCCTCCCCTGGCACAATTTCTGGCCATTTTATCTTGTCCTGTCATCTGATACTAGGGAGAAGAGATTGATCCCCTTCTCATTCCAAACTCCTTTCAGGGAGCTGTGAAGAGCAATGAAGTCTCCTCCCCCATCCCCTTCCTCTTCCCCAGACAATCTCAGTCCTCTCAGTTGCTTCTCATACACTTGATTTCTAGAGTTCCAAGTTTGGAATTCTGGGGATGTTCTTTCATACCAAAATTAGAAGCAGCAGGCAAGTTACTATTGCATCACTCTTGATGCTGCTGATGGCAGGACAAAAGTCTTACCCAACCAAAATAATTCTATGGTAAGTGAGCTAAGTAACTGAGTGGCATCCATTCAAGCGAGCAAACACCAGCTGCATTTTAGGAGGACTCTGCTGGTGGTTTCAGCACAGGAAACATGACTGGTCTTTACTCACTCTTCTCATGGGACAAAAACCTTCTTTACTCTGAGGGCTCCAGAGCCCTGGAACAGGCTGCTCAGACAGATTGTGGAGTCTCCTTCTCTATGAACTATCAAACCTGTTGGGCATTGCATTCCTGTGTGACCTGTCCTAGATAATCCTGCTTTGCCAGGGGGAGGTTGGACTTCGTGATCTCCAGAGGTCCCTTCCAACCCCCACCATTCGGTGATTCTATGCAATCTCTTTTGTTTGATAATAAAGAGGTGTGCAGAGAAAAAAGGTTCCATTACCAAGAGATATAGAATGGCTCTTGCTGCCTGCTAGAGATGCAGGTCTGACAAACACCCACAGGCATTGATAAAGCATACAAAACCATAGCAAGATGAACAAATTCTTTCCTCAAGGCCTTTGGCCAAAGTTCAGATCCTTGTAAGATTCCATCATCAGAAAAAGGCATTGCTAAGATCTACCTTTGTTGCTGTCACTGCAACTACAAAATTGCAGCTGTCAGAGTGATTCTCAACTGTAAACCATCTAATCACAGTCTGATTGCACAGTCCAAACATCATCTAGAAATGCTGAAGTGCTGCAGAGAAACATCATTATACTTTGTAGAACAAATTACTAAATATGGGGATGCTTGATGGGGTAAAAAACCACTACACTGTAAAAGTCTGTGTTAGACTCCTACTACCCTTCCAAGTGCCAGGCAGGCTCAGGAAGCTCTCTGAAACACAAGGCATAGACTGGACCTAGTTCATGGCCATTTGCCTCATCAAAACCAAAGATCAATAATTTTGATGAGTGCTGATTGGACTTTGCTGTGTTTCCTTCAAGATCTTAGAAAACCACAGTCATAGAGATAGCTGAGCATTATCTCAATTGAGTTCTCTATGACAGTGAAATGCTGGTTTCATAGAATCACAGAATTTTTTAGGTTGGATGGAAAAATCCTTTAAGTCCAACCATCAATTTATTCTACCAAGCCTGGTACTAAACCATGGCCCTCAGCAGCACATCTTTACATCTCTGAAACACTTCCAGGAAGGAAGATTCAATCACCTCCTTGGAGAACCTATCCCAGTCTTTGAGTACCTTTTTGGGGAGCTTTAAGCTACTTACAGACAGGTTCCTGCAATACATTGCATTGGCAGCCACACCTCAGTGCCTGCCAGCTGAATGCCATCTAAGGAAGAGATGCCACAGAAGACAGAGCAATGTGAGGGAAGCCAATACGAGATTTTCAGCAGTGTCTGAGCCAGATCACACAGAAATTACAGAATGGTTTGGATTGGAAGGGACGTTTAAAATCTAGTCTGACACAAACACTAGGACAATTTAAGGATTTGTTATTCCTATTTAAGACTGGATATTAAGAAGAAACTCTTTACAGTGAGGTTCATTAAACACTGGAACAGACTGTAGATGCCCCCTCCTTGAAGGTGTTCGTGGCCAGATTGGACAGACCTTTGAGCAAGCTTGTCTAGTAGAAGATGTCCCCGCCCATGGTGAGAAGGTTGAAGCTAGATGATCTTTAAAGTCCCTTCCAAGCAAAATCATTCCATAATTCTATTACTTAATATCTTCTTGAGTATCTGATAGGACTAAACACTTCATATACTTATTGCTGATGTCTTCAGATGGGTTACAAAAGAAAAGGCAAAGTTTATATTAAGTACACTTTTTATAACTGTTTCTACAAAACTCCATTAAACATGCACAGAAACATGCATGTCAGCCCATAACAAGTTCTACAGGACTCTTCTCTTGTAAGTGTCTGATTACCTGATGTGGAAATTGTGGCATCTTTCCAAGTCATAGAATCACAGAATTGTTTCAGTTGGAAAAGCCCCTCTAAGATCATTGAGTCCAGCTGTCAACCCAACACCACCATGGCCATTAAACCACATCCTGAAGTGCCATGTGCACACATATCTTGAAAACCTACAAGGATGGTAACTCCACCACCTCCGTGACCAGCCTGTTCCAATGCATGGCCACTACTGCAGGAAAGATTTTTACCCAGTCTCCAACCTGAACCTCACCTGGCACAAGTTCAGGCCGTTTCCTCTCATTCTATTACCTGATAGTAGTGAGATGAGACCCACCAACCAAGTGCTGACCTTTTGCTCTTGCAGATGATGATGGGAAAAATGCACATGAAACGAGTGAGTCCTCACTATCAGGCTGCTTCGGAGCAGAGAGCAGGATAAAGGAATCCATAGGTTTTATAGACATGCTCTGCATCATGCCACTGAGGTGACAAGAAACATGTACCTGCATCTGTCCTACAGCCATAACAGTCCATTCAGCACAAGTACAACTGGGAACTTATCTCCAACACAGGTTTGCCAGCTGCATCTTTCCTGAAGGACTTCAATGGTTCAATTTGCCAAGATCTACCTGAATAAATGCCTCATGGTGGGGAAGATAAGACCCTGCTGACAGCATTCTCTCTGTCAGCTCTTTCTTGCAGGAACAGCAGCAGTGTATCACAAAGTCCACAGGAGACAAGTGCTTTGATGAAGTGAATCCTTTTCATGGCCAATCAGAACAGCATGAGCCTGGCAAGATCCCCTGGACAATTTCGCATGCCAGCTTTGGGAAGGGTATCACATCTACTGGGTGTATCTACTGAGCAGGTCAACTGTCTCAGTATTTTGCCCTCTGGAAAGATCTCTCCTAATGTTTTCCATTTCAACCTCAAGCCAAGAGTCCAGAATCATATTTTCAATGTACATAAGAGAGGAAAGAATAAAAAATACATTTATGACCACTTCATTTGGTCTTTGAATGTTTGGGCTGACACAGCAATCCTTCAGTTTTTGGTGGTGGACAACTGCATGTGTTTTAGAACACTCCGCTCATCCTGAATCATATGATGTAGGTGACAGAGAAGTAAGCATGTTCCTGGAATCATAGAGTTGTTTTGTTTGGAAAAGACCTCTAAGACCATTAGGTCCAACCATCAGCCCAACACCACCACGGCCATTAAAATGTGTCCAGAAGTGTCACATCTACATGTTTTTGAATAGGAGTGGTGACTCCACCACCTCTCCGGACAGTCTGTTCTAATGTCTGATTACTCTTTCAGGAAATAATTTTTTTTCCCAATACCCAATTTAAACCTCCTAAGTACATTTTTCCCAATAATTAGGTGTATTTGCTCCTACCATTCCTAAGCCTATTCAGCCACTGTATTATCATATTTTGACAGCATTTTCAGAGCATGCAATAATGAATTCCCTAGCTGGAACAGATATTTTCCTCTCCTCCCACAAAATGTTGCTTCCAGAAATTACTGACCTACCTCTAGGGAAGCTCCACAGCAGTTCGTAGTCCAACATACTACGGACAACCAAATTGTATTGATTTGCTTTAATGCACTAAATGGGAATATACAATCGTCACAGGTAGCTTCAAAAGAGCTGCGTCTTTTCAGTGGTGGCACAGCCGCTTCAAGGTGAGAGGCATAACAGTCAGGGACAGCAAGAGAAGTACAATATCTATATATCGCAACTCCAGATGTGCCCTGCCACTCTGCATAACAACTTTCACTCAAGCAACCTGACAGCTGAGCAGCTCGAAAACCAGCCCAATTTATTCACCTACAATGCCTGCCCAGTTGCAATAAATGGTCTGAAGACATTGAAATGTTGGTGTCATTTTGCATGTGAAAGGTCTACAGCTAAAACAAATGCTTCCAAGAGGAGTTCTCTTTTACTTCTATCTCCCTTGTCATTGTTTGCCCTAGTCAACACTGAGTGTTTGGGGAAAGGGCTGATACTCAGCAGTGTTAATGGCATGCTGATCCCACAACATTCTGTTGAAAACAGTCTTAGGTAGATGGTTGGACTCAAAAGGAAAGTGCTACCTATTACTACAAGGCCAGCACCCATGGAGCCTTTATCTTGCAAGGAGAAGAAGATTCCCTTTAGAACTTGAGGTGAAAAAGAACTACTCTTGAAATTCATGTCCCTTTTCTATCTCATGAAACCTCCAGTTTGAAATCCACTTCAGCAGCATCACAGAAGTAACTGTCTGCCATTTCCAAGACAGAACAAAGGGCTCTTTGCTCTCCTTGAGTCACTTCTGCAACTTTCACTGAAGAACTCATTAAAGAAACACTTCTGGGTGAATGACAGCACCTAATGATATTCTTCTCATAGCAGCAACACACAAGTGGGACAGTTTTCCTTAATTTTTCTGCCATGGTAGAACACTCCAGCCACAAAGTTATGCTAACTCAGGCTGCTCTCCACTTCCCTGGTTATTACAGTGACACTTAAAATGCAGATCTTCAATAGACCCAGCAATTATCTGGGGTTAACCTAACAATGACTACTTGATAGTTAGACTACACAGCAAAGACCCTGCATCTTTTACATTGCACAGCAATCTCTGTCTCACAAGGCAATGATTAAGTTAGAAAAAGGGCCTTCTGGACTTAAGGCAGGTACAAGAGAGGGAAAAAAATTCAAGCTGTTTATTTTTAAGCTGCTCACTACAAGAAAGACATTAAGATGCTAGAGTGGGTCCAGAGAAGGTCAATAAAGTTGTTGAAAGGTCTGGAGAACTGATCTGGAACTGGGGATTGTCCAGCCTGGAGTAAGGGAGGTTGAGGAGAGATCTCATTGCTCTCTATAGCTCCCTGAAAGGACATTGGAGTGAGTTGGAGGTTGGTCTCTTCTCCCTCTTATCAGGTGACAGAACAAAAAGAAATGGTGTGAAATTGTGCCAGAGGAGGTTTAGGTTGGAGATGAGGAAAAATGTCTTTGCTGCAAGAGTGGCATTGGAACAGGCTGACAAGGAATTTGGTGGAGTTACTGTCCCTGGAGGTGTTGAGGAAACGTTTGGACATGGCCCTTTGGAACATGGTTTAGTGGAGATTGTGGTGTTGGTTTGATGGCGGGACTTGATGATCTTAGAGGTATTTCCTAACAGAAACAACTCTATGATTCTAAGCTTGGTATCAAAATGATCCTTCAGGTATTGGAATGCTGCTATAAGGCCTCCTGAGAGACTTCTCTTCTCCAAGCTGAACTGACCCAACTGTCGCAGTCTGGAACATACTCAAATGATTTATTCATAAAACTGGAGAAGTTCTAACCTCACAAAAAAAGACCATTCTGAGTTCCTTCCCTGCACCACTCTGCACTGTTGCCAGCCTAGTGAATGAGATGTTTCAAGTATACAATGTATAATTGTAAATAATCAAAACAGTTATTAAATTGGCTCATGAAGAAAGAATCTTGGAGAACACTCAGCTTTGCTTTGGTGTTAAAAACAAGTCCATGTGAATACAGAACTCTGCAAAGAAAGCACTGTGTTACTGGAAAGGAAGCAAAGGGCTGACACACCATGAGGACACCATGTGTCCCCCATTTTCCTTTCTTGAATTGTCTCTCACAGCTGGAAAGAACCCTTGTGCAATAAAGAGAACTTCCAACCAGCAAAGAAAAAAAGACATCTACAGGCAGCCCTAAATAAAGAACTATTGACTTCCATTTCTCTCCATGCAAAACAAAAACATAACTTGGGGATCTGTTCGTAAACTCAGAGAAGATGCCAGAGAAGGAGAGAAGGTGGGACTGGATGGAAAGTCATGGACATATTAATGCATGAACTTTTGAAAACTCAAGGTAGTTCTATTTTTTAAAAGTCACAAACTCCGAGAGTGGGTTACTGAAAGTAAAGCAATGCCACCTCAAGGAGGCAGATTTACCCTGTGGTCTTTTCAGAGTCATTTCCGTAGTTTAATGGCTATGGTAGTCTTAGGTAGATGGTTGGACTTGATGGTCTTGCAGGTCTTTTCCAACTGAAGGTGTTCTATGTTTTTCTCACGTTGTGGGTCTATGATTTTCAAACAGTCTGCTTCTACATGCTTGTCTGTTGCACCACAACCTGCCCCAGCCTAAGGCACACTGTTGTTTACATATGGGTCCAGAAAAGGACAGTGAAGCTGGTGAAGGGTATGGACAACAGGTCTTGTGAGGAACAGCTGAGGGAACTTGGTTGATTTAGTCTAGAGACCAGAAAGGAGGTTAGAACGAGATGGGATTTGTCTCTTCTCCCTAAAAAGTGATAGGACAAGGGAAAATGGCCTCAGGTTGCCCCAGGAAAGGTTTACGTTAGAGATTAGAATAAACTTGTTGACCAAAAGGGTTCTCAAATACTGTCCAGAGAAATGGTTGAATACCCATCCCTGGAGGTGCTTCAGAGAAGCAGAGAGGGGTTGAAACTCTGTTTTTTAAGGTCACTTCCAACCCAGACCATTCTATGAGTCTATGAATACACACAGTGATGGTCTTCATCCTAAACCACTTATCAAAAAATCCCAAAGACACTCTCACTGGTGACAAGTATGACTCCAGACCTTCTAGGTTGCCACTCCTGT
>VWZI01001042.1:0-16405 GCA_013396835.1 Psilopogon haemacephalus
TCTAAAAGGTGGGGGGGGCAGGTCACTGCAAACCCACTACAATCTGAAACAGAAAAACTTTCCTTCCATAGGGAGGTTATGTCAATTTCTATACTAAGGGCCGCAATAGACAAAACCCATAGGTATCAGTTTCAGAGCAATAACGGTCCTTCTACCTCAGTGTCATTTACTAAGACCCACATCCCTCCAAGGGAGTTAGAACTGGTTTTTGATACAGATGCGTGGAATTTAATGATGAAGAAACTGCCAGCTCAAAATCTAATTCACCAAAAAGCAACAGATTCAAAGCATCTAAAACCAGTTCAATTAATACAAGCTAACAATGTTAAAGTATATCCTGTCAAAAGGTAGGGTAGGAAGGCCCTGCAGAGGGATTTGGACAGGCTGGAGCAATGGGCTATGGCCAATTGTATGAGGTTTAACAAGGCCAAGTGCCAGGTCATGTACCTTAGCTACAACAACCCCCAGCAGTCCTACAGGCTGGGGGAGGAGTGGCTGGAGAGCTGCCTGGTGGAAAAGGACCTGGGGGTGTCAGTGGACAGCCAGCTGAACATGAGCCAGTAGTGTGCCCAGGTGGTCAAGAAGGCCAACAGCATCCTGAGCATCCTGGCTTGTATTAGATATGATGCGACCATCAGGAGTAGGGAGGTGATCATGCCTCTGTACTCAGCCCTTGTGAGACCACACCTCAAGTACTGTGTCCAGTTTTGGTCACCACAGTTTAAGAGGGACATTGAGGTGGTGGAGCGGGTGCAGAGAAGGTTGATGAGGCTGGTGAGAGGTCAGGAAAACATGACCTATGAGAAGCAGCTGAGGGAACTGGAACTGGGTTTGTTTAGTCTGGAGAAGAGGAGGCTGAGAGGGGACCTTATTGCCCTCTACAACTACCTAAAAGGAGGTTGTGGTGAGGCTGGTGCTGGTCTCTTCTCCTGAATTACTAATGATAGAACAAGAGCAAATGGCCTCAGGTTGCATCAGAGGAGATTTAGATTGGGTGTTTGGAGGAAGTTCTTTACTGAGTGGCTGGTCAGACACTGGAACAGGCTGCCCAGAGAGGTGGTGGAGTCACCATCCCTGGAGGTGTTTAAAAAAAAGGAGTGGATGTGCCACTTGAGGTTATGGTCTGATGATTAAGGATGCTGGGATGAAAGTGGATGAGATGATCTTGGTAGTCCTTTCCAACCATAGTGATTCATAGTGTTTACATGTTGTGCTGAGGGATTTGGTTTAGTCAGGGACTTGTCAGTGTGAAACTAATGATTAGACGCAATGGCCTTGAAGGTCTTTTCCAATCTAAGAAATTATGTGATTCTATGATTCCATGAAAAGGGATCATTTAAAAAAATAATTCTAAAATGGACAACAATAGTACACTTGAGTCCTATTTCACATCCACTTTCCTTGCGAGTTTTGAAATGGGCTATGGGTTGTCTTTTTCATTATCTGCACATAGGTTACTGATCAGTAACTGCACATGAGTTATTGACTGATTTATATGATTTAAGAGTCCTTTGAGAGATGGTGACGAAACATTAAAAAAAAGAATAGAAAAGAAAGACAATAACTAACATAAAAAGGAATGTATTTCTAAGTAAAAAATATGGGTAAAGAAAAATAAATTTATTTTACCCTAAACATTTTAGAGACTGGCTCTCCAAAATAGTGTCAGCATGTGCAAGTCAAAATGTGTAGTTTTCAAAATAAAATTGTTTGCTCATTTGTTTTTTTGTATAACCAATGATGCTTGCAATGGTGGTATATACTAAGGCAAAAATTATTTGTGCCTAGGTATCCTAATTTGAATTACATTATTTTCATACACACAGAGACAGTGCCTGACAAAGTGATGCCTCCCATTGAAGGTGCCGGTCAATGGAAAAAGTCTAAAGGACCTAGGTATCTAGATATCAACATGGTGAGATGTTTTTTGTTTTGGTCCTGATTTGCTTTACTATTGCTGCTCTGAGTTACTCAGAAAAATGAAACACTGTTCCATATTTATCCTTCTATATATTAATATATAAATATAATAACCGATTTGTTAAAATTATCAAGACTGATTTCCATTTTATAAATATACATAGTAAACTAGCAGTTGGTTCAAGAATCTTCCAGAAATGAAAAGTTTCTGTTTCAGGAAGACTGTCAGATGACTGTACAAAGAAAAGAGAGAAAGACTCTGTTAAATATGTATGGTAATGACTGGCTGCTGGGCAGTGAGTCCATGGTGAAGCAATATGCATTTCTAAATTTCCTTTATCACATTTCTGCCAGTCTTTAGCAGATGTGACTACAATTAGTTAGAATTAAAGAGTGAGCAAAATAATACTATGGAAGCATATAAATTATAATCTCTTGAAGTTATTTTTAGTGCAGTTACTTTGTTCAAATTGGTCTACATTGTCAGTCTTACTGAAAATTTTTAAAAAAGAAGTGTGCCTTGAACGTGTGCTAACATTTTATTTGCACTTGTAAACCATGCTGATATAAACTAAATTATACTTCATATAGCAATAAAAGTGATAAACAGCTTGTGGAGTGAGGAGAAGGAATACCTGTACTTTTGAAAATTTTTTAGATTACTACTATTAATTAGGAAAAAAAAAGGTGTCAGCTCTTCCATTTTTAAGCTGGAAGTAAGTGGGAACAGAAATGTTTTAAAGTCTTTTACATACTTTATCATAGTTTCTGTTTCCAGGGAAACTGCTTCCCACCATTAGATCAGCTGTCAGGGATGTTGGATCCTAAGGATGGAATTAGAGATGAACTGAGGGAGAAATAAGAAAATAATTAAGACTGAAAATTCTATATGAGATTGGAAATAGCATAGTAGTATATTTATGGAAAGAAGTGATTTTGCACTACTTTTTACCTATCTTTCATCTTCAGGAGACTGTTTCTGTATACTGGCTATCTTTGAAGTCTGACATACTCTGTACTGTTGTAGAAAAATAATATAAATATTAAAGCAAAATATGGCTCAATTGGCTGAAGCAAATAATGAAGAGTTCCTTTAGACTTAGTGCTGTGGTCTACTTGATTGGATAGGGTTGGGTGATAGGTTGGACTGGATGATCTTGGAGGTCTCTTCCAACCTGGTTGATTCTATGGTTCTATGAAAAGGTGGCACAAACAGTATACTCAGGACAACTGGATAAATTTAAGACAGGATTTCTTTGGAGGAAATAGGTCATGTCTTTTTTTACTTAGGACTGTTATTCTTCATGCACCAATTATTATTGAATTGGAAAAAAATAATTAAAGTTATTGAAGTTCTTTCCAGCTCCTGGTAATTTTTTTCTATCTCCAGAATTCCCCCATACTGACAACTGTACTGAGTCACTGAGATCAAGCTTAGAAGATGACCTTACACAAAATGGTGTTTTTGAGATGTTACTATGCAGCCAAACATTTAATATGTGTCATTTATAAGTTACACAAGGAGATGATAGATGATATAGGGTGGGAAGTGCTGGGAGAGATGGAAGGTGATAAAATTATAGATAGAGAAAATATTCCTCTGTTCAAAGTAGAGGGAAACTCAGCTTGTCTCATATACTGGTTACTATATCTCTCTCTTTTTTTTTTTTAATAAACATCAATATTATAGTTTCACCTTAAAGAGTCAGAAAGCCTTGTATTTTCAACTTCCTTGGAAATCTCTTACTTTTTTGTTTACAAAATAGCCTCAAAAATTAGAAACCATTTTGACCAAACACATATGGTATAACAAAGTCCAGAAGATAATCACTTTGAGAAATTAGCCAAAATTTAAAGGAAGTTCAGTTTTTCATCAAAACACAGAGCATAATAAGTTCTAAAGAATAGAATACACCTATGATTCTCACCATACTCCCAAATATACCTCATCACACTCAGGATTGAGACAGTATCCGTGCACCAGTTATGTTGCTGATACTGCTGTCCATTATTCAGATCCAGACTGTCACTGGGGTAATATCTATCCAAACAGAAAAAAATCCTGATATGAAGTTGCTTGCTTGACACTTTGTACATGAATGGCTAGATATGAATGTGAGTTATGAATCTGAGAATTAATATAGCTTATTAATTTTGTTATTCAGAAACTTGCTACCAATCAATAGTTTGGTTCTTCACACAGTCATGAAAACATACAGAAGGAGATAAACAGGGAATCTGGAACACTTAAGAACATAACTAGAAACAATATAATATTAAACTTGAAACTGGAAAGATATTTTTTGTTTCTTTACACCTTCTTGCCCACCTGAGGGCTCAAGAGGCCTCTTTCTGCAGCTAAGACAGAAGGCACTCAGATTCATGTAAGAAATTACAGAATTTTGCTGGATATTTGCTGAGACACTTTTGAGTGTTTACTCACAAAGTGATCTCTCTGGATTTCCAGGACTGCGTTAGTATCAGACAGTGCCTAAAGCACATGGAGTGGTTGCGGTCAGTGGCTTTAAAGCCATCAGAGGCTTGGGAGTTTCCCCAGACCCTTTTCTCAGGAATCTGGGGGTATAGTACAGTCTGTGACATGGTTCCTCTTGACTCCCAATAGCTGGAGACTTGCAGACGGATAGGCAGAATGCAACAGCAACACTGAGAGTACACAGAAGTCACAATGGCAGTAGCAGCAGGCACAAATACAGTGGCAGAGAGAGCAGAGCAGATCAGAGAGCTTTGTTTTACCGTCTCATCTCCTGTTATCAGTGCATGACTGAGATTAGTGGGCCTTTGGACATAGATCAGCCAATCAGAATGGCACTTTGCCAATTCTGACCATATTAGGTGAAACCAGGGCTTTTGTTTTCCCTTCCTGTGGTTGCTTCTCACAGCACAAAAGGTGGGGGAGCAGAGGAACATGTCTGGGCAAACCAGGACATGTTCAGGCCTATTTGGACCCATCATGACAGAATGTTATACATAGAAATTGGCAAACTATTTCTCAGTAGTACCCAATCAGATGGAGAGATAAAGGTAGATGTAGAAAGACATATTTAAGACCAAACCAGTCTGACAAATATATATCCTAACTTATCAAGTTTCTGCATCAAGTCAATATCATTGTGCCGTTTCATTTGTGGCACAGAATCTTAAGTATCGTGGTCATGTAGAAACATGAGTTTCTTAACTGTTACCATGACTTATATTAAATTTATATTTAAGAAAAAGGCTGCGTTTTTACACAGATGCACTTTATAGGAGGCTAGAATTGTCTCATGGTGGATATATATGATATATTTGAACTTGGATTTAGGACAGAATTGATGGAATTTAAAAGGAAAGTACACAGAGGAAAAAAAAAACAAATAAATCAAACCCATGATTGTTAGGTCTCAGAAATTACAAAAAACATCAGTGCTTATACTACACAAATTTACACTAAAAGCAATTGAAAGAGTAGAATTAAACATATTTAACATGTATCAACATTTCCCATTGTGTCTAACTGAAATAGTATATGATAATACCAGTCATATATCAATTGGCTTCACACACTGGAATGAAGGCACAGGTAAATCTCCTCATATTAGGGAAGAAAAAAAACAACTGTATTTTTGACCTAACTTGCCTAGGAGAACCGGTTGGAGCAGTTAAAAAGCCTTTTTCACTGGTGCATTTAGAATAACTATCACCATAAGCAGAAATGGCTTAAAGATTATGCCTGAAGGCATGTGTATAGCATCTGTTTCTATGTCTAATTCATTACACTGCCTCAAGTGAGAAAGTTTACAGAGATATAGCTTTGCTCACAAAGTAAGATAAACATATTTTGCCTTCACTGTTTTCTTGAAGTCTTAGGTACTTTGTAAAAGTATTATGTAAAAATCTTAATACTGTTGATAAAAAGGTCAGTTTAACAGTCATTGTCTGTACTGGTGTGATAACGCTTGCTATAAATCTCTCACTCCAACAGCTGCTGCTCAGATCAGTGAAGTGTGATTTGCAGAGGAACACTGAACTTTTCTCTTAAGGGACAGGGGAAAGCAAGTGTGGATAATTTGGTTAAAACTACCAGTCTTCTCTGAATATTGTATGATGCAGGAAAATTTATAAAGAGCTTAATTGAGGGCAATCAATTCTTCATGCTTTGAATAAAATAATTCTCAGAATGTGCCAATTTAAAACTACTAGAATGCTGAAAATGTTGCTCTTTGTGATTGAGCTTATTCAGCTCGGTTTGAACTTCCTCTGAGATGTCTGGAGCCATGTTTCCAGCACCCATGTATTTTCAGGAAATTTCTCAAAAATGACACACAATTCCATTAAACTATATTTTGTTTGTTGGAGAGGACTGACATTTCATCTTGCATTCTATGTTTCAAAAGCTACCTAACTTATTTATTTGTTTTGGTATACATATTATGAAAAATAAATGAACATATTAAGGATAGTTGTTTAGATTATCTAATATCCCATCCACCAAGGCCTCAACTTGCACCCAGATAAAACAGCTTAGAATCACAAGAATAATCAGTGGCCACCATCTTCTGCCTTCAGATTTACATTGTTGTCATGATAAGCTGTAAACTATCGTGTTTTAGTAGTCCCTCAAGAGTCACCTTGAAAAAGGCAACTGTTTTTATTGTATATCTCTGGAAATTTTCAAAGAATTTCTGGTAATATTCATGCAATTTCTGGTGATGTTCATGCATACACATATGAAACTCAATTACATTTAATATTTGGGTCTTGGCTAACTATTCTGTAGTTAGATGTAGTGTAAAATTGAGCTGAAGTGGAAGAAGAATAATTTAAAAAAAAATATAACCTAGGTAATTCTGTAAACAATCAGATGCAATCAGGTTGTTTGGGGTTTCTGGTGGGGTTGGGGTTTTGGGGTTTTTTTTTGTTTGTATTTTTTTTTAAATGATTGTTGGGTTTTTTTGTTTGTTTGTTTTTTCAAGACGTGAAGAAAGGAAGACCTGTTTCTTTCAGGTTAATGGATATAATGAGCTTTGAATAATATCCTGTAATTATCAGCCATGTGGTATAGCAGGGACCCTTCTCTTAATAGATTCAAAGATTAAAGAAAATTCAACAAAAAATTGAAAGAAGAAACCCCAGAAGTCTATTTGTAATGTTGATATCCTTCGATGTAGCAAACCCTACACATCACTGTATGTATATCTGATACTTATGTGAGGTTTTCCTACATTGGGATTCAATGGATAGTATGATACTTTGCCTTCTTTTAATCATCTTATTTCCAAGGGAAATTAGTTCCTAGCAAAACAGTTCCAATGATTTTTCTGCCTTGCAGCCCTCATACCTGTCTGTGTTCAGACATTATCAGCAGCAGAGATTAGTTGCTGACAACAGTGTCTCCACCATTCAGCAATGTCATACTTGCACTGAAAAGCATCCCCTGTACTTTAAAGCTTCAGTGAATATACAAAATAAGCAATTATAAGAACACAACATACAATTTTACCCACATATTTATACAAGGTATTAATCTATCTTAGTGTGTGTACTGAAGAACATTAAATTAATGCTGTCACATGACCATATCTAGAGAAAATAAAATATGCTTTCCACTTGAGTTGGTCATGTTAACTTTGTTACACATATCCTATCAAATGGTTAGTCCACAGTGAAACACATAGTAAATCGAAGAATTTCAGTAAGAAAACCAAATAAACTGTATGCATTTATATTTCTCAAAGCAATTGCCAGGCTAGACAGCAATTGATGAGAATTTTAAAAGGTTATATTTTTAACTAGAATCATAGATCTAGTCCTAGTGATTTCAAACTGCTCATTACTTATTGCCATGGTCTACTTAATTAGAGGGTGTTATCTGATAGGTTGGACTAGATAATCTGAAAGGTCTTTTCCAACCTGGTCAATTCTGTGATTCTGTGAACAGGATAGTGAGCAACCTTCTAGTTAAGCTCTGTAAATGTATAATCTCACATATTCTCAAAGGTACAGGCTCCATATACATTTTTTTCTGTATTTTATACCAGCAGTAATAAGTTTCTCCATTAATAGCTAGCTTTATTAAATGAGAAAGCATTTGTTCTTACAGAGTTGTTGGGCTTTTTTTATTAAACAGAATGGTGTCTCACATGCAGGTGAACTCTGGGAGTGTACAGGCTATGCTGTTTATCCAATCACTCAACTACATGGTTATTAGGAATAGTTAGAGCATGCAGTGTGCATACACCCATTTTGTTTATACAATTAATATAAGAGCTCTAAGGATATTTTTGTCTGTAATCAAACACAAAGACATGGTCCTACAATTTGGACTGACTCTGGAAATGCTCTATATATTAAGTTTGCGTTAGTTTTCTTTCATAATAAGAGCACCGTTCTCAATTCCTTGACTGTGGTTAAACATCCAGGTCTTTAGCAGATATCAGTGTTGTTATTTTAATTACAGCAAAATGAGCATCTCTCATTTAATTTTCAATATTTCTAGCTATGAGCTCTGACAGACTTCCTCCCTTTAATTAAATCAGAAAAACAGCAAAAGTTTTGAAAAGAAAGAAAAGATAAGGTTTCTCCATTTTGAAATCCCAAATATCCCAAAATGAGCTATTGAGACATCAGCAAAGCTGGCTGAATAGTCGGTCTACATATATAATTTGTAGATTCAGAGAACAGCTTGGCTTGGAAGGGACCTTGAAGATCATCTGTCTAATGCTGCTGTGCTGAGAAGCGGTCTGCTGCATCCACCCTTGGTTTGTGGCACAGTTGATAGGTTTAAAAAATGTTTGTTTTCTGTTGTATTTCTGAAAATAAAGTTCCATTATCTTCAATGTTCAATTAAATAATTAAAATTAATTGAGATCCACATTTTCAGTCGTTCCAAAATAAGTCCTTACTTTATGGCCACAATGACTGTATTTTTATAGTATCAGCCAGAACTATCTATTCTGAGACAAATGCAAATACATTACATTCTTCAGTGGCATTAATGGGTAAAGCAGAGTCTGGTCCCAAGGGAAAGAGGTTCTAAAGGCTAATCTGGTTATCAGAAGAACATTTCTCCACTTGTTGCAATACACTGAAATAACTCCATGAAATTTCAGTCATCTTTGTGTCAGTCATTTACTTCCTGATGACACAAACAAGGAGGCAATTCACTGTGAGCTGTTATACACTGTGAAAAAAAAAATTAAATCACATTTTAAAAATTCTTGTTCTTAGCCCAAAATTCCTTCTGCAGTTGATACAAATGCATCAGAACATTATTTTTTAAAAGATTTAGCACTTTAAAAAAAATTCTTTTTCAACACACTTTTTGTAAAAGATCTCTACCAGCCTCTGTGATCTGTGTTTATAACAAAGTATTTAATTAAAGATCTGCACTTTTTTTCTCTCTCTCATCTCTACATAGAAATGCTTCTGTTGGTGAACTTTATTTTGTAGGGTTACTAAATATTAGGAATCATAACCATATAAATTCTAATGTATCACTATAATACACATCCTCCCACAGAAGAAAAGAAATTATGTTTTTTCAAGAGTTATATCGCCTATAAATTTAATTTTTCCTTGTGGTTGAAAATTACATTTAAAAATTATCACTTTGCCTATTTAATAATTTGATGAATTGAAAAATACTTTTGTTGCTTAAAGGATTACTTAAGATGTTGGAACACATGACTTTAAAAAAAAAATTGTGTCCTAAAGATGCTGTTTCATGATACAATTGAGAAGATCTAGAAGTTCTAAGAACAGCAATTTTATTTTACCATCCTGTATGTTTGTCCCTTTCATTCTCATGACTTTGGCATTAATTGACACAAGTGAGTTCACTAAACAGAAAAGGAACATCCTAGCCGAAAATGTCTGTTTTTGTCAGCTTCCATATAGATGGACATTCTAAATTCACAGTGCCACTGATTTTGAAAAGACCCTTGCGATAATAGCAATTAATTTGTTTATTTTCTAGACTCATTATTCTCTGTGGCTAATGCTTAAAACAGGCACAAGATATTTCTAAAAGTTCTGTTTCTAAAGGTTCTGTCAAGTGTGTGACAGTAAAATACTCATTCTAATTTAATATGGGCTGCATTAAGAGAGGCATTACCAGCAGGGCAAGGGAGGTGATTCTCCCCCTTTACTCTGCTCTTGTCAGACCCCACCTAGAGTACTGTGTGCAATTCTGGAGCCCCCAGCACAGGAAGGACATGGAACTGTTGGAGAGAGTCCAGAGGAGGGCCACGAAGATGATCAGAGGGCTGGAGAACCTCTGCTATGAGGACAGGCTGAGAGAGTTGGGGCTTTTCAGCCTGGAGAAGAGAAGGCTTCGGGGATACCTTATAGCAGCCTACCAGTATCTGAGGGGGGCCTACAGGAGGGCTGGGGAGGGACTATTCACAAGGTCTTGTAATGACAGGACGAGGGGGAATGGGTTCAAATTGGTGGAGGGGAGATTTGAAGGGAATGTTAGGAAGAAATTCTTCACAGTGAGGGTGGTGAGACACTGGAACAGGTTGCCCAGGGAGGTTGTGTTTGCTCCCTCTCTGGATGTGTTCAAGGCCAGGCTGGATGAGGTCTTGAGCATCCTGATCTAGTGGGAGGTGTCCCTGCCTGTGGCAGGGAGTTGGAACTCGATGATCTTTGAGGTCTCTTCCAACCTAGACCATTCTGTGATTCTATGATCCTAATAGGAATCCAGGCCTTGAGGTGTATGAAAGAGAGAAATTTTTAAGTGAAAGCTAGCATCCCAAACAAGATGTTCTGTAGGAATTATTTTCAGTACTATTTGATACTTTTTATTTAAGAAATATGTATTGATGCTTCTCTAGAAATCAGGGGGAAATTGAAAACTTACATGAAACATTAGTCTTTGCCTTATATGTTTAATCTCCTTTTTGTCTTTTAGAGTCAGAACAATCTTCATATTACCATATTTTTATCCTCTCAGCTCAAGAAAACACTCTTGTCTATCAATGACTGAGTAAAACCCATTTTATCATCTTTTCCTATTAAGAATGTGTTCTACTATCATGTGTCTTTCCTTAGAGGACACATTTTAAGTTGTAAAAAATAAAACTGCATGAATCTTGAGAAAGCTGCACATTCAATAAAGACACATACTTTGTTTTCTAATTGATAATTTACCATTGATTTACCTGGATGGTAGTTTGAGGAGTCCCAGGTTCCCTTAAGAAAACTACAAAGACCAAAACCAGTCCCAGGAGATGGACTCGGACATTATTCTATTTCACTTTCTGGTATCGTAGCTTATAAGGCAGTGCCTGGCTGATATCTCTCTCTTCTCTTCCTGTCCCTGCCTTTCCTCCCTTCACTTTTGTCCCAGAAGTGTGTGAGTATTACCTCATGGTTTGTGTGGGGGAGATGGCTTCTAGCTGGCAGGGAATTTTGAGCTGTGTCATTCAGCCTTCTGAGCTCTTGTAGACCTAAGATGGGGAAGGCAGTTCTGGCCTACTTTGAGGCTTGCTAGGGGTGGAGGAGGTGGAAGATTCTAGAATGTTTTAGTTCAGTAGACTTGTCCTAGCTTGTGGATGTATTCATTCTACCTGATTGCCTTTTGCATATATGCATCTGTAAATAGATTCTCTGCTTAAACTTCCAACCAGTGAGCAGTGTCTTCATTCTTACTCTTTAAGAGGAGTAAGAGTCACTTCTGCCCTCCAGTCTCAGGTAGCTCATGGCCCTAAACTGGGACAACCTGTAATACTTTTGTTATTATAATCTGTAATTTGTTTGCTTTCCTACACAAATAAGGATGGACATTGTTTAACATTGATATTGTTTCTACACCTTAACTAAAGAGCAAAAAATGAAACATTATTCAACTCAGTGCTTTCAGTATTTCTAAACATGCACATGTATGAAACTCTAAAGTCAGTGATCCTGAACTGTATGCCACATACATACAGCAATGTGATGGCTTTCATCTCTCTAACTGTTCTTATAGTTTTGTTTTGGTTTGGTGGTTTGGTTTGGTTTTGGTGTAGGTTGGAAGGGACCTCAAAGATCATCTAGTTCCAACCCCCCACCATAGGCAAGGACACTTCCCATTAGAACAGGTTGCTCAAGGCCTCATCCAACCTAGCCTTGAACACCTCCAGGGAGGCAGCATCCACAACGTCACTGGACAACCTGTTCCAGTGTTTCACCACCCTCACTGTAAAGAACTTCTTCCTAATACCTACTTTAAATCTCCCCTCTTCCAGTTTAAACCCATGTTGTGAGGCACTCCAAATCCCATCTTACCTGCCCCAGCCTCCATCTCCAGAGGTTTGAATGGGGGGAAGAAAAAGGTGCAAAAACTGCTTTCCCCCCGCTGATGCAGGCATTAAGAGGGAACAGCAAAAGGCACTTTTCCACACATGTACTGACTCATGGGAAAGTCCATGTTGGAATCAGCTGGTTGATTGGCTGGATTCCTAGCACCCAGTTGTAATGCAGGGGTAATTAATTGATATACCACTTGCCCACTAGATGGGCAAGGACCTCCTTTCTGCTTCTGGCAGAAGGTTAGGTGAATTACAAGAGGCTTTAAGTATTTACTCACAAAATATCATCTCCTCACTTGTAGGATTAACTACAGCTTCAGACAATACCCAAAAACTTTCAGGGAGTTCTGTCAATGCCTTGTCAGCCACTGAGGATTTTGATTCTTCCCAGGCTTCACAGACTGATGGGGAAAGGAGGCAGACTATCTCTGACCTGGTCCTGGTTTCACTGGATGTTCTATGTGTCCTTTCCAGGGCTCCTTGTCTTGGCAAGTGTAGGCAGGATGTTTTGCAATGTTAATTGTTAGCACAATGTCACACTCGCTATGCAGGCCTATCGTGTTGTTCCAGTGGGTTCTTTGGGGACCAGAGAACGCAGTCACACATGGGTACCCCACTTTGGGTACAGTTTCAACACTTTATTTTAGTTCAAATACTAAAATTATAGAGAAAGGTATACTGGAAACTACAATGCTTATAGCTCAAATACTAAATCATAGAGAGAAAGGTATATGACAAGGAATGCCAAGTAACTCTATTGATCAAAGAGCAGGTTATACTCACTTTAGCCAACTGACCAGCAAAACTCCTGAGCTGCATAGATTGCAGGGCTGGCAGGCACTTGTCTTCTTAAGGTAGGTGTCCTCACCAGGAGCTGCACCGTCATGGTGGTAATACTGGAGCTGCTCCAACACAGGTACATAGGCTGTCAGTATATACAGGTTCAGAATTTTGTGACGTATGGCCAGGACATCCCAGAAGGCCGAACAAAGGAGAACAGCTTCTCCTGCTCATGTGCATACTTGCAAGCCCTGTTTTTCCTGGGTTTTATCTTTTAGAAACCCAGTAATTATCAGATGATTTTAACTTTTGATCAAACACATACCAACTCTTCCCTCTTATATTCATGGAGGTAATTAAAGCCTGTTCCTGGTAAATTCAAAGCAGGCTGTTTCCAAACAGAGCACAGGGCTTGTTATTCAGCAGAGCTAGCTTACAGCTTAGCAAAGCATAATGCTGTAGAAGGCAATGGCAGAATCACTGCCAGAAGCACTAAGCAATGGCAGCAGACAGTAACAAGCAGCAAGCAAGCACAAATATAATGGTAGAGCAAGTTGTGTTACCTGCTCATCTCTTTTTATCAATACAGCCCAAAATAAATGGGTCTTTGGACACAGAATAGCCAACCAGAATGGCAGTTACCCAAGCTTGATCATATTAGGTGAAACCATAGCCTTGCTTTACAGAAATTTGGGAAAACATAGACCTTGCATGAGGCAGGCACAATCCAAGTGTATGTACCTTGTTTACCACAGGAGTAAAACAAGTCTGGGCAAGCCAGAGTCTCAGTGGTTCCAGGTTCTTTGTCCTCTTTCCTTCAGTTGCTTTTCACCAAAACAGAGAGAGCAGAAAAACATGTCTGGGCAAGCCAAGACATGTACAAGCTTATTTTGGCCTATACAGGCCTACCATGACACCAGTATATATGGCAAGTGGACACATTGTCTAGGAAAAATCATAAATAGAGTGAGGAAAAAGGCATGGAGTTCCCACCTTTACGGAGTTCCCACCTTTACAGAATTCCTGCTTTTTTTGGATCATTCCCACTTTTGGACAGCTCCCACTTTTGCACGGATCCTGCTTTTGCACCGTCCTGTGCAGTGCTGCTCTTGCACAGTTTGTGCCACTTGCTCACAAGTCTGCAAGCGTGGCAAGTCCTTGAGTCAACTTGAGAGAGCACTACCTGGACCCAGATTCTCTCGGACCACACTGCACAGCCTGACTTCTTGCTCGCTACCCAAGATGGGCAGCACAACAGCAGTTTGGATTCTCCCCTGTGTTGCTGAGGCAGTGCCACTCCATCAATCTTTGCCTTGTGAAAACAGTGACACATGGAATTTTGCTGCGTAGATCTGCAACATGGATATAACTTGCAGTTTCAGAGGCTGCCAACAGAGAAATTCAGCAAGGGATCATTGATAAATTCCTACCTCATCTCTGTGAGTAAAAGCTGTTTCCCTTATATTCTTCACTCAGCCTAATATATAAGTGGATTAAAGATGTCTTGAGCAACCTGATCTAGTGGGAGGTGTCCCTGCCTATGGCGGGGGCTTGGAACTGGATGATCTTTGAGGTCTCTTCCAACCTAAACCATTCTATGATTCTATGTGTTGTGGCTTAGTCATTCCATTTTCTGACTTTCCTAAATCATTAAATTTGCCTATAAGCATCCTTGTGAATACTACCCAAAAAAATTAGAGCCTGTGAATAAACTTTAACTAGTTCTGTACATAGTTTGGGGGTGAGGTTTTGGGGAAACTAAAAACAATTCTTTATTTATAATTCCTGCCTTGGCCAATTAATGCCCAACCAAATCAACCCATTACTCCCCATCCTCTCATTAGAAGATCTTGTTAATAGTTGCTCCCCAGCCTTCCTGTAGGCCCCCTTCAGATACTGGAAGGCTACTACGAAGTCTCCTCAAAGCCTTCTCTTCTCCAGGCTGAAGACCCCCAACTCTCATAGCCTGTCCTCATAAGAGAGGTGCTTCAACATTTTGATAATTTTCATGGCCCTATTCTGTACCCACTCCATCACATCTATATCCTTCCTATAATGAGGATTCCACAAATGGACACAGTACTCCAGATGGGGTCTCACAAGAGCAGAGCAAAGGAGGGTGCAGGACTTTACACTTGGTCTTGTTAAATTTCATGAAGTCAGCCTGGGCCCACCTCTCCAGCCTGTCCAGGTCCCTCTGGATGGCATCCCTGCAGTCTAGCAAGTCGATTGTGCTACACAGCTTGGTGTCATCTGCAAACTTGCTGAAGGTGCACTCAATTCCTCTGTCCATATGACTGACAAAGATGTTAAACAGCACTGTCCCATGAGAGATGTCACTTGTCACTGGTCTTCAGGTGGATATTGTGCCATTGATGACCAGTCTCTGCATGACACCATCCAGCCAATTCCTTATTCAGTGAATGGTTCACCCATCAAGTCTGTGTTTTTCCAGTTTGGTGACCAGGATGTCATGTGGGACAGAGTCAAATGCCTTACTCAGGTCCAGGTAGATCACATCAGTTGCCCTTCCTGTATCCACTGTTGCTGTGACTTTATCATAGAAAGTCACCAAATTTGTCAGACATGATTTACCCTTGTGTGATGGTTTGAATCAGTTGGAGGATTTGAATGAGAAATTAATCTATAGGCTAAGAAAGGAAACCACTGATGATGCTACTTTACTCATAGCTTTACTGAGAAAGAAAAGAAAAAATGTTTTAAGAGGTGTAACCCAAATATAGATAAGTCAAACCGCTTTGGGCTGTGGCTGCTTTTGTATGGCTCTTTCTCCCTGCGTTTCATAGCCGAATCTGAATAATTTCACTACCTTCTTTCCTGCTGCTAATCCCACTGGCCAATCTACCTTCGCCTATCTGCTGCATAAAACATATGGTGAGATAAGATCGGGGAAAGGGGAAGATGCTAGGGGTGGTTAGAAACCCTCTTAGGGATTTTGATCTCTGGGAGCAATGTGGTCTTTCTGTATTACCTTTTCTTTACTGTATATATCTGTAAATATCCATCATACATTATAAGTATCTGCTTGTATGTTGTGTATAGATGTAAATATAAGGCTTCATTATTAACTTCCAGCCAACTGAGTCCTAGCCTGGGTTATGTCAGTGTGTGTGTGTGCGTTACTCAATGTGGTGTGGAGGTTAAATTACATTTGTTTGATTGCTAATTAACCATGAAAGTTAAAAATTAAGCTGACATGGCTGTTATACTCAATCATGTCTTCTGTAACGATATGTTTTTTACATAGATGGCTTGTAGCCAAAATTGGTATTTTTCTCTGGGGCATGAAATGGAGGAAGACTTAAACAATGTTTTGGAATTTTGGCAAGAAGATTTTTTTTTTCTGGTTTAATATTACTGAGATAGCAACCAATGCTGTTTTTGATGCTTTT
>VWZI01001043.1:4105-30530 GCA_013396835.1 Psilopogon haemacephalus
TTTTTTTCTTTTTTTTTTTTAACAATTTAAACCACATCCTTTAATTGCTTGCCAAGGCCTAAGAGACTTTAGTGGTATTTTAAAACATTGTCCAAATAAGCAGACCAATTAGATTAATTGGCACCAGAGGTACCGTGTGCTTTTGGATGGTACACGGACGGAAAAAACTCTCAGCATTTCGTAGTTTTTAAATTGCATTTGCAAAGCTCTATTTTCTTGAAAGATTATGTCTATGTATCATGCTGCTATTGCTTTTCACAGAAGAGCAATGGGATGTACACATCCTGTCACAATGTGTGTCCACAAAATATCTTCCAGACCCAGAAATACAGACTCTGAAAAACATTTAGCACTTCCCATTTTTAGTCACAAAACAACTCAGAAAACATACTCTCTGTGTTTCTGGAAAAGAGAGGGTAGAACACAGAGACACACAAAATAATCCCTCAAATAATTAGCAGATTATTTATATTCATGATGGAGTAGCATCATAAACAAAATAATGCTTAGTCTTGCACACAGGTTCCAGGCTCCAAAACTTCTGAAATACTTATCTTTTTATTCCTCACTTGGCAACACCCTAGGGAATTTCAGTAGGAACTTCCTTCTAGAATTGTCAACATACATATCTCTAAGGTACTCAACGTTTTACAGCATCATATGCCTTTCACAATCCTGTGTTGCTAATTAGGTGTTCAGACTATCTGCATCTTGTATACAACAGTTACACCAGAAAGCTGCAAGTGTTCAAAAGACTTACAGGGCTGCAATAACTTGGTGGGCATCACTGGACGAAGCAGCTATTGCAGAGTTGGTGGCATATTTGAGAAGATATAGAGCTCTTCTGAGCACACCTCATACCTCTGAACTATTTAACTGAGAAGCAATGAGAGAACTGATAGCAAATTAATAATAAAACTAGCAGCTTCAGAAGTCCCCTGTGAGGTAAAGAAAGAATACCAAAATCAGTACCCAAAAACCAAGACTCTGATGATAACCAGAGAGAAGCACTTCATAGAAGCAGTTCCAACAGTCCTTCTCACACTGCACTGCTGTGCTCCTCACCAAACTTGAACTGGGAATATATTATCGTCTCAGCAGGACTGAAACTTGATGTCAAGCAGTTAGCAAGGATAGAATAGTTGCAATACTAAAGTTTCTAAATCCTTAAGAAAGATTAACCTTAGCTGACTACATAAATTACTTCAGTTCCATGAAATACCATAAGGGAAATGGGAAAACAAAAGCCAAGCCCTTCATGTGATAGTTTTGGGGTTTTTTGTCTTTTGGGTTTTTTTGCTATAGTGAAGGCTTATAGCATCCACTTTGTAGTAACTGGATGATAAGTTCATTGATCATGGACCCTACACACTTCAAAAGCTAGACAGATTTCCTGCTTTGATGAGGACTTGCTGAGAGGCTTGAGAACAGTGTATGGCCCATGTACAAAAGAAAGGAGATTATCACATGTGAGATAATCCTTCCCAGGTGGGTGACAAGGAAGGATGTTCAAAAAGATGAACTCAATTTCTTCATGATAAGATCACTAACTGTCCTCGGGTTTCAATCTTAGACATGAAAACATTTACCTTGCAGATGTTTTCAGTGAATGCACTTCTGCTTTCACACTTCCACACCAAGGTGTGTGATGGTGTGTCAGTGTCTAGAATCAGACCTAGGCTGTCTAGCCAACAAAAAATAACCTAATGGAGACTGATTGTGAGAGAATAATATTTGATTGTGTTTCGAACATTTCATCTGTTTCAACCATTTGATCTGTTTGTTTACAAGAGCACGGCACATAGATTGAATAGGTGTTATTGCTAACTTTCCTTGGTACAATAGTGCTTTTGACACTTATGCATTGCCTTTAACAATTTCTATTAAATTGCTCCCGGGCTTCTAGGTTTGTTGGGTTTTGTTCATTGCTTCTTCTTTTTTTTTTTCCTCCCACTAGCTGAATTATATCTTATTTAGATGGTAAATTTCTTTTTGTTCAAAAACACCTGTGGAGTGCCGTGCCTACTCACAATACTGTGTAAGCAATGCTCTGATCTCTGAAGTATTGTGAAAGTGATTTACACTGAGTAACAATAAGTAGTTTAATACCTGTTTCAGTTAGGACTATAGGGCATACAGGAAACATCTTGCCTGCAAACTGTCTTGGCTACTCTGCAGATCCACAGAAACTCAAGTATTTAGTTATTAAATGTAGAGACCAAACAAATTCTCCTGGATGTTTCAGATGCTGTAAAGAAACCACAATGTTAACCATTAATTCAACTATTAATAAGCATCAAATTTTCATTAGAGATTTCTTTCTGTGTGATCAATGGTTAATGCTTTTAGCGATAGCAAAAAAAAATACAACCAGAAAGATTGAAAGTGTTCATTAAACACAGGATAGTGGCTGGGATTTTCATGATAAGAAAAGTTAATTAAAAAGCCAAACGGCCCAAGCCTTTATGCAAAAGTAGCAGACAAATATGTTTAAGTGCATGACTTTATAGACTAGAATTGCAAACACAGTATGCAGGTTGTACAGAAACTGTAGCAGATTGCATGAGTTCTCTGTATACTCTCACTGAGATACATCAACAATAACACAACTTGGCTGAATTCTTTACTCTTTAGTTTTAGTTTATCAAACCTCTCTGGGAATTGTTGTAAAGATTATATATCAAAGGTATAGAGGCCTATTAATGTGTCTTGAAGATATAATCCATAGTCCAATATTGTTTTATACTCAGTCAATTGACATTCCATAGCAGGCACAAAGATGTTGTTCTACAGGTCCCACATACTATAATCCACGATTTGGGTAGTTCAGGAGAATGCCCACTACAACGACAATACACAGAGCATGTGAGCATTGAGAATAACAAAACAGAGTAAAATACTCAGCAATCGTGGGGCCCTTCTGAAAAGCAGTGTTAGTATCTCTCACACACTGTAGAAAATTTCAGCATGTTGTTTTGGCAAAAATGGTTGTCATCTGACTGCACTTCCAGAGATGGCAGAACAGGCAGGTATAAACCCTCTTGTGCCTTCTCTTTATGTGAGCATCTAAAGATAATCTTCAATCCAAAGAGTTAGACTGGTTGCGAGATCCCTTCCAACCTCCACCCGCGATTCACAGGTAGGTATTGCAAGGGATCTCGCAAAATCATTTAGTCCAACTCTGCTAATTCAGCTATTCCTAGATCACTGCTGTCTCACATTTCTTCATTTGGGGTTGAAATACAAGGCAGAATGGTCTGAGGGCTATTTTGTATTTCTGTTGTTTTGATAAGGAAAACAAACAGAAAATCCCACCCTTGCTCCCCAAAACACCAAATGCACAACAAAACAATGAAGAAAAACTCCACCACAAATAAACCAGAGGATTGCCAGCAGACATTAAGTAGGACACAATGAACCAGAAGCTTACTTGTGAGTTTAACAAGGACACCATTGTTCTGCCGTGGAACAGGGGTGAAAGGTTAATCACATTTAAGAACATACAAAAGTTTAGGGACAGGAAAAGATACTAAACCTTCTGAAATATACCAAAAGCTCACTTCCGAACTTTTTTCACCCTATGTCTTTGGCATCTTCACCTCTCCCCTGGAGCAAATCTTGGTCTCATTAAATGACTGCATAACTTGCTTTTGTCAGAACATACTCCATGCAGCCACCACTTACCAAGTGAAGAAATACTGTCAGCTTCCTTTATTGTGTCAATTTCCTAGGCAGCATTTTAGCTTTGAACACCAGGAAAAGTTGCAGTAATGTCACTTTCAAAGCCCCTGCATGGAATTTTGAAACAGTTCACAAAACTGTGCCTGCTATTCTTCGATACTCTTTGAAAATTAGCTCCACAAAGCCCATCTCTTTAGTCCATATCTTCCTATGTCTCCTTCTCACTAGTAAATTAACTTCATGCACACCAGCCCTTTGGTTTATTATTATTATGGAAGGAAATTTTAGGACTAAAATTAATGCCCCATCCTCTCATCTCAGCTGCACATCTGTCAACACCCTGCATTTCTGCCTCTCTCTATCCTAGTTTCCAACCCATGAAATTTTCCTTGACTCTTATTCCCTTACTTGATATTAACAGACACATAGTACCTTTCCTCTCAGCTTGTTTGCCTGCACTCAGGGCAGTTGAGGAGACAGTATTCAGTGTTCCTGTCACAACTCCCTGGTGAAGGCACTCAATGTGTCCCACTTTCTTCTGCAAGACAAAGCCCATGACTTCAAGAGGGCAGTTTTCAGCCTTGGTGTTCTGACTTCACATTTCCAATTAGAGCATTTTCATCTTTGTGTACCCTTCTCACTGTAGCAACAGTGCAAATGGGTATCTTAACCCATTTACTCTAGTCTCTGTGATCCAGCCTTGTATTTTAACAGCATGTGTTAAATGTTCCATCAAATTTCAAATGGTCTCATTTATATTAGCTCCTCATCCCAATTAAGAGGAAGTTAGATATTTATAACTCCTTAATTTAGAACACATTTCAGTTGAGTTCTCAGTGGACAAGATATTTAGCACTGGACAGCTTGGAATATGGTGCATGCTCTCTAAACAGTTTGTATTTGTTCTGGCTTCCACTGAAGGTTACAGATCAAAGCCAGACATATCTTTTCAGACCTTCTGGACTATTCTAGACATGCTGATCTCTCTCTGGTGACCAGCGAGAAGATACAAGTAAATGAAATGAAGCTGAATCAGGAGAAGTTAGGAATGGACATTAGAAAAAGGTTCTTCACTGCAAGAGTGGTTGATGTCTGGAACAGGCTCCCCAGAGAAGTGGTCATGGCATCAAACCTGTCAGATGGCGAGGAGAACCTGGACAGTTTAGAGTGAGATGGTTCCTGCAATGAGCAAGGAGTTAGGTTTGATGATCCTCATGGGTCCATCCCTTCCAATTCAAGATATTCTGTGATTCCCAACAAATTACTTTGGTAAGATGAAAAAATGCCCCACAAGAAAAAAAAAAAAAAAAAAGGAGAGAGCAAATCCATACTCTATACCTTATGCATCTATATTGAGCACACAATAGACAGTTAAATTAGAAACTTAATTTGCAATTAGTGGAAAAATATCCCAATATCCTGCAGTTATTTAAGGCACAGTGAGGTCTGATTCAGAGGATGAAAGTTAGGTACTAACGTAAATAGAACAATATAGTTTAAATAGTCAAAACAGAATACTTAAAATTAAGGGACGGTTAGGCATTTTAGGGAGAGAGAATGAAATAAAATTTTCTGTCATATATGATTCTGTTATCTGCTCCAGGTAGGGAGGCTCTGCAGAGACATCTGGTCAGGATGGATTGATGTGGTGAGGCCAGCAGTGTGATATTCAACAAGGTATTTATGCCTTTCTGGAGCTATTCAAAACCCACCTGTACACGTTCCTGTGTGATCTGGTATAGGTGATCATGCTTTGGCAGGGGACTTGGACCAGGTGATCTTTTGAGGTCCCTTCCAGACCCTGACATTTTATGACTCTATGATGATCAAGCATTGACTTCTCCACTTAGGGCGCAACAACCTCATGCAATCACAGAATCACAGAATTAACCAGGTTGGAAAAGACCTCTAAGATCATCGAGTCTAACCTATAACCTAACACCTTCTAATTAACTAAGCGATGGCACTAAGTGCCTCATCCAGCCTCCTCTTAAACACCTCCAGGGATGGGATGGTGACTCTATCACCTCCTCAGGCAGCCCATTCCAATGCCAATCACTCTTTCTGTGAAGAACTTCTTCCTAACACCCAGCCTAAACCTGCCCTGGCACGGTTTGAGACTGTGTCCTCTCGTTCTGTCACTGGTTGCTTGGGAGAAGAGACCAGACCCTGCATGGCTACGATCTCCTTTCAAGTAGTTGTAGACAGCAATAAGATCTCCCCTGAGCCTTGTCTTCTCCAGGCTGAACAACCCCAGTTCCCTCAGCCTCTCCTCAAAGGGCTGTGCTCCAGTCCCCTCACCAGCCTTGTTACCCTTCTCTGGACATGTTCAAGCACCTCAACATCTTCCTTAAATTGAGTGGCCCAGAACTGGACACAGTACTCCAGGTGTGGCCTAACCAGTGCTAAGTACAGGGGCAGAATGACTTTCTTGGTCCTGCTGGCCACGCTATTCCTGATACAGGCCAGGATGCCATTGGCCTTCTTGGCCACCTGGGCACACTGCACGCTTATGTTCAGTCCCCTGTCAACCAGTACCTCCAGGTCTCTCTCTGCCTGGCTGTTCTCCAGCCACTCTGTCCCCAGCCTGTAGTGCTGCATGGGGTTGTTGTGGCCAAAGTACAGAACCTTGCACTTGGACTTGTTAAAACTCATGGCACTGGCCTGTGCCCATCTGTCCAGCCTGTTCAGGTCGCTCTGCAGATCCCTTCTGCCCTCTAACAGATCAACACATGCTACCAGGCCATGGGCTGCCAGCTTGGCCAGGAGTTTGCTATGGCAGAAACTGTCAAAGGCCTTGATGAAGTCCAGGTAGACGACATCCACAGCATTTCCAACCTGGTCATAAAAAGAGACCAAGTTGGTTAAGCAGGACCTGCCCCTCCTAAGTCTGTGCTGGCTGGGTCTCATCCCCTAGCCATCCTGTAGGTGCCCTGTGATTGCATTCAGGATGATCTGTTCCATCATCTTGCATGGCACTAAGTTCAGGCTGGCAGGTCTGTAATTTCCTGGGTCCTCCTTCTGACCATTCTTGTGGACGGTGAATTGGTTGGGGCAATTAACAAGTCAGGAATTATAAAATATGTATTTATTTTATTTCTGAAAAGCCCCACCCACAAACTATATACAAACTAGTTAAATTTCAGTTCTAATTTGTTCAGGGAAATCTTCACAAGGATGCTTATAGGCAATTTAGGAAAATCAGGAGATTGGAAAAGGTTTAGCCACAAACAGTTTTTTCCCACTTACAAATAAAAGGCAGCCCGGAACCCTAGGGAATGTCTGTGCTATTCACTGTGGTGAGTAGCAGTGTGGCAGTGTCTTTGGCAGCAATGTCTGGAACTGCAAATTATAATCCAGCAGTGGATCAACATGGCACAGAGTCCAATGTGAGTAAACCCACCAAAGTCCAAAATGCTGTAGACACATCTTCCACAGGCCAAGATCGTGGGGTAACACAGGGCAAAGCCAGGCTGCTTGGTGGTGTTCTTACGAACCATGGTGGTTTATGGCAGAGGCAGGTCCCTGCAGCAGGAAGTCAGGATGCGGCAGTCTGAAAGCAGGGACTGTGCACTTTCTTATCATTGTTCTTCCAGATACTCAAAATCCCCCTCAAGGTCCAACTAGACAATGTGTCCAGTTACCATATGATATGCCAGGTTGATTTGTTCCTTCTCTGTTCAAGCCCACGGAGGTGGTGGAAGGAACTCTGCACCTACTTCTTTCCACATTCCAAACCCATCGGAGCCAGAGGTGTGTGCGGGGGGCGGGGGGGGGAGTAAAACAGTTTTGCACCCCATTCAAACCTCCAGGGGCGCAAGGACTTGAGAGTGCCCTGCCACAGATGGGCACCACATTTGCCAGTTTCCAGTTTTCAGTGACATCTCCAGTGAGCCAGGACCGTTGATAAATGATGGAGAGTGGCTTAATGAGTTCATCTGCCAGCTCTCCCAGCATCATTGACTGGATCCCATCTAGTCCCATAGACTTCTGAGGATCCAAGAGTCCCTAACTGATTCCTCCTGGATTACAAGGGGGCTGTTCTGTTCTTTGTTCACAGCTACCAGATCAGGAGGCCAGCTGGCCTGAGGACAACCTACCTTACTATTGAAAATGGAGGTGAAGAAGGTGTTAAATAGCTCTGGCTTTTCCTCATCTCTAGTCACTACATTCCCCTTCTTGTCCAATAAAGAGTGGACGTTATCCTTGCCCCTCTTTTTTGTCATTAATACATTTATAAAAACACTTCTCGTTATCATTCACAGCAGTGGCCAGTCTAACTGGGTTTTTGCCTCTCTGATTTTCTCCCTACATGACCTGGCAACATCCTTAATTTTTTCCTGAGTTACTGTGGTAGGTTAGAACTGGGCAGAGCTAGGGTTAATTCTCCTCAAAATATCTTCATAATGCTGTGTTTTGTGGTGCTGTAGCTGAGTATTGATCAGCTGATCCAGATTGGGATATCAGTTGGACTTGATGATTCTGGGGGTCTTTTCCAATCAGAAAGTTTCAGTGACCCTGTGAGCTTCCTAGTATGTGAAAAATATTGTGTAGGAGTATTTCTGTACCATCTCTGATAGTTCCTCGATCTCTTCTAAAGACCACAGTCCTCTCTGATCCTTTACGTTAAACAGCATTCATTGCTGAGCAAACTTCACGTTTATTAGTTTATCACATCAGTGTTTCTTGCTGCTTTATCTCAAAAAAGACCCTCAAAACCCCCAAAACAACAACCAAACATATGTGTGGCCCAGTTTTCTGGCACCTGCCTTGAAAGAGCACAAAGAAAACACACAAAACTAAACAAAAATCAAAACAAATAAAACCTACAAAAACTTTACAAATGATCTATCTGCTTACCTATTCTCAGATAAGGAATGCCTTATGAGCTTTGTTCCAGATGCTTTGTTCTGCTTTCAGAACATCCTTACAACTGTTATCTGCCATGCCCATTCAAGAGAGGAAGTCCCCTATACTGCAAGATGGATGTTTTGCTTACTGTAAACTACACAGCAGCCTCAGCTCAGACTACATATAATCAAGTGACATACACAACTCTATGGGGATGGATGGTATGCACCCAAGGGTATTGAGGGAACTGGCAGAAGTTCTCACCAAGTCATTTTCCATCATTTATCAGCAGTCCTGGCCAACTAGGGAGGTGTTAGTTGGCAAATGTAATGCCTTTCTACATAAGCAAAGAGAATCCCAGGCAACTAAAGATCTATCAGCCTGGCCTTGGGCCTGATAAGGTCATGGAGCCTATCATCTTGAGGGTCGTTATACAACATGCGCAAGGCAGCCAGACAGTCAAGCACAGTCAGCATGAGCTCATGAAGGGCAGGACTTGCTTGACTAACTGTTCTCCTGTGACAAAGTGGATGAGGGAAAGGCTGCACACTTTGGTTACCTGGATCTCAGTAAAGAATTTGACACTGTCTTTCACAGCATCCTCCTGGAAAAACTAACTCTTTGTGGCTTGAATAGGTAGTTGTCTCACCAGGTTAAAAAACTGCCTGGTTGGCTGGGCCCAAAGCATGGTGGTAAGTGGTGTTAAATCCAGCTGCAAGTGGTATTCCCCAGGGCTGAGTTTTGTGTCCAGGTGTCATGGAAGGCCAGTGTAGGTCTAATACATGTCCTGGGTTGCCCAGACATGATCCCATGGTCCCATTCTCTCTGCTGAGCAGAATGTGGGAGAGAATACAAAAGGCTTGGAAACACCCAGTCTGAGAGTCCAAAACTTGCCCAGACTTGTTTATGCGTGGCCTGTGTTTTCCCAAATAATGTAAAGCAAGCTCCTGACTTCACCTAATGTGGTCAGTTTTGGCAAGGTGCCATTCTGATTGGTGAATCTCTGTGGACAAATGAGTTACATACACTTGGACAATTGATAAAAGATAGGAGCTAGGTTGCAAGCATGCTCTTTACCATGCTTTCTTTGCTTTTGCTGCTCTCTGCTCTGCCTTGTGCTCCAGTCCTGCTTTGGTGTGAAACTTGCTGTACCTTGTTTACCAGAAATGCCTCATACCGTGGCAAGAATCAGCCACCAGCAATACATTGTGTCTGCCTGCACACTGTCCATCCAGGAAGGAGTCAATACCAGGTAAGAGACTGTGCCAAACCCCCAGCTTCCTGTGAGAAGAGCCCTGGGGAAACTCCAAAAGCCTCCAATGGCTTTGAAATCACTGAGAGCATCCCCTCCATGTGCTTTGTGTATTTTCTNCTGATTTGTTTCTGTAACTAAATTCTCTATTATGCCTTCAGTCTTAGGAGAAAGGAGACTCTTGTGTCTTCCTACAGGGCAAGCGGCATATTGGCGGTAAGATTTTCTTTCTAACTGTTTAAATTGTTTATGTTTTTGCTAGTTTTCTTAATTGTTTTAGATTGTCTTTTCCCCCCGTGCATAAATATCCCAACTGTGCATTCAAACATTGTAAATAAGTTTTCTGGCCAGAGTTAATAAACAATTTTCACAGTTATTAATAATCTTTGCCTGGATATCAGAATTAATAACCAATACTTAATTTTGTATAAAGCCATAATACCATATCTCTTTAGTATCTTTATCAATGACCAGGGCAAAGGGATAGGGTGCACTCCCAGTAAGTCTGCAGATGATACTAAGCTGGGAGGCATTGCTGATCTGCTTGAGAGTAGGAAGGCATCTGGGCAGGCGGAATGGATGGACCCAGGTCAGTTGCATGAGACTCAAGGTGCTGGGTCCTACACCTCAGTCACAACAAGCCCTTGCAGTGTTACAGGCTTGGGGCAGAGTGGCTGGAAAGCTGCCAGTAGAGAATGACCTGGGGTGTTGATTGACAGCTGCCTGAATATGAGCCAGCAGTGTGCTTAGGTGGCCAAGAAGGAAAACATCCTGGCCTGCATCAGCAAAGAGAAGTGATCATGCCCCTGAACCCAGCAGTGGGGAGGCCGCAGGTTGAGTACATTGTTCACGTTTAGGACTCTCATTAGAAGACATTCAGGCACTGGAGTATGTTCAGAGAAGGGCAACAAAGCTGCTGAGGAGTTTGGAAAACACTTCAAAGGAGCAGCTAAAGGAACTAGGGTTTGTTTGTCTTTTCGTAAGAGAAGGCTGAGGGGAAACCACTCCCAACAACTACCTGAAAGAAGGTTGCAGTGAGGTGGGTATTTGCCTCTTTTCCCTTGTAGTGATCCTAGTGATAGGATAAGAGAAAATAGCCTCAAGTTGCACCTAGGGAAGATTTAGGTTGAATATTAGAATAAATTCTTCACTGAAAGAGTTAAACACTGGAATAGGCTCCCCAGGGAGGTGGCTGAATCCCCTTCCCTGAAAGTGCTTAAAAGACACATAGATGTGGTGGTAAGGGACAGGGTTTAGCACTAGACTTCGTAGTTGGGTAATGGTTGGACTCAACAATCTTAAAAAGTCTTCTCCCACAAAAATGACTCTATTACTCTATCCCATCTCTCACAGATTATACAGAATTAGTGCCTTCTGAAAAGGTTGCTGTATTCAACTGTGGGTTTTTTTTTTGCCTCAGCTTTCAATGGTAATCATTCTTCACACATCTCTGAACCCTTGCCCATCTCAAGGCAAGCGACTGGAAGAATGAAATCCCTTGCATTGTAAGTGAAAATCCAGTTCAAGACCAGCTTAGGAACCTGAAAGTATGGAAATTCACAAGATATATCCCAGGTTCCTTAAGGAATTAACTGATTTCCTTGCCAAGTCACAGCTACTTCCCACCATATTTGAAAAGCCATAGCAGCCAGGCAGTTGCCAGTGACAAAAGGGAAACAAATATCACACCTATATTAAAAAAAAAAAAAAAAATTCTCCAAGGCCTTTTGATATAGTCTGCCACAACATTCTGCCCACTGAACTGGAAAGACACAGGTCTGATGGCTGGACTCTTAGATGAATAAAGATTTGGCTGAAGGGCCACCTCTAAAGAGTTACAGTTAGTAGCTCAATGTCTAGGAAAAACCCAGTAATGTATAGTGTACTTCAATGACCTACACTGGGATAAGTAATATCTAAATCAGTAACACAGACAGTGGGAATGAGTGGACTCTCAGCAAGTTTCAAAATGATACCAAGCTGAGTGGTGCAGTAGATTAATTTCAAGGAAGGGATGCCACCAAGAGGAAGCCTGACAGGCTTGAGGAGCATGCCCACTTGATCCTTGTGAGGTTCAATAAGGTCAAGCACAAACTCCTGCACTTGGCTCAGGGCAATCCCCAGTATCAATACAGACCAAGGGGCTGAACTGACTGAGAGCAGCCCAATAGAGCAGGACTTGAGGCTGACGCTGGTGGAGGAAAAGCTGGACATGAGTCAGCCTGAAGGCCAACCATATTCTGGACTTCATCATAAGTAGTGTGGACAGCAGGCTCAGGGAGGTGGTTCTGTCATTCTACTCTGCTCTCCTAAGATCCCACCTGGCAAACTGTGCCCAACTCTGGAGTTTCTAGTACAAGGCACACATACCTGTTAGAGCAGATTCAGAGAAAGGTCATAAAAACTGTCAGAGGACTGGAACACCTTTACTATGAAGAGGCTGAGACAGCCCAGGCTGAACAGCCCTGACAAATCTCCAAGGTAGACTTCATTAATGGGCATGTATGGAAGACAGATAAAGATACTTTATCCGAGCACACAGTGACAGGACAAGGAGCAACAGTTTTGAGTTGAAAGAGGGTAGATTTAGATGGTACATAAGGAAGAAATTTTATTATGTGGCTGCTGAAACACTGGAACTGGCTGCCCAGTTGATGTCATTGATGCCTGATCCCTGGAAGAGTTCAAAGTCAGATTGGATAGGCATTTGGGCAACCTGACCTAGTTAAAGACATCTCTGCCTGTGTCCAACCTTTAGACATCCCTTCCAAACCCAACCAATCTATTATTCTAAAATAGTGTATTTGCATTAACGATTATATCAGACGACACAGTATCATCAGCATAAAAACCACAGCCAACTGCATGCATTTGGACTGCAAGGTGGTATATCTAAATTCCTGCAAAGTCTTCCAAAAAATTATTTCTTTTTACAGTTAATAGAAGGAGACCTATACCAGCTTTTGTCCTCAAATAACTCCTTAGCTAGGAGGAGGANAAAAAAAAAAAACCACAAAAACCTGTTCTTAAAGGAACAGTGACATATACCAGGCCAATTCCAAGCACAAACACAGGCTGGGTAATTAAGAGAAGTCCAACAAATATCATGGCTAATCCTGAACATAATTCAATTTACAGCAATGCTTTGCAAAATTCAGTTATGTAGTTGAAAGAGAGGAGCAAGTGTCTGCTGTAGCCACCCAATCCTGACAACTGTGATAATGCAGAAAAGCAATAATTAGTTTTTCACATGCAGAACAACAAAGGTGCCCAGGTGTCTAAGGGAGCTTAGCTAAGAGCCAGTCAAAACCAGAATATCTTAATCACTTACTTCACTTGCTGCACAGGTTGAGATACACACATTTCAATAACAATCCATAATATTGCTAGGCTGCCCTGCTTGAAGTGGCCCAGCAGATGATCCTAATGGTCATTAAATCACAAACCACATCCTAATCTTAAAAGCGTACATTTTCACAGACGCTTTATCTCAATACAGCTTCTTATACACTGTGCCAAATAAAAACTGACACTAATGAGGGTAGCATTAATTTCTTCCTGCATCCAAGAGAATTTTTGAGAAAAAACATTTCAGAGACTTATCTGTTGACAAGGAGTAAACAGCAGTAATAAAAAAGAAGTCAATACTGCATTCTACTTCTATCTTCTCATACTCTGCCCAAACAAAATAACCACACCAAAATAATCCTACCCTACACCTAACCGTGTCCCTAGCAAGCATGAATCAGGACTAATACAGTTGGGGAAAAAAAATAAAGGAATAAAAACATTTAGATGAATAAGCTAATTGAAAATGTAGGTGCTTATGAAAGCTTTAAGAAGACAGTTTTACTTTGGACAGCCTGGGTGGTGCTGGCTGAGCCTATTCTGAATATCTCCTCCGCACTGCTCAAAAACTAAGCCATACTGTGGCATTTTGCACTGCTTTCTGGACCACCTACTCGGATGTGGAAACACAAACCACATGTGCTAAGAATGTCTGCCCTGCACTGGAAGCAGTATCAGCATTATGACCTTATTACTAGTGCAACCAGGCTCTTAAAACAGTATTTTTATCTTTTCAATACTTTTGAGTTCTTAATGCTTTGCATATAGTTTCTCTACTGGCTGTGAGATATTCAAGGATTTGAAAAGGGAATATAACTGTTAGAAACTTTGTTGAATATCAAAGTAGAAATATTTTCTTCTCCTCCCCTGAAGACATAAGCTTTATTTCTAGATCTTACTAAAAAGATGTAACTGAAAGCTTCACAGTCCTACTATTTGCTTAACAGGACCCAACCTCCAAATTCTGTCTCTTCCTGAACAATGATAAAAGGTAATAATTTATTCCTCATGGTGATGAGACAGGTAAAGTTTACTAATGGAAATTCCAGCTTTACAGCATTAGTTCTCTAAATGAACATAGGGAAATGCTTTTGATGTAAATGAAGGCTGAAAGTGCAGGACTACCAGCAGCAGAGTCAACCTGGCTGAGGTATAACACAGAATATAAGTAAGATGCAATATTGAAACAAATGCTGAACAGGTGCTACTGTAAGACAGCTTAACTTTTTGTATAATGTTGCAATACATGTCACTCGTTAAGTTGGCAACAATTATTACAGCAGTAGATTGAAGAACCTGCCATTCTGCAAGCTGTCACCCTGAGGACAGAAAGGATCACCAGCAAACTTTATTCTGTTAACGTAAGGAGCCACATTAGGTAATTTTCTTTACTCCTGTTTACTTTTCTTTGTGTTTGGGGTTTCTTGGTTGATTTTTTTGTTTTGTTTTGCGTTGGGTTTATTTTGGGTTTTTTTGTGTTTTGTTTCTTTTTTTTTTTTTTTGGGGGGTGGGGGTGTTGGGGGTTGTTTGTTCGGGTTTTTCTTTGGTTGTTTTTTTTCCCCCTCTCCCAAAGTTCTCTCCCCTTGCAAGGGGTAGGTATCATTCTCACTATGGTAATATCTCTTTCCTGTCTAGTCCCAATGGCATTTCTTACTGCTCAAATAAATGCAAGGCCCCTATGTGATTGTGCTTTGGTGTTAGATTTATCTGCTTATTCAGACACAGAGCCAGACTTGTAAATGTACTGGTTTAGCTGAGTTAATGCACTGATTTAACTGCCAAACACACACAAAAGCACTGCAGATACACGAGTTTTAGTCCCCACCACCTGTTCATACGCCTTTCATACCCACTAGAAAGACTTCTTGGTATAATATACAGCATAGCTTACTGGTGTATGCTACATCCCACCATATACTGCTTAAACAAAACTGTTGAGACTTACAGGAACACATACCTTGCACTTAAACTTTAGAACAGATTTTGCAGTAGTTATTTTTGCAGTTTCTGATAGTGCCTGCTTCAGCTGAAAGCCTGACAAAAACCTTCACTTTTTCTCAAATTCAGGGTGTTGCACTGCAGTATACTGTACAAAATCAACAGATCAGTGAGCTAACACAAAAATACTAAGTCCATCTATAGACTAAAGAGTCTGCTAAAAGATACACCACTTGCCGTTAAAGTGGAAGTGATAAAAGACGGGGTACGATATTTATGAACAAAGACTGTATGAAGCAAAGTAAATATGCTACAGCCAGAGCAGTGTCTTGAGTAAAGTGATGACTGTAACAGTTTTCTCTTCAGGTCATGCTACAGCTTTCCCCTTACTTTTGCCAAGTAAGTGATGGGGCTTGAAATCAACACGTTGTTCAAGAGGTCCCAAAATAGTAGCATGGCTTCTGAGAAAATAATATCTAGATGATACTGAAATATTTGTAAAACCTTTCAGTATTTTCAAGTTTCTGAAACTATATTTAAACTTGTCTGTACATTCACCTCCTATTAGATACAATTAGTCTTTTAGAAACACTGACTCAGGTATAGTGAAGATTACTTTTCAGACAATGCAACTTACTGCTAACATCTGTCAACTAATTAATGCAAAGTCTCACGTATGAATGTTTTAAACAGCTTGATGTTAAGTAAAACTCCAGAGTATATGTCTATTCCCCTAGCTGCTGTTTTGTCCCAGCTCTGCTCTCAATGTATTATAAAGCTTGTCTGAATTTCAAGGGTAAAATTCACCATTTCTAGTAAAAGAGTGCAACAGTTATACTAGAAGTACCACGTAATTCTTCCCCTCCTGAAACACTGAGTTTTTACCACAAAACTTAGTTAGAAAAGTCAAAACGGAGAGAATTCCTTATGTATGTGGCACAGCTGAAAAAAGATCGGAAGTTCAACACACAGTAGTAGACCAATTTTTTTTAAGTTTGCTTTTAAATTTCCAAACATTTTCATATAAAATAATGAATTAAAAAAAAAAAAATTATCCCCTTCACATGCACACTCCTCACCATTACTTGTCTTATGTCAGAAGTAACTTCAAAATTACACTTCTGCTCCTCCCCATTGCTCCTCAATTGCACATTAAGACACGGACTTAAAACAACAACATAATGCTTCAAGTATGCTTCATGCCAATCGTCAATAAGAGTCATAACATTACTGAAAAGTACACTTATTCTTGGGAAGCCTGAGAAGGACTTCCTGTGGAGTCTGGTCAAACAACATTTTAAATTAGAAAAAAGCCCCTCAACGCAATCCATATCCCATCCTCTCAAAAAACTTCTTTGGACTTAAAGGAATAGTGTTAAGATTTACCATTTGAATAAGAAATAACCCCAACAGGAATATAGTTTCACAGTGCTGCACAAACTTTGTGCATGAAACAGTAAGTCATACAGATAGTACTGTTCAGCTCTACACATACAGACCACNACCTGAATAAATCTTTGAATCCAGAAGTATTCTTTCAACATTTTTCTCCTTTCATTGAGGGATTTGAAATTCTTACAGAAGAGGGATGATTTCATCTAGAAACCATCAGCAACACAAGAGCATACAGCTTTGATGTGAAACTGAGTAGCTCTCATTTGATCATGCATAAACAAGGATCCTGATTTTAAGGAATAACAGATGGTATGGAAGAATATTCATTTTTATAGACAAGAAATCCTTCTGGAAACACAAACAGGTTACTGAACAGATACCAATTATCTGGGAAGTGGAAAGAAGCATATATGCATGTGTGTATATGTATATATACAGGTGCGTGTATATACCCACACACATATATACAATGTAACAGGTATGTATTTATTCCAACATGGTTTGTTGTTTTGTTTTTGTGTTTTTGGTTTTTTTGTTTGTTTTTCATTTCAAATAAAGGGTTTTAATTTAACAGTTGTAAGAAAACCCACAAAACCAGAAACAAAACCCCAAAATAATCTAAGCAGACAATGTACTATACAAACAAACAAAAGTGTTTTGCAATGGTTAAAGTGAGTCACACACTGGCAGCAGAGGAGTGTTGAAACTCGTAGTAATAAATAGCTCCAAATTAAGAATTTTCTACAACGCTTCCTTAGAAGACAAGACCAGTACTTCTTTTATGACGATCCTGCAGAACACTTTCTAATTTTATAACATTATAACAGACACAAGAATGCAGACTGCAAAAGATGCTGGAATCAGGACAGTATACATAACATTTTTTGTTAAAAATCCTACTGGCTTATTCACTAAGGTTAGACAGCAAGTCATATGATCCTATTTGGTGCTTTTTTCTACAATGGTCAAGATCAATAAATGGATAGAATCAAGGACCTGCGGTCCAACCCACTGTGGCATATAAGAAACAAAATTATAGGGCCACTGTTTGATCCCCAACTTTGTGTCTTGTTTCCTGGAACCCCAGAAGTGAAAACAAGACTGTAGTGTTTTAAGTGACTAGAGAAAGATGGCAAGAAGAGGCATTTTAGCATGAATAAGGTCACTAGGCTTGTGACAGTACTGCATCAGAAGAGCACACATGGGACCCCCCACTACTTGCAACATCTGGCGGTGTCACTCAGTGACACATTGACTTTAGAATACGTGTATGCAATAATAAATAGATCAGGTATACAATAAGGCAGTGTGTTGAACATGTATTCCTCTTGTGGACTGGAACGCCACAGAGAGATACATGCCACCATACACATTCATTAAGACCAAGTTTTTGTGTTTGTGTGTTTGCTTTTCAAGGTTATCCAGGCAAATTCTTCCACAGCATTTTTTTCTTGAGAAGTGCGATCCTCTGAGTCTTATCACTTTTCCTCTCCCTTATCAAGAGTTGATGACTGGCTTTAAGGAAGAATAAAGCTGAAGATGGTTGTTTTCTCTTTTCCTCTCATTTTGGTTGCATCATGCTGGATGCTTCATTTAAAGAACAGTTTTTGATGCAGTCAGATGCTGAATCCTCATGAGGTCCCAGATGTTTCAAGATAACTCTGTAGTTTACGGACTGTCGTTTTGTCCAGTGAACAAAGATCAAAGTCAAAGGTTGTATTTGTGATATGAAAGTGTCCAGTTTCTTCTATAAGATTTACTATCTGAAAGAAAAAATGCAGTTGAAAATTTCAGCAATTTTGCATGCAGATTTAATGTATTAACATGCTACTAAGCATCATATGAAAGGCATAAAACAAGCCCAGCGGCCCCAGGTCTTGTGGGTTAAACCATTGTCTTTATTGCTTACTTCCTTTCTGACACAAACTGTGGTTCAGATTACAGTACTTTGGGTTTTTTTCTAGATCATAAATCATAATGCCACACTATCCACTAGTTGTTCAAGCATTACCATTGAGAATGTATTTTTCAAATGTTAAAAGAAAATCTGTGTAAGTCTTCAAAAGGCAAAAAGAGCAGCATATCCTCCCCAACCCACTCCCAAATTCAAACAAATAAAACTGGCCCAGGTAGATCTCTCTCTGGAATATCTGTCATGTGCATATCTGCTAAGCGGGTTACTTGAAAGAAGCCTTATATCAAGAGAAAGAAAGAAAACCTTATAAAATGCAGCCCAGATCAAATAAAAAATGTATTCAAGAGCTGTCAGATCAGTGTTAGTTCATATAATAGCAGTTATTCTTTTAATACTTGACTTAAATGAACTTTTAAAAACCAGATCAACCATGGAGATTCCATGAAGATGGAGAGTATCCAGAGAAGGGTCCAAAAGACACATTGCAAGTGAGCACATTGAAAGACTTCCTGAACTGGGCCTCTATCAGAACACTGCCCTTCTGCTCAGTATTTCAAACCATCCCTTCTGAAGCACTCAGGCTAGGCTCACTGTTTTGATTATACCCCTTAATCTGAAACCTATTTCAGTTCTAGGACTTCCAAATACTGAAACACTGCTGTTGGATATTTCTTGCTTGTTTGAGCATTACCCTGATTGCAATTGTAATTTGTTTTCTACAGTGGGAGGAGATGCAGGTGTATGCACACATGGCTGAATGAGCATACCTTAAAATGAAAAACATGGTAGGAAGACACCAGCAATAAATTAAAAAGAATAATTAATTTAAACTATAAAATGAAATGGGAAAAGTTATAAAATATTTAAACACAGGTGTTTTTCACTTCAGACCACAGAAAAAGACTAAATTGATGATGAAAAAAATAACTTAATGTGTACTGTTGGGCATGAAATGAGTCCATGGTGATTAAAATGGAAACAAGATAAAATAATGCTTGTTATGGTAAAATTTTTCTTACCAATCGCTTCCTCATTTCTAGATTGGAAAAAATTAAAGTAAAATCTGATTTTGTTTGCAGCTGTCCAAAAAGTCTGAAAGTACTTAGGAACAATCCTGCTCTTGTTAACTCTTGATTTAAATCGGTGCCTTATGGCTTTTATTTTTTTTCCCTAAGAAAATTTTTTATTTAAAATTGCCAATTTAATTTGTTGATTCATAGATTCAACATTTTTCCATCTCTGCATTCTGCAATTAACATGAGAGAACCAAAAAACCCAAATGGGACAAAACTGACTGCTAACAGAAGGAAACTTTGATATGTGCTACTTGTAACTCATTTTTTTGTGGTCTCTTGAACCTTGTCTAAGAGAAAGCAAGAGAGCCAATGTAGCCTCCTTTTGTAAAATTAGGACTCTAATCTGAGGCTTGCTCTCCAAATATCCACTCACAGATAAATAAATGCCTGCACAAGAAGTTTACAAAAGCCAATAGTAGGAAGAAACAGCTACACTGAACAACTTTGTTTAACACTTCCTTGCATTATGGTGGAAGAATACCACACCTCATAATCCCCACAACAATATGCCTGATTTTAGAAACAAAGACTATATAAAAGTGTTAACATGTATTTTCAAACAGCACTGCTTTTTATTTTTTTATTTTTTTAATCTAACCATTTTTATTGATCACGTTCTGCTTTGGACTTTTAAGCTGTGGGCCAACAGAAATATAAACAATTGAAACACATCCATCATCTGGCCCTCAAGAAATTTAGACAATATGTCAGGGCACCTGGTAAATCAAACTGAAATGAACACCAAAGGGTTTAATGCATGTACAAAAATGCATCAAGATAAACCCAGACTGCTCAATGAGAAACACCTGTTGATGTGCCAGTCAACCAGGAATTCATGACTTAAACTATTAGCATACAGATCCTCATGCTATTCAGAAATTTTAGAAAAATAATAAAAGGTTGAGACTAGCTTCCAGGAAGTCTGAGAGCTATAGTATTAAAACCACAGAATTGTTTTATTCTAAGACTGTGGGCTATAAAGAAGAAAAATATTCCATTGGTTCCTACTGCAGCAAGCTTGGCTTTTCTGTTGTAACATACATCTGTTTACATAATATCTTTCCAGCTCAGTGTCATCATTATCCATCACAGCACAACTCTTTATCTGCCTTTAAACAAGCAAATGAGTGTGTTTGTTTAAGGAAGCCAAAGTGCAACTAATGACATAGTCATTTTTCAATTTATGGAGGGATTTAGGTCCATGTGACAGTTTCCAGACCTGCAAGCTGCCCCTTGCAGAAAATTCTCAGAAAATATCTGCCATCTAAAGTAAGCACCATGTGGACATAAACAATGTTATTCTCAGCAGTGCTGCATGCTCTTGGTTTCCTCCTTACACCTGTGCTATGCTTTAAGGAGATTTTTCACCAGGTAAAGTATGATTTCTGATACCTCAAAATGAAAGTATTATCGGAATTCTTGTTGCCTTTCATGGGGTCATGGGACTATCATCTGAACTGAAAATGCAGAGTTAGGAACCCAGCGTTAGTGAACCAAATTTATCCCTCTTGGGCAGTTCTTATGTATCTGTAAGCATCACTTTACATTTGGATTACTTAGCTACCTATCCAGGCCCCTGTAGTTCCATGTCTCATTTCTGCTGCCTCCCCCCTCTTTTTTTTTTTTTTTTTTTGGAGTAATTTCAGCTTCCTTTAAAAAGTATCTCAAAATAAATTCTCAAATAAATTCTTCTCATTTCGACCTTGGCTGTGTTCCTGTTTGCTGTCAGGCTTATGGATTTGGTAACAACTAAGATTACAGAAACCTGATTTCTCCATTACACATCCCTCAGCTAAGTTTTAAAAGCCAGCACTTTTGAGCAATCAATGCCTTCATTCTTCTCCCGCAATTCCTTTCTCTAAAAATTCCCTAAAAGTTGGTGGATAGCAGACTTTGACATACGCAGGAGATTGTTACTTGCCCTGACATAAACTGAAGAGACGGCAGTTAGCAGTCAGGAACACAGAGCTCCACCACCATTCCTCTTCAACCCCATCTTCAGCTTTATAACTCTTGCAGCTGTTTACATTTTTCTGCTGTGCCTTTCTGCACCCTTTTCATGTAGTAATCATCATCCCTTTCCATGGTTTTACCCCTTGCTTTCCTGACCTTTGTACTTCCCATAGTCTCTATATACTTGCATTTCTTGGTCTAGAAGTTTTTTGGACTAGAAGTTTAGTAATCTTAATTTCTGTGCTTATTGGAAGTATTTTACATTAACTGCATAGCTGCAAAGCAGTATGGACATTAAGATGAGATGATGGTTTATTTTTAATACACGGAAGTGCTAATTCTCTGCAAGTTATCCATTCAGTACTGTGAACATACTTCTGTAAACTGAAAACTAATGAATTGCAGAATACCAAGGGATTAAAGGCTTTAAAACCAAACTACATTATTTGTTTTATAACAGCACAGACTATTTGCCAGTGTAGCCAGTATTATTTAGTTACCAGCTAACAGTACAGAACTGTACTACTGCCCTAGCTGAACAGTCCAGATATAAATCCAGCTTTTACTAGGGCTGTATCAACAGCCTGCACACACTCAAACCAAGGTAAAAAATCTGCAAGAACAGAAAGCAAGGCAAAATTGATTCTACATCAACCTAATTTTCACAACACACATAATTAAACACTACATATGAGAAGTCATGGACTACAGCACTAAGATGACACTCCATGAAAGTTGTGAGGTAAAGGTCAATGAAAGAATGCTATTTTTGTGTGATAATCCTACTCAAGAGAAAATGAAAAGTCTATCTTTAGTTTAAAACACACAAGCATATACTGTTTTAAAAAAAAAATTATTGGAATATGATGCTCCCAACTTCCAGCTCAGTTCAGTCTTTCCTCAGTTTCCCCTGTAACTCCCTATTACGTTACTACAACAGTACTCTAACACCAGATCAAAGAAGTCTTAATGAACAAACCTACGATTTTTCTAATGAAAGGAAATATTTTTTTCACCATCAAATGTATTTAAACACCATTAAACAAAAAACAGGACTACAGATTCAGCTTGAACCATCTTATTTGCTTGGACAATATTTCTAAATGACAGAATAATTTCAGCTAGAAGGCCCACTCAGAGCAGGCTTAGCCACAAAGTCAACTCTGACTGCTCCAGGAGCAGATCCAATCTAAAAGCTCCAATGATGAAACAGCAGAGTTTCTTCAGAACTCTGGTCCTCTACTGAACTACCCTCATGAGGAGAAAGAAAATGTACCTTGCTTGGTTTTGGTTTCCTTTTGCATAAAAGGTTTTGAAGATGTCTTTCAAAATGTACTGATAGCTGCCACTGAAAATAGAGGTCTACCAAAAGGGAAATTACCCAAAAGCTATGCATTAGATGACTGGAAAAATAAGTGCTCAGGAAGTAAAGACAAGATGTGAATTTACAATACAGTGGCTTTTTCAGATTAATTTTAAAAATCAATTATTTAAGAAATAACAAGCAATATAAAGTGGAGACAGTGCTCTAATTCCTACAGTTTAGCCTTCTGTACAGTCATTTCATAATGTAGACAAAAATTTGCCTCTTGCCTTATTCTGAAAGTGTGTTTTGGTTGCCCTTGTAGACAAAAGGGAACTTGAGAAACAACTGTACATTTGACATGAAGCACAACCAATGCACATCGCTGTGTATTGTAACTTACGGAATTTGACACAGATATCAGAATTCCTCTTTAATTAAGAATATCCTTAATCAAGGTCTTCCTTTTCACTGACAGACTAGTGCTGGCGATTACAAAAATATTTTTAACACACTTATCCAAGTATTGAGAAATTTGATGAATGATTGCAATCATTTTAGAAGCTGCAAAAAATTTCACTCTTTACAGCATGTTTGCAACTGGCACATAATTGCACTGAACACAATAAAACCATCTGTGCCACAATCACATATGCTTTGCTAACAGCGATTATTGTTGAATCTTCTAAATTTGTAATCCAACAATATCTGACAATACTGCCCAAAACAAAGAATGCTATTCTTTGTTTCTACTACTGCAAAGCCTCTCAACATACTTGGAGCTGTCTTGATCTCACATTTCTGTATTTTACTCATTCCATGATTTCTGAGTCTTGAGGAATACTGATTTGGCTGACTGAACTCTGGACAACTGTGGTTTTCCCTAAAGTGAGCTTTGCTCTGAACTCCATGTTTTCTGTTTGACATCTTTAACAGCTTGAGAAAACACCAGTCATTTTCATGAAAAAGCAACAAGATCTGCATCAAGTCATGGTGCACAGCTGTATCCATTCTTCCATTCAGTTTTCATAATTATTGATGCAGTATGTTGAGAAATGTAACAATGAATTAGTGAAAAAAAATAGCTTGGATAGGCTTTTTAAAAAACTTGTCATTTACTGTGACAACAGAATTTCAAGTATGTGTAAAATTTCCCAGTTTTACACTTAAAGTGGTCATAGGCTATATATGGATTAAGCATGCTTGATGGCTATTAAACCCGATTACAGAGTTTTAGGTGAAGGCAAAAAAACAGACGTGACCTCACAATTTCAACAAGCGTGCTGTGGTAAAGCATGAGAGCACTCCTCACCTGCTGCAATACGTGTCTCTCTCTCAATGACATTAGTCTTCTGTGGAGCTCTACAAGTTCATCGAGATATGCCTGCAAATAAATCCCCCCACACCATAAACAACTTATTAATTAGGTCATAGCAATGTAGTTAAAAAAACTTCAGATCTCTTGAAAAACAATAAAAATGTATATTTTATTTCAAAATTTGAAGCTAAATTTTCTTATTTACTCATCTGTCTTTCTGTAGCTTAATACAACCCAAATTCAAGTTTTTTATGAGTTTTCTTAGACATTTCATGATGATTAAAATGTTATTAGGTGGTCCTTTGCTGCTGTAAGACAATATCTGTATCTCAACTGTGTCAAAAAGTGTCAACACCATCTTTGCAACATATTCCACCTTCCCATGTTACACACAAACCTACAGACTCACAATCAAACCCCTCTTTTTCTCTAGGCTACATCATGATTTTTCTGTGTCAACATGGAGATAACGGGAGAAAGTTAAAGTAAGGTTAATCCGAAGTCCACTGTTCTCTTTCCTGGAATGTCAAGCATGTCCAACTTCTGCACCCAATTATCAACTTTCTAATTCAGGCTGACCCATCAGAAACTTTTTTTTTTTTTTTTCTCAGCAGAGAGAGATATAGCACCCAGCTTAATAAATCAAAAAGCATATGGATCGGGCCACTTGAAAATCTAGCAGCATATTCTGTAGAGAAAGACAACACTTCTGAAAAAGCACAGAAGAATCATGGAAAAAAATAAAAAGAGAGAAGCAAAAAAAGAGACAGAATGACCTGCTCCTAAAGGAACCCAAAGCAAGGATGCACTAAGACTTTCATTCTATAATGTAGTAAGATTTTAATTCTGTAACAAATACATTAACATCACATTTTGGACTACTTTACTGTTACCTCATTCTCATTTACCTTATCACAATCCCCATTCTTTATCTGTTTATCAGATTTGTTTTGCTTTATTGGACTTTTCACTTCTAAAACCTGGAAAAGACAAAAAGATTCTTGTAAAATTTAAATGTATCATGGGATACAATTACATATGCTATCAGTTAGTAAGACAAAGAACACAGCATCTGGAGAAAATGTAATTGAAACTCAAAACCAAGCTTTTAATTCTTTGATCGATACAACCTACTCAGTATTTTTCAGAAAATGCTGAGTCCCTGGTCTGAAGTTATTATTATATTATTAATCTTTAAAATAATTAATATTATTTGAAGCTTCCTCAATATTATTTTTTGTATCTTAAATACAAACCAAATACAACATAGAACACAGGTCTTAGACATAACATAGGTAAGAGATCTGATTTTACACATACTTGTCCTCAGCCTTAAAAATGTCCTATGGTCAGTTTACTTCCCCTGTTTTTTGGGTTTTTTCCCTCCCCAAGCTTTCTCTTTTCTTCTACAACAGAGGTTTTGAAACAGTCTTTGAAATGACTGCATCAGTTTTAATTAAAAAAAAAAAATTGTGCAACAGTAATTTCTCCTGGTACTCTTCCTTCAATGCCACACAAAGCCATTTTCTGCCACATCTACAAATCAAGAATGATTCACCCAGTACTGAATCATGGCCAAGAAGAGCATGCCAACAAGCATGCTTAGTATGAAAATATTATGAAAACATATTCTGGAGAAATAGAATTGTTGATTGCTCTTTCAATCCTCCCCTCCAATATACATTTTTGGAAGTTAAAAGTAAAGTTAAAAGAACAAATCATCACATCACCCCTAACCTGGAGTAAGACCAGTTCTTCTGAAAAATATCAGGGGAAAATAATGACTGCAGACAAGGGGAGATTTGTAGACAAAAGGGAACTTGAGAAACAACAGTACATGTTTCATGTTTCTTTGTGAGCAAGACTAACATCACTAACATAGTTATCTCCAAAACCACACTGGATGGTCACAACACAGGACAAAACTCAACAAATAAAACAAGAAAATAAGGCATGTAAAAGCAAGGCTTCTAGACTAACAAGAAGCCTAACTGACAGACATCTGTATGTTTCCCTTATTTCTACTTGCCTTGGTAAATGACTGAAATTCCATATATGCTCTCTGGGGTGACCAGCACTGTAAGATTACAGACAGGAAGAAATTTTCCTATATAGAGCATGACTGCAGATCTGAGTTAACTTCACGTAAGGATTTACTTAGCCAAGAGTGATGCATGGTTAGAAAGCAAAACACAATTTTCTGAAGGAAAAAATGCTGTCCTACAACTCAGCAGCCCCTGGGGGGGGCGTTACTGCTGTGTAGGTCAGTGGAACAAAAAGTCTTATTTTGAAAAACCATCAGACCTCTAGGCATGGATGCAGTACTTTTAAGATGCTTTTCCTTATTTTTAAACGAAAGAGGTGTCTCTCTAGTAAGGCCTTACCTGGAGCACTG
>VWZI01001043.1:38248-52329 GCA_013396835.1 Psilopogon haemacephalus
TATCTCAGTTTCAAGTTGCATCTGGTTTATCTGTTACTTTTCTGCCTTTTGCAGAAAAATTACTCTCTGAAAACTGGTTTCTGCAGACTTTCATACTTTATTTTTCCTTAATTAATTTCAATGTGAACTTCTAACTCATTTAAAATACATTCCTATTAAAAAAATATACAAAGGAACAAACACTCAAAGTCTACCACATTCAACTTGGAATACTTATAGAAGCACCAGAACTGTAGGAAAACCAAAACAAAACGTGGAGATTTTTGTTGCTTCTAAAATGTCAGTACTTTCTTTTTGAGGCAGCTTACTATAAAGGACAAAAATAAAAAAGGAAGGGTCCTGGTCTTGTTCACATCATAAGACATATAAACAGCAGGGAAACACCTCAGTGTCGAAATTTGTTCCTAGCATTCACTGATTGAGACAAGAAGACAAGAGGACAAGAGGGAAAGAATATGATCAGATATAAAATTGCTGTACTACTTACCCGGTAAAAAATTCTCGTCTGCTTTAGCAAGTTCACTTTGAGAAGCCAAATTATACAACTCCCAGTGAAACATAAATTATCATCTTTTGAAAAGGGTTCTCAATGTCCCCTTCCCCTTCCACCTTCCCAGACTTATCTCACCATCTGTTCTATGCAGCAGGTAGGCAGCGGTAGCTCGGCCAGGGGGATTAGCAGCCAGAACGAAGTTAGTGAAATTATTCAGATTCAGCTACGAGAGGCAGGGAGAAAGAGCCATGCAGGAACAGCCACAGCCCAAAGCAGTCTGAAGCAGTCTCAAAACATCTGACTTATCTATGTTTGGGTTACAACTCAATCTTTTTTTCTTTCTCGGTAGAGCTATGAGTGAAGTAGCATCATCAGCCTATAGTCTAGTTTATCATTCAAATCCTCCAATTAGTTCAGACCAGCATACAAGGAGTCTCACAGATCTTACTAATGTATATAAATACCTGAAGAGTGAGTGCAAAGAGGACAGAGACAGGCCATTTCAGGGACACCCAGTGACAGGGACAGAACTTGGTCACTTGTATCACAGTACAAGTGACCAAGTGCGAGCACAGGTTGCTCAGTGAGACTGAGCAACTCCCCAGATATTAAAAAAGGACTAGAAACAGTCTTAGGCATCCAGCTCTAAGTGGCCCTGGTTGAGCATGGGAGTTGGACCAGGTGGCCATTGCAGGTCTATTCCAACCTTAACTAGACTGTGATTCTATCAACCTGAAACATATCCTTCACTTAAAAATTGGTGTACTGAAAAGACCTTAAGCCAAACATTGCAACTGTTTCATCCGAACAGTTGCATTGAAAGAAGAATTTGTGTTCCTTTTAAGCCCATCTTATTGAAACATGTTATCTACTTTGAAAGAAAATTCTTTCCCTTCTGTATTTATGCAGATAAGATTGATGAGAAGCTCAATGTGAGCCAGCAGGGCAGTCATGCAGCCCAGAAGGCAAATTGTATCCCAAGGCTGCATAAATAGTAGCTTGGCCAGCAAGTCAAGAGAGATGATTCTTCTCCTTTATTCTGCTCTTGTGAGACCCTGCCTTGAATACTGTACCCAGTTCTGATGTCCTTATCACAGGAAGGGCATAGAGAGTGAGTCCATGGGATGATCCATGGGCTGGAACACCTCTGCTATGAGGATAGGTTGAGGGCCCTTAAGTTGTTGAGCCTGGAGAAGTCTTGGGAGGACCTTATAGCTGCCTTCCATTACTGGAAGTGGGCCTACCAAAAAGCTAGAGGGGGACTTCTCCTAAGGGTGCCTAGTAACAGGACTAAGGGGAATGGTTTTAAGCTGAGGGAAAGTAGGTTTAGACTGGATATGAGGAAGAAGCTCTTCAGTACGAGGGCAGTAAGACTCTGAAATAGGTTGTCCAAAGTGCTTGTGGATGCCTCTTCCCTGGAGCTGTTTGAGACCAGACCAGATGAGGCCTTGGGTAACCAAGTCTAGTTGAGAGGCAACCGTGCCAATGGCAGAGACACTAGAGTAGATGACCTGTGAAGTCCCTTCCTACCTGAGCCATTCTATGAATCTCTCATTTCCTCTTAGCTTCCTAACAAACTCATAAATACTCAAGTTAATGTCAGAGAAGACTCATGTATAGCAGACTGAACTAACACACATCACTAAGTGTGCTGGTTTGAGGCTAATTGGAATATTTTAATGAGAGAAATTAGATCACTGGTTGTCAAAAAGAAAATAATTATGATGTCTATACCATTCATTGTTTTGCTGAGTGAGATAAGTCAAATATAGCTTCATCATACTTCCAAAACGACTTGAGTTATTCTGGGTAATTTCATCTAGTATGTGTGGGAGGTTCCTAACCCATTACAATAAGAAAATTTGCTTACAGTACACTGTAGGAAAATCTTTGCTGAAAAGATACTGCTAAGAGTTGAAGGCACACAAAGTAGATGAAGAAGCAGAGGAGAAAAGATTATGGTTTTGCACATAGAATCAGTCAGGGTTGGAAGGGACCACAAGGATCATCTAGTTCCAACTGCCCTGCCCTGGGCGGGGACACCCTACCCAGCACCTAGATCGGGCTGGACACAGCCTCATCCAGCTTGGCCTTAAACACCTCCAGGAAAGTGGCCTCAACTACCCACCCTGGGCAACCCATTCCAGAGTCTCACCACTCTCAGGGTGAAGAACTTCCTCCTCACATCCAATCTGAATCTCCCCACCTCCAGCTTTGCTCCATTCCCCCTAGTCCTGTCACTACCTGATAGCCTAAAAAGTCTCTCCACAGCCCTCCTGTAGGCCCCCTTCAGATACTGGAAGGCCACAATATGGTCACCTTGGAGCCTCCTCCTCTCCAAACCGGAACAGCCCCAACTCTTTCAGTCTGTCCTCTTAGGAGAGGTGCTCCAGCCCTCTGATCATCCTCATGGCCCTTCTCTGGACACGCTCCAGCATGTCCACATCCCTCTTGTAACAGGGGCTCCAGAACTGGATGCAGTACTCCAGGTGAGGTCTCACCAGAGCAGAGTAAAGGCAGAGAATCATCTCCCTCGACCTAATGGCCACACTTCTCCTGATGCAGCCCAGGATCTGGTTGGCTTTCTGGGCTGCAAGTGCACACTGCTGCCTCATGTTGAGCTTCTCATCCACCAGCACCCCCAAGTCCCTCTCCTCAGCACTGCTCTCCAGCAAGTCACTGCCCAGCCTGTATTTGTGCTTGGGATTGCCTCGACCCAGATGCAGGACCTTGCATTTGGCCTTGTTAACCCTCATAAGGTTGGCTTGTGCCCACCTCTCCAGCCTGTCCAGGTCCCTCTGGATGCCATCCCTGCCCTCCAGCATGTCTGCTGCACCACACAGCTTGGTGTCATCAGCAAACTTGCTGAGGGTGCACTCAGCACCTCTGTCCATGTCACCCAAAAAGATGTTGAACAAGACTGGTCCCAGGAGTGATCCCTAAGGGACTCTGCTTTTCACTGGCCTCCACTTGGACATGGACCCATTGACAGCCATTCTTTGTGTGCGGCCATCAAGCCAGGTCTTTATCCATCTGGTGGTCCATCCATCAAGCCCATGTTTCACCAGCTTGGAGACCAGGGCAGCTAAATATGTCAGCTTCCATAGATTTCACGCCTACAAAATAGTAATTAAACTAAAGGTGAAATAAACTAAAACTATGCATGGTCGTGTGAGTATGAGCATGGCCTTTAAAGTGAAAAATGTGGAGTGCAAACTGATGTAAGCTCTTACCAGGCAACTACAAACAATAAGGATGGAAATTCTGTTCTGAATACGTAGATAATGCTGACAAATACAGGATTATATAAAAAAGTCTGAGGATTTTCCGAACTGGAACCAAAAATGGTGTTAGCTTGAACACACTTCCCCCAGAAACGTGTCAAAAGACATCAATATTTGTGAAGAATTAAAACAGTATGAACAGCCCAATATGGGGAAGAGTTCTATTCTATGTGGGGAATGTTCTACTCAAAGTGTCAGGAAAACAAACAAAAAACCCCAACTAAAACTCCACAAATATGTGGCCCACTGATGGAAGATGAAGATATCTGAGAAAAAAACACTTATTCAAAGAATATGGCTTTGAAGAATGTTGGCTGTCTCTCTAAGTGGACAAGGAAAATCCAGATATTAATTTTATGGGAGTTTTGACTTAATTTGAAACATTCCCTCTGAGAACCTCCACATATTTTGTACAAAAATCTTGATTAAATCAAAAAAGGAAATAAATGTGTGTTAGAAAGTCTAACCCTCAATTTTAGTACTAGATACAAATGAGAATATTCAGCCTAGGTATTAAAGCCAGTGGGAGAGTTTCCTTTGACTAATGTACATTTTCTTCTCTGATGGCACTAAGAGCAATGGTCAAGGGTATGATTTATCCGGAAAAACGCAGACTTGATGGGTGGACAACTCGCTGGATAAGGAATTGGCTGGATGGTCGCACACAAAGAGTGGAGATCAAGGGCACAATGTCCACCTGGAGACCAGTGACAAGTGGAGTCCCTCAGGGGTCAGTGCTGGGACCAGTGCTGTTTAACATCATTGTCAGTGACATGGACAGAGGAATGCACCCTCAGCAAGTTTGCAGATGACACCAAGCTGTGTGGCACAGTCAACTTGCTGGAGGGCAGGGATGGCATCCAGAGGGACCTGGACAGGCTGCAGAGGTGGGCCCAGGCTAACCTCATGAAATTCAACAAGGCCAAGTGTAAGGTCCTGCACCTGGGTCAGCACAATCCCAAGCACAACTCCAGGCTGGGTAGCAAATGAATGGAGAGCAGCCCTGAGGAAAAAGACCTGGGGGTCTAGGAGAAGCTCAACATGAGCCAACAGTGTGCACACGCAGCTCAGACAGCAACTGTGTCCTGGGCTGCATCAAGAGCAGCGTGGCCAGCAGGGCAAAGGAGGTGATTCTCCCCCTTTGCTCTCATCAGACCCCACCTGGAGTACTGTGTGCAGTTCTGGAGCCTCCANAGAAGTTCTTCACAGTGAGGGTGGTGAGACACTGGAACAGGTTGCCCATGGAGGTTGTGTCTGCTCCCTCCCTGGAGGTGTTCAAGGCCAGGCTGGATGAGGTCTTGAGTGACCTGATCTAGTGGGAGATGTCCCTGCCTATGGCAGGGGGTTGGAACTGGATGATCTTTGAGGTCTCTTCTAACCTAAACCATTCTATGATTCTATCTGGTTTGGTCTCCCTGATAGCTGCTCTACCAGAAGCCAAGATTTCCTGATTCTCCTCCTTTGCCCTCTTTTTCTCTCCTCTGCCCCACTTCACATACCAGCACTGAGAAGAGCACATGTAGATGAAGTCCCAGTTCATGTTTCGGTAAACTGTTCACAGGCAGTTTGCTGTCACTCCTGGTGTGGTTAAGAAGGTTCCTTACCTAAATTCTCCCAGAAATGAGTTCCTGATACTAGAAATCCATGCGCTGATGCACTGAAGCTCATTAACAAAGAAGCAGCTGCAGAACCATCTCACTCTGTGTAAACCTTCTTTTATGGATATTTTTCTGCACTATGGTACATTTCCACACCATTAGAGATCTGGTCTTCTCAGCAGGTACTCGCATGCTTTGCAAATTCACTAGAGCTCTTTTCTGTTATGTCATCTGGACTCTGTAAAGTACTCCCAGCATGACCCTACACTAAACCTTTACTATGAAGAAATTTTGTCAAGGTCACACACACCAAGTAAATACAAACCCAAGTCTATTAAAAATGACAGGTTTTCTTCTAGAATGCTGCCACACAGAGTCCCTGCACACTCTATTTGCTATTGCAGACTGCTGGCTTCTGAAGCCGTGTCCCAGAAAATAAATAAGGAATTAACCACCATTTTACCACAGACTATCAAGAAAGACGTAGTCCAGCTCCTCCATCTTTGGAAGATGTATTTGTCTGCACTGCCAGCTTTACAGCAAGATTCATTATATTTACTTTTGTGTCAAAGTTAACTCCTGAGATTTAAATGATAAAGTCTCAGCTTACATTTCTGTGCATTCCTGTTTCAGTGAAAAGCTGTAGGGAGGAAAACACAGAAAGCTATGTTGTGCACTAAAAAAAATTGTTGAGTCCCTAAAACAAAACAAAGCCCCTCCAATTATTTCTCAAAGTTTCACAATTTTTAGTCTGTTTTGTGGTACCGTAGGCTGAAAAGCACATTTACAATTCACAAGTGGCAACAGCATACTCTACACATGTTTTTCTCGAGATAAACTTTTGAGACATTTGTCACTATGGTTCCTAAGCACTTGATGTATGACAATATTATTACCTATTTGTCTAGTAGTTTTCACAAAAGATCACACAAATTATTTACACATAGAAATACAGAATGCTGATTTCTTTGAAGAAATAGGTCGTTGTCATTCTGCAAGTATTTCACCATTTACAGCTGATGCATTTGTGTGCTGTAACTTTGCTTATATATCTACTTTTTGTGATTACTAAAATATAAATAAACAAAATTTTCTCATTTAAAGCTTTTTTTGATTTATTTTTGCTTTGGAGACTTAAAATCATTTTTTGGTAGTGAGATCTTTGTTTCACATTAGTGTCATGACGGCTTGCCCCACCCCTCTGCTGATGGTGGGAGCAAGGGCTCAAGGAAAACAAAGGCTTAGGCAATTATGTTTCTTCCCAAAGTGATAATCACCTATAGATGATTATGCACTTGTTAGTGTCTTGCCCAAATAAAGGTAAACAAGCCTCTGTTTCACTTAATATGTCAGTTTGGCAAAAATACCATTCTGCCTTTACACTCAGGCAAATAATACCAACGGAGCTAAGTTGCAAGCAGTGGACTCTGCTCTGACAACGTGCTTTACTCTGCCCGGCTCTGCCTGCTACATAGTAACAAGCCCTGATGTTTCGGGCTTGAGCTACTTGTAAACTTCAGTGCCTCAGGTTTACCAGGAAAAGTCATTAAGCGCTTCATGACATCCAGAAAAGAAAAAAACTGAGAGGAAATTTGATAAATATGTATAAATATGTGAGGGCTGGGGGTCAGGATGGGGGTGACAAGCTCTTCTCACTTGCTCCATGTAGTAAGACAAGGAGAAATGGATGCAAGCTGCAGCACAGGAGATTCCACCTCAACACAAGTGGGAACTTCTTTACTGTAAGGGTCACAGAGCACTGAACAGGCTTCCCAGAGAAGTTGTGGAGTCTCCTTCTCTGGAGACCTTCATGGCCCATCTGGATGTGTTCCACTGTGACCTGGACTAGATTGTATGGTCTGACTCTGGCAGGGGAGTTGGACTCGATGATATTTGGGTTCCTTCCAACCCCTGACATCCTGTGATCCTGAGGTGAGAACTGCCACCAACATTGTGCTTTCTGCGCATCTGCAAGACAACCTGGCACCATCTCTGCAAACCTCCATCCCAAGTATGGGGTTCAAGATGAAGCAGGATCAGGTCAGAGATTGTCTGCCTCTCTCCCAGCACCCTGTTAGAGCCTGGGAAGATCCTGAAGCCTCAAAAACTATGAAGACACTAAGAGAACTCCCTTCAAGTGTTTGGGTACTGTCTGGAAACTGTAGTTAGCCCTGGAAATCTGGAGATATTTTGTGAGTAAATATTCATAAGCGTCTGTATAACTGAGTCCTCTTGTGGAAATATGGAGATATTTTGTGAGTAAATATGGAGATATTTTGTGAGTAAATATTCATAAGTGTCTGTATAACTGAGTCCTCTTGTGCCTTCTGGCCTTAGCAGAAAGAAGCCTCTCGGGTCTCCCTCAAGGGTGAATGGCATATTGGCCACAAGATTCTCTTTCTTAAATAGGTCAATGTTTCTTACATTATTGCTAGTTACTTTGTAAGTGTTCTAGATGCCCTCTTTTTCCCTCTGTATTTTTCATAACCATGCAAAATTAATAAACTATATTAATTTTGGAATAGATCCCTTCCATAAGGTTATAATTAGTAGAAAGAGTTTTGCAATGGTTTCATAAGGTGTAATAGGTTACTAACACAAGAGCTAGATTTCCAGCTCAGACATAGGAAAAAAAACTTAGAAATGGAAGCTCTGAGTGGAGAGGTGAACATTCTAGGGACAGGATATATAATAGCAACAATTGGTAAGTTACTATAATTTCACTGGAGCATCAAGAGCCTTATATCTGGAAGCACAGCTTGTACCTATCCCTTGCTGGCTTCTGCTCTGTTTGCTTCTTATCTTCCCCCGCTGCTGCTTTGGCTGCTGCTGCCTTTGCTGCTTTGCCACCACTTGACCCCTTCCCCACCCTCCTTTTTCCCCCATAGTTGTTTACTCTCCTTATACTGTTATATTTAAACTATAAGAAAATACAATTTCATTTTTCCTGACTTCCCAAAAATTTGTGTTGTAAGTTTACTTTACTGGGGGAGGGACCTGCTCTAAGCCAGTACACAAGATAGAGTCAAAGGAAATACCTTTAAAAAACAGAATCTAATATTTATTTAAATTGCATTTCACTCATGCTGTTACAATGTACTGTGTTTGTAACATAACTGATACAGCAACTGAAGTTATTTAAAATATTCTCTAGTTAATATGATTTAAACTATTAGCTAAATTATCTCATGTACTACAACTCTGAACAACCTTGAGTTTCACAGTGTTGAAAGGACAAATGAGGCTGCACATGGCATAAAAAAATGAGGCTGAATGATCACATCCATGCACTGCTTTCTTTAGCTAAAATTATGATATTAGAGTGCATTATCTTCATTAAAACAGCATAAGCAATGGAAAAGGACTACTCATAAAATGAAGTAGATTAAAATTATCATAGCATATATCCACTCTCATATTTAATGGTTTAAACTATAATACTTGTGGCTAATAACTTAAATAATTAAAAACATGTAGGTGTGACTCTGATGGACTCTCTGGTTTTTAAGGTGTTTCCCAACCCAAGCAATTCTACATTCTACATGCAATCTTCTCCTATTGTTTAGATAACACCTTAAAGGACCTCACACAAAGCAGCAAAGTTATTTGAATTGGTTGAGTGCTAATCACCACAGACCACAAAAATAATATTAAAGGGCATAAACTTTGCAGTGGTTTTCTAATCCGGGTAATGAATGTTGAGACTGCTGATCCATTTACTGCAACCTCTGGTACCCATGGTCTCCAGATACACATGTAATCTTGCCTGGTGCACCTGGGCACCAGCAAATCACCTGGTGCACCTGAGCACCACCCTCAGCTACAATACACATCTCTGCTGGTAATGGGGTATCTTATCAGTCACCCATAAATATTCTTCTCTTAGACACTATGAGATGGTGATACAAGTTTTGTGGATACTGAAACAGAAGCAGCCATGCTCCAGATATCCTTATCATCCAACTCTTCTCTCTGAAACTTTAATTCCTACAACACAGAACATAATTTCCTCCCCTTTTGTCAGATAGCTTGCAGCACAATTAGTACTGTGTCCTTCACAAAGGTTCAGACATCCAGGACAAGGACATGTCTCAATATAATCTGAAAAACCTGACATACATGCCCTAGAATGCAGAGTGCTCTGTCTTGCTGTGCTACACACTGTCCAAGGACTATAATTTTCAATGGGATAAACTCCACATTCATTACCACATTCCTTGGTCTCTTCATAGCCACACAACTTTATAACAAAGAATTCTGATTACCAACTTGCTTTCAGCCTCAAATGGACATGAATGGTGTGAGATACTGCTGCTTAGATAGGAGCACTATCACTAATATGATGAAGGCCAGAGGAAGCATAAACTACACATTTCAATCAGGCACACAAGGATTTCTGTTTTCAAGGAAGACTGAAGCCTGCTTTGAGTCTTTTAATAGAAAATATTAGGTTTTATAGGAATTATTACCAATACAGCTAACATTTTACTCAAACTTTTTGGCTTGTTTGTAGGAAGAAGTGAAGACAATTTTGTAAAACCTTTTTTTTATAACAAAAACAACAAAACACCAAGGTATCGACTAAACTTCCAAAAGATCATGCACTGATTTAAAGCAAATTCACACCAACATTTCTTTAATGTTCAAGCAACAGCTTTCTTACTGCCAGCGTGGTGATGGATAACCAGTTTCAGAGAACACCCAAATTACTGTTAAAAATTAGCTGCAGACATAAGACTTTCTCTAAACGATAACCACTGCCTAGCATGCCTTGATTTTGCAGTGAAGGACTGGACACTTATTGTAAGGGAACAGGAAACCACTCAAGAGAGCACTTAACCACTGTTCCAGAGCTACTTGCACACTTCGCTGTTGGAGTAACAGTGACATGTAGGTCCATCCCTTGTTCATTCCAAAAGGGCCACCCCACCCCACCCTGCAATCACTCACAGTGCAGCATCAACCATCAGCCCTCAGAACAACCCCAGGGTTCCACAGCATGGAGATGAACAGCAGCTCCCCCATCAGCAGGCAATGAATTGCCATTAATTCTATACAGGCATGACACACGATACATTTATGGCAGTAGTGAATTCAGATAATCTTTGTCCTGCCTTGATAAAATTTACATCTCAAGGGATTACTTGGCCTTTCAAATTTAAATTATGTGCTTATGGTGTGTCCTGGAGAACTCACATCAATCATTACTAGTTTACAAGCTCCTAAATGGGAAGCAATATGAATATTATTTACTGAATTCCACGTGGAGTTTGGCAGCAAACCTCCAAATGCACGTGAGTAAAACACACCATTTTTGCCAAATTAAGCACCTATGAATTTGACAGTTCCCTGGAAAAAAAAAAAAAAAAAAAAAAAAAAAAAGAGAGAAAAAAAGCCATGGCTAGATCTAGATGTTGTAGACATATTTAAGCTATTTCAACTGACAATTAGCAGGTCCTGGACTTGAACTACATTTAGCAATTTCTCTAGATCACAACATAATGTATATATGTAGATAAGCAACTTCAAAGCACCAAGACCTATATCAGGAGGCTCTTACCTGATCACGATTAAAATAAAATATCCTACCTTTACTATTTTGAGTGTAACCATCCACAGGATATAAGGCCCCAGTCAAAAAATCCACTTATGCAAACGATTTAATTAATCCACAAGTAGTCCCCAATGAAATAGATACAGGCAGCAATTGTGATTAAAGTAAAATATTGAAGCCTAAACTACTAGTGTGATGCTATTTCTGCAGTCAAAATAGGACATTTGCCTGGATGTGAAAAAAAAAACAAAAACAAAACCCAAAAGCTCAATACCCATGACTGTATCAAGAAGGCAAAATTTCACTACTCTCACAAGATTACACTTGCAGCCTGTCTACATAGTTTCTCTCCACAGTTTTATTTCCAAATCCTCAATAATTCTGCAAGCAGTGAATTCCTAACACACCACAATTACAGAAGTATCTCAGTGTAACATCTGAGCTTGCTGTCAGGGGAATCACTACTTCACGATCTTGCTGCTTTCTCGTCCAGCAATGGTTTACTTCCTCACATACAGAGAAGTGCACCTCAGTTTTGGTGACAGAAGATGAATGACTTTTCCCTTCATAATGACAGCTAATAAAAACAGGATTAGTGCAGCAGCTGAACGGTGCCATGCTAGTAGATACTTATGGCCATAGAACATAATTGTGCCTACTACTATTTCTCCACAGATGTCTGACTATCTCGGGTCACTATTTCTCTCTGAGAGCACATATCTGGAAGGAAATGCCTCAGATTGTACAGTACTTACATGACCTGCCGACACCTGTTTGAAACTACAGAAAGGCCACCCTCACACAAGAGCAGAATGGTCAAACAACCACACAAGAGTAGCTGGGCAGCATTTTAGGAGCAGCATGCACATGGCCTAAAGTAAATAATTGTGAGAACAATGCATTATAATATTAAACAAATAATAAAGATCTTAAGTTGTAAACCCATGCCATCCAGAGGGACCTGGACAGGCTGGAGAGGTGGGCACAAGCCAACCTTATGAGGGTTAACAAGGCCAAATGCAAGGTCCTGCATCTGGGTCGAGGCAATCCCAAGCACAAATACAGGCTGGGCAGTGACTTGCTGGAGAGCAGTGCTGAGGAGAGGGACTTGGGGGTGCTGGTGGATGAGAAGCTCAACATGAGGCAGCAGTGTGCACTTGCAGCCCAGAAAGCCAACCAGATCCTGGGCTGCATCAGGAGAAGTGTGGCCAGCAGGTTGAGGGAGATGATTCTCTGTCTTTACTCTGCTCTGGTGAGACCCCACCTGGAGTACTGCGTCCAGTTCTGGAGCCCCTGTTACAAGAGGGATGTGGACATGCTGGAGCGTGTCCAGAGAAGGGCCATGAGGATGATCAGAGGGCTGGAGCACCTCTCCTGAGGACAGACTGAAAGAGCTGGGGCTGTTCCAGTATCTGAAGGGGGCCTACAGGAGGGCTGGGGTGGGACTTTGTAGGCTATCAGGTAGAGACAGGCCTCTGCAGGGGTCTCTCTCCGCAAGGCTGCTCTTCAGCCAGTCACTGCCCAGCCTGTATTTGTGCTTGGGATTGCCTCGAACCAGATGCAGGACCTTGCATGTGGTCTTGTTGAACCTCCTGAGGTTGGCTTGTGCCCACCTCTCCAGCCTGTCCAAGTCCCTCCACAAGGATGATCAGAGGGCTGGAGCACTTCTGCTATGAGGACAGACTGAAAGAGTTGGACCCATTCTGTCTGGAGAGGAGGAGGCTCCAAGGTGACCTTATTGTGGCCTTTCAGTATCTGAAGGGGGCCTACAGGAGGGCTGTGGAGGGACTTTTTAGGCTATCAGGTAGTGACAGGACTAGGGGGAATGGAGTAAAGCTGGAGGTGGGGAGATTCAGATTGGATGTGAGGAGGAAATTCTTTACCCTGAGAGTGGTGAGACCCTGGAATAGGTTACCCAGGGCTGGTGGTCGAGGCCACATCACTGTAGGTGTTTAAAGCCAGGCTGGATGAGGTTCTGTCCAGCCCAATCCGGGGTAGGGTGTCCCTGCCCATGGCAGGGCAGTTGGAACTAGATGATCCTTGTGGTCCCTTCCAACCCTGACTGATTCTATGATTACTTTAAAAAGGTACTCATGTTGCAACTTCTAATACTGCTTTAAGATATGCAACATGTTTAAGAAGTACAACTACACAATCGAGGTGATCACTACTCTGCTTTCATTGTTTTGTAATGGACTTCCTAAGAAAAAGCAGGCATTTTTTTCCCGTGGGCAAAAGACTTTAAAATATTCTGATTTTAGTAATTGAAATCCTTCACTCCTGATTTGTCACAACTTGTTGGCACACATTTATGTTCAGTTTGTATTTCCATAGGCTTGGATTTCCCAACAGGCTGCTACTACTACTAATGGCAATGCTACAATTGCAAGGACACATAAAGGCCAGGAGGGATAAAGCAATATATATACATACATATTTTATACATAAAAATATGTGCAAAATCATCACACCAGAACCAAAATCTAATATAATAAAGCTACATACATTCTCTAAAAATGCACTAACAAATCCACTTCATGCACAGAAAATACTAAGTTTTTACTCAGATCACTACAACAGAAGATATACTACATATCACTCCTGAACAATTTTGCTACCTCTTACAACTCTAACAAGACTCGCAGTTTTGAACACTCAATCTGTCACTACTGCTCAATTCTTGCAATACACTTTACATTATGGGCACATTTGGAAAGTGACACTCAAGAATGGTGTAATTTTTTGAGTGCTCAAGAGAAGGGTGAAGAGAAATGGAGATACATGGTTCACTTGCTAAAAGGTCACAGAAAACCAGACCTAATAGAGCAGTGCACCACAAACAGACCAAGAAGAACTTACTATACATGGTCTTACTAAGTCACACACAGAACAGCTAATGAAAGGCAGAATGTTTATCAACCAAGCAATGATGTAATTTGCTTTATTTCCCAATGTGATTTTGTAATGTTTTTTGGAGCTCGAAAAATGGTTGTCTTCAGGATATGAGTGGATATTCACTTTCTGAATTAGCCCTAAGGCAATAGTATTGTAACCTGGCTGTGTTCTTAAACCTGATTTTAAGGCACAGCTCAGAGGGTGGATTAGTCTTTAGCTAACATGCTTTACCAAAAAAAAAAAAAAAAAAAACCTCT
>VWZI01001044.1:2508-36461 GCA_013396835.1 Psilopogon haemacephalus
CCAGCTCTCCATTTCCCTTCTGAAGGGGTCCCACATTCTCCCTAGTCCTCCTTTTCTCACTGATATACCTGAAGAAACTCTTCTTGTTCCCCTTAATGTCTCCAGCCAGATTCAACTCCAGCTGTGCTTTGGCTTTCCTGACTTGATCTCTGCTTCCACGAACAACATCTTTGTATTGATCCCAGGTTCCCTGTCCTTTCTTCCACTCCCTGTAGGCTTTCCTCTTGCGTCTGAGTGTGTCCAGGAGTTCTCCATTCATCCATGCAGGTCTCCTTGCATTCTTACCTGCCTTCCTCTTTTTTGGAATGCCTTGCTCCTGGGCCTGAAGGAGGTGATCCTTGAGCAATGTCCAGCTTTCCTGGGCCCCCCTTCCTTCCAGAGTTTTTTCCCATGGTACCCTCTTGAGCAGATTCCTGAAGAGACATCTTATATGTCACAATGCCTAAGCACAGTGCTGCAGCTTTTGCAGTAAACAACAACTGCACATTGTAACAAGAGGAAATAAAGGCAGAAATCCAGCTTCATCTTCCAGTAACTAGGTAGTCCCTTGCTGAAAACCTAGCCATGATACATATTGAGCACATTAATCTGGCCAAATGCTATGGTTTGTGCTCATAGGGACAACCACAAGGACTTGCAGCCTCCAGATATGGAATGTGAAATCAGCAAAGCAGTATGATGCAGGCTGTTCACCTTCCTGCTTTCATCTCTGAACTTAGAGGTTTAAAAGGCTGCTATACATTTTACAACCATCCATCATTCCAGAGGCAGCAGCACAGAAAACATCAATGTTCTCAGGTCTATGACTCAGACAATATTTCAGATCATTCACCAGCCGAAGCTTTCAGGCTGTAAGAGCTTTGACCCATGGTACTGTATGAGGCTAGCTATTTGACATGTTGTTCCAGTGAGTCCTTTGAGGGCCAGGGAGAGCACTCACACATGGGTACCCCCATCCAGGAACAGTTTCAACACTTTATTATAGCTTAAACACTAAAGCCATAAGGAGAAAAGTATACTGGAAACCACAATACTTAAAGCTCAGATACTAAAATCATTGAAGAAAGATATATGACAAGTAATGATGAGTAACTCTGTTGATCAAAGAACCTGTTATGCTTACTCTATCCAACTGACCAGGAAAACTCCTGTGCTGCATAGATTTCAGGGCTGGCTGGCAGGCACACATCCTCTCAAGGCAGGCGTTACCACTGAGAACTGCACCATCATGGTGGTCCTAACTGGTGCCACTCCAACCCTGCCACCTAGGCACTCAGCATATATGGGTTCAGAGTTCTGTGAAGTATATCCAGGACATCCCAGAAGCCCAAATGCAGGAGAACAGAGCCCCTCCTTTATTCTAGAATCTGTTATATATCATCTCTCCCTACTGTTCATGCATACACTTGCAAGCCTTTTTTCCCCCAGATCTTATCTCTCAGGAACCTAGTGATTATCAGCCTGTTGTAACTTCTGGTCAAAAGCATACCAACTCTTCCCTCTTACATATGTCTTCCACTGAAGTAAAAGAAACACCAAATTGAGTCTTTGTCTTAAAGAAACAAAAGGAATCTTCTGGGTGAATATAAAATCTACATATGACCCTGATCTCAAAACCTCCTCCCAACTGATTAAGAATCCATTAACTGAGTGTCTGTCAATGTATGGAAGCCTGTACCTACACTATTCCCAGAGTTTCCATAGTGCACAGGCAGCACACAACACTGATTATAAATCTCTATCTGCCACAGCAAAAGATCCTACGAGACCTCTGCTATTTTAATGAAAGACTAGGACAGAGGGAAACTTTAGTCAGTGAACTCAAGCTGTGGCCTGATATTACCTCATCCACTGCCATCAGTGTAGGCTAACCAAGCTGAATTAATCTATTTGCCACAATGATCTTTCCTCCTGTCTAGTGACCAAGGTCATGTTACATCTGCAGAACAATCACCAGATGTGCACTGCTCTACATGAGACATCCTAATTTTTATTCTTTGGGCAGTAGCCACTAGTGGCTCATTAACAATTACATATTATAAGGTCTTCTGTGTATTTCTGTTATTCACAACTCCTACAAACTGCCCTTTCACAATGTAGTGATATATATGGCTTAGGAAACTGACCTCTAAAGAATATTTAATAGCTGTGTAGCAGCTAAAAAGCAGTTATCTCCATGACTGTTTAGATATACCTACGTAATTCTTAGCATTTACAGTGCTCTTGGTGCTCTGATATAGCAAATCATGGCTAATCTATGCCCATAGGTTTCTGTTACAAACGCAAAAGCATTTGTGTTGATATAAATACTAGACAAAATTAAATGGATGCCTTATTATTTACAAGCTTATATGTGTGAACCTACTTGGTGCTGTCCTTTTCTATGATCTAATTACAAACCTTTGAGGGGTATGGAAGGGGAGAAAAGCATTTGAGAAAATGGAGCATGCATGCTCCATTGTTAGTTTTTATCAGGTTGCAGAAGAAAGGCCCACCAGCTCTGACATACTCAGGTTAGCAGCCATCAGAATGTACAGAAATCATAATAAATGATAAAATGCAAAGGAAAGAAGCATCCCAGGAGAGCAATGTAACTGCCATGTAACTGGCACATGCTAGGAAACAAACTATTTTATGCTAATAGAATAGCCAAGGAAGCGGTTATGCCACCACTGCACTCCCTTTGCTGCCCCCCTACTCAGCAGGACATAACTTGGCTGCTGAACTCTCCTACTTCTAAAGAATCTGCCTGTCCTTAATGTTAAAAATGTGCAATTCCTGAGAATTTTGCTGGGAGTTAGTGATTCTCATGTTCTTCACAGATTTTTAGGCTTGCCTGGGGACAAATTCCATACAAGTAGTAGAGATAATCTCGTGTGGTTTGAAGTTGAGCAGAAGGAAAAGAAATGACATTTTATAGTAGCATCCTCGAAAAGGATGTATTTAGTTTATAAAATGTTACCCAGGGTAAAACAAGGGAAATCTTCTTTATGCACTAAACCTGTAGCTTGATTCCTCCCAACACTATCAACCAAGGCATAAATTTTCCTATATTTAGGATCAAGGGAAGAAGTAATTATTCAGTGTTCTGCATTCCAAACACAACAAAGTCACTTTCACCTAAAATGCCACAAATATATTTAACTACCTGTACTTTGTATAGAGCTATGGATGAATTTAATTTCTTCCAAACTTCAGAAATTAGCACTCAAACATTGCAACTCCTAAGCAAGTTGCTTCTACAATAATAGAACTTTAAAACCCTGTGGAAGGATATGCTCGAAATTGCCTGTTCAAAGAAATTTATGTTTTTATTATAGCTGCATATTGACTATTCCTACAATAACCTGAAGGCAGAATGAACCAAACAGTTTATTTATTCAAACTGCAAATGAAATTGGGCAAAAAAAGTAATTAGCAAGCAACAAAAAATAATGGAAAAACCCCATAAAAGCAGTTGTGAATTTATGTGGTGTTGTCAGATAGTTAGAAAAATAACATCTTAAATTTAAAAAGGCCAACTTTTTACATACAGAACACAGGATATACAGATTAAACACTAAGCTGGTTTTGAATAAGCCCAGAATCTATAGGGTGGTCTCTTCTGCCTGTGAATGGAAATGCCAATTCCAGTTTCAGAGGTACTCTTACAGGCATCCATGGGGATAAATAACCCTGTATTTTCCTGTTATTGTTTTCTAAAAGAAACTAATTTTCAGAAATACAGATTCTTCCCCACAGTCCTCCGCCATGTTTATTTATTTCTCTGTGTATGTATGAATATTAAATTGGCTACATTTCTTGTCTGTTTAAATGAAGACTACTTGGAACTATGCAGCTTTCCATGGGCTAAGGGTTCTGATCCACTTTTTCTCCCCTCTTTAGTCTCCTCTAACCTGCAAGCCATGGGCTGTGGTGTTTGGCCACCTGGGGCTGCCAGTTCTTGCCCAGCTCTGGTACTCAGAAAGCTGAAGCTGGAACCAAGGAGGTCAGTGTGTGAGGCTGGACATGGGAAAACAAGCCCCACAAAATGAGGCTAACAGCAGCAGCAATAGCAAAAAACCCCATGCTTCTTTTTTTAACTATGCTAAGATCTGAACAAATACTCTGTTTTATTAAGACTCTCTGTTTCCCTGGCCCTAGGAAGCTACTAATTTATGGTTTTCCCCATGCTTCTCTCTATCCCCAAGATGCAATTCTATCTTTATAAATATTTTCCTACTGCTTAATGTAGCTATGAATTTTGCATTGTTCAAGGTAAAAGCAGCAAGCAGCATCTGGGTTATCACTCTGGCAGTTCCTTTTCACATGGTCACCTTGCAATGGACTAAATGCTAGCTATTGCTGTTTTCATGATTAGGCCCCCTCTGAGCATATCATCACAACTCAAAAAACTGAAAGGATAATATGCTGACTTTGGATATGTATGATTTCAATACTGCAAACATACCATTAATGAATAGATGATTCCTATATCATTCTGCTAATCCTGATATGATTAATACTGGGTTCACCAAGATCAACACCTAGTTTATCTAAAGTCACATGGCAGGTTGTTTGTTTTATTTTTTTAGTATCTTTTAGTATTGTTTAGTATTGTTTGTTTTATTTTTTTAGTATCTTTTATTTTTTTAGTATCTTTTAGTCCAAAATGTTTCCAAACCTACCACCACCAAACTGCACCACTGCCTTTCTTTTTCCAGAAGTAAGCAGCACAGATAATCATCTGTTAACTGCTTGATAAATGTCATTCTGCAGTATTATAAAGTAGTTGGTGTTTGTCAAGGATGTCTCAACGGGTAAATGATAATTTACTTCAAAGTTTAAAAAGTAAATGGATATTTAACTAGGGCTCATAGAGATTCTCTGCCTGGAAGAGCTAATAGCAGCCCTATCAGACAACTTTTTTTAGTCCACAGGAAAGTGTTAAATTTAATCATCCTTCCTGTGGCCATTGGGAAGCATTTGCTGCTAATTTTCTGTTACCTGCTAACATTTAGTTTAAAGTTCTGCCAGTGAGGTTTTTTAAAGGACCTGAACAGTCATTAGCCAATTCCTGAAGTGGTAAATCAAGACACAGGGGCTATCTCATGGTATGCATGGCAGAAAAAGTCAGACCAGCCTCAAAGAGTTTATGAGTGACAGCAGTTTAATAAACTACTTTCAGACGAATTTATTTGAATTTCATTAATATGCTCAGCTAGTTTTGCTGACAGACAACTTCAGAAGGCAACAGGTTTTCAAAACAAGGGTTAAAATAGGAATTAAGTTCAGAAATTTTTAAAAGAAAAAATATAAACTGCAGGTTGATTTAGGAGCAAATTCTGACATCTGTAGTCCAATTCAGCATTTTGAATCAGGCTGTTAAAAACATTAAGAGGTCTCTAACTGGGGATAATGCATACAGTCAAGCCATCTCCAAGAATTATGCTTTTGAATAAGCATCAATTATATGATTAGAACCTCACAGTGAACTTATTTAATGCCAATGTCATAGCTTTATTCTGAACATAACTGAGTTTGACTTTTTTTTTTTTTTTATTCTCCGTTATATATGCACACTGTAGATACAATATGCCATTATCAAATTAAAAATTGCATAATTGCCTCAGGATAAGATACTTAAATTATGACTTTCTTTTTTTAAAAATAACTATTTGAACACTATTTTAAATATATTACAATGTGCATTCTCATTAGAATGTGATTTGAAAATCTTGTTCTGTATGTTTTGTTAGAAGATTGGAAACCATTTCTAAAATAATTCAGTTTGTTTTTCCTGAGCTTGCAGGGATTTGAAGGCAAACCAGTAATGTTCTATCCCACCAATCAATGTATCCCAACACAGTGACTTAACAGTTTTCTTTGATTTGCAACCAGGGCTCTCAGGAAGTAGTCATTTGTGTAAATCCATAATGCTTGCGAATGCGCAGTATTTTGGAGCTGTCCTGCTCAGGTTTTGTCTTGTACAGCCCTCAAAATATGCTACAGAAGAGACTACTCCCCCAGAAAACAAAATAGTTAATGAAAACCAGAATATAAGCCAGCAATGCATGCCTGCAGCCCATAACACCAGTTGCATCCTTGGCTGCAGGAAGAGAAGTATGGCCAGCAGATCAAGGAAGGTGATTCTGGCCCCATCCAGAATACTGTGTTCAGCTCTGGGGCCAGCAGCACAAAGAAAAATATGAACGTGCTTGAGCCACTCTTGAGATAATCAAGAGGACCATCTGCTGGAGCACCTCCCCTATGAAGACAGGCTGAAAGAGTTGGAGTTGCTCAGCCTGGAGAAGAGAAGGCTCCAGGGACACTTTATAGCAACCTTTCAGTACCTGCTAAGGATTATCACTCTGTCACTTGGCAAGGCTGATGTTCAGGGGTTACTCTGTCACAATTAGGACTCTATTTTCTTAGCAAAAACATGGAAGTGAGATGTAAAATGCAGCTTTCCTTATTTGCATTTAAACTCCTGTGGGAAGCAAGAAAATCTTTTACAAAATTAACCCTCCAAAACCAAAACCAAAAATCCAAACAAAAACAAGAACAAAACCCCGAACCCAGCAATATTCATGGATGCAAAAGTGTTTACACGGTTGGGCGATTTTCTTTTTCTCAACAACACAACATATTTGTAACAAAAAGACTCAGCTGGAAGCTATGAAAGTAGTCAAGTTTAAAGGCAAGAAAATACTGATAGATGAAACAGTGAGAAAGCTGAGTGAATTTTTAAAGAAAATAGAAAGTCATTAAGGTAGAATTAAAATCAGTGGTGAAAGAATAGTCTGAATAAAATAGATTTAATCATAAGGTTGATTGAGATGTCTCTGAAAGTTGATAATGGGTGGCAATAAGATTTATAAGTAAATTAACTATAATAAAAAAGTGTTAATTTTTAATGAGATGAACTCTCATTAGAGGCTGAAAAGAAATCTAGACTTTTAAAGTTCTAAATTTCACTTATGAAGGTTTCAGAATTTGGTCTGTATCTGTGTCACTTTTACAAGATATTTTTATGTAGTTTCAGAGGTCTGCTGGCTCTGGAAGTTTGTGAAGTAGTCATAAAAAATAAGGCATTCCCTGCTGGTTTCTGCTAACTCTGGATGGTTCCACAAATATAATTTTAGTTCCTAAACATCATGTAGGTATTTCCTACATTTGGACAGTATATGTTTTCTTATATCTATAGCACTGCTGTTTTACTGCTGACCTAGAACCACAAAGGAATTTTAGCATTTTTTAAAAAGAAAAGGGAGAGGAAACTAAAAAAGTGCCCACATCTGTTTCAGGACAGGATTCAGACATGCAAATCCAGTACAGGCACCTTCCTGCAACCTAGAGTCAGGCTTCTGAGTTTGTGAAAGGACTGGAATTTAAAGCACAATCTTGGTGGCACTTCCTGCAGGACAGGAAACTGTCCTGACCCAGATGAAACACTTCAAAACTGTTGCATGATCTATCACAGAGCTGGAAGCTGCCATTTGCAGCAGTATAACCTAGAGCCAAAGTCAGTGTCAAGAGTCTGAATCTCTCCTGTGAATCCCACTCTTCAGCAAAAGCAGTACACACACAATAAATGAGTTACAGCTAAAAATGTTATTATTGAGCCAAGCTTTAGCAATTGACATTAAGTTGTCAGTCCGTCTTTTTAGCTTCATACTTCAATTCTTAACAAACAAACAGAAATTGCCAGGAGTTCTGTACCCACAGCAGTGCAGAACTCATCATGAGAAGTGGTGTCTTTGGAATCCTTTTGCGTTTATCTCCACTTGGGATAGAGAAGATCCTGGAAGAGCTTTCTTCCCATATGCTGTAGCAAAAACACTGCTGGAAGGGAAAAAAAAATGACAGCCCCAAAACAGTACATTAACATTCTGAAGAGAAAGGAAAATGGGATTTCCAGTGTAAGCAATTCATATACATGCTAAATCTGTCAGGAAAATAAGATTAAGTAATTAATTTGGAACTACTCCTACAGCATCTCTGGTTGTTGTGGACATGGCTTTGAAGCCATCGCCCATTTACTGAGAATATAAATATACCTCAGCATGTTGCACTCTAGTATCTGTTCAGCTTATTCCACAGAGAGAAAAGATTCTGTCCAGCAGCACTAAAACCTGGAAAAAAAATTAAACAGCTATATATTGTGAAAACACTTGATTATTCTTAGATATAAACAACCTTCAACTTTTAAAATTAATTTGAAAGCTACATTTTCCTGATTCTTATTTACCATATTCTATTTTTATCACACACATTAGTTATTTTTCTCTCATTAATGTGCTGTGCTGTTTCATCACCTGTGACAGTGTCAATATTGACACTGTTCTGGTGTCAAATCAAGAAGTCTCCTCAAAAAAAACCCCAAACAAACCCAAAACCCAAAACATATTAGCCTACAATGTTAGCCAAATTGGTGTACAGGACTAGTCAGTGTTAGTAGCCTTAAAGCAACCATCCATCAACAGTACCAAATCTAAACATAAGATCAAGTAACATGCAAAGATGTGTGCAGGCTGAAGGGAATGTGTCCATGCCACACATGCAGGTCTCAGATTTTCCAGAAAGCCAACTGGGTGCCTTATAAGTACAGGTCAAAATGTTGTAGATATGTATCTTCCAATCTTCAAAATACATCTCTTTTATTAAAGCGTAACACTAGCCACAGATACATCACATTATCTAGTAGCTTCTCCTCTCGGGAGGAGCTACCAAATCATTACCTCCCATGTACAATGCAGGATGAAAAGTGAATAGATTTGAAGTTACACCTTTTTCAGGTTTATCAATGTGTTAAGTCATGCATCAACACTGAACAGGAAATTTATATTCCTGGAGTCATCCAAAGTATTACAATGAACAATTTTGAGATGCAAAGCCAAGCTGGTAAAGAAAGTACAGAATAATTTCATTTTCTGAAAACAACTTATGAAGATGTATTTGTGATTGTAAACCTAAGCTATATGATTCTTTCTGCATGAGGTGTGGATGTGCAGTAGGGCTGTGAAGAAAACAGGATCACAGGTTTTTAGGGGTAGGAAGGAACCCAAATAGATCATTGAGACCAACCCCCCTGCCAGAGCAGGATCATACAATCTAGCTCGTGTCACAGAGGAATGCATCCAGACAGGCCTTGAAAGTATCCAGTGAAGGGGACTCCAGAACCTCCGTGGGGAACCTGGTCCAGTGCTCTGTGACCCTTATAGTAAAGAAGATCCCCCTTCTGTTGAGGTGGAACTGTCTGTGCTGCAGCTTATATCCATTCTCCTTGCCCCACTACAGGGAGCAAGTGAGAAGAGCCTGTCCATCCTCTTCCTGACCCCCAGCCCTCAGATATTTATAAACATTTATTAAATCCCCTCTCAGTCTTCTCTTCTTCAGAGTAAAAAGCCCCAAGTCCCTCTGCCTCTCCTCATCAGGCAGTGCTCCAGACCCCTAATCATCCTAGTAGCCCTCTGCTGAACCCTCTCCATCAGATCCCTGTCCCTCCTAAACTGGGAAGCCCAAAACTGAATGGAATATTCAAGATGGGGCCTCTCCAGGGCAGAGTAGAAGGGAGAACCTCCCGTGATCTGCTGGACACACTCTTCCTAATACACCCCAGGATCCCATTGACCTTCTTGGCCACAAGGACACACTGCTGTCCCATGGATAAATTATTTTCCAATAGCCCTCTCCACAGGGCTGCCCTCCAGCAGATAACCTCCCAGCCTGTACTGGTGGAGATTATTATTCCTCCCCAGGTGCAAGACTCTGCATTTGTCCTTGTTGAATTTCATTTGGTTCCTCTGTGCGCAGCTCTCCAGTCTGTCCAAGTCTTGCTGGATGGCCACACAGACTTCAGATATATAAGCCAAGCCTCCCTGTTTGGTGTCATCAGCAAACTTGCTAAGCAGACTCTGTCCCCTCATCAGTGTCATCAATGAAGATGTTGAACAGCACCAGACCCAGAACTGATCCCTGCGGGACTCCACTAATTACAGCTCTCCAGCTGGACCTAGCGCCATTGATCACCATTCTTTGAATTCTATCTTCCATCCTACACTTACTGAGCTTGCTCACTAGGATGTCATGGGAGACAGTGTCAAAGGCCTTGCTAAGGTTGAGGTAGACTACGTCCACTGGTCTCCCTGAATCTACTCATTCAGTTACGTCCTCAGAATCCTTTCAGGTTAGTTAAGCATGATTTCTCCTTAGTAAACTCATGCTAACTACTCCTGATAAACTTCTTCTCTTACAAGTGCCTTGAGATGCTGTATCATTTTTGCAGGGATGGAGGTGAGGCTGACAGTTCCCTAGAACCTCTTTCTTGCCCTTTTTGAAGACTGGAGTGACACTGGCATCACATCAGGGCCCATGGATTTGTGAATGTTCAATTTGTGTAGCTGATCCTTAGCCCAGTCTGCATTTACCAATGGGGAGCATTCCCTCCTCCAGACTTCCTCTCCTTCATCCAGGGTGTGGAGTACATAGCCTTAGGTGTAAAGACTGAAGCAAAGAAGGCATTCAGCAACTCTGCCTTCTCTGCATCCTCAGTTATCAGGGCTGCCTCCTCGTTCAGCAGTGGCCCCATACCTTCCCTATTCTTCCATTTCCTACTGATGCATTTGAAGAAGCCCTTCCTGTCCTCTTTTACTTCCTTTGTCAGCTTCAGTTTCAAGAGGGCTTCCTTGTTGCCTTCCTGCATGCCCTGACAACTTCTCTATAGTTCTCCCAAGTGACAAATTTCTTCTTCCATGAATTATAAGTCTCCTTCTTCCCTGAGATTTCCTTCAGGAGCTCCTTGCTCAGGCATGCAGGTCTCTTAGCACATATACCCAATTTTTTACTTAGGGGAACACACCTAGCTTGGGCTTGAAGGAAGTGGTCGTTAAAAGTTAACCAACTTTCTTGGGCTCCTTTACCCTCTAGGGCCCTAACCTACAGGATTTCTGCAAGTATATCTCTCAAGAGCACAAAGTTAGCTCTACAAAAGTCCAGGATTGTAATTCTACTTGGTGTGATTCTACCCTGTAGAATACTAAATTCCACCACTTCATGATCACTGTTCCCAAGGCTGTTCCTGACCTTTATATCCTCAACCAGTCCCTCTTTATTAGTTAATACAAGGTCCAGCAGTGCACCTCTCCTTGTTGGTTCCTCCACTACCCGCATCAAGAAGTTATCATTGATACACCGCAAGAGCCTTTTGGACTGGCTGTGCCTGACTGTGTGATCTTCCCAGCAAATATCATGGTGATTGAAGTCACCCATGAGTACCAAGGAGTTAGCTCTAAAGGCTACCTCCAGTTGTCTGTAGAAGGCCTCATCAACATCTTCCTCTTGGTTTGGTTGTCTATAGTAGATGTCTACAACAATTATACCTCCTTTCCTACATCCCTTAATTCCTCCCCACAAGCTTTCAACCTGTTCTGCCTACCCCCTTGGATAGAATTCAGCACATTTCAGTTGCTGTCACATATAGAGAACAACTTCCCCACCTCGTCTTTCTGCTCTATCCTTCCTTAACAGTACAGAACCATTCATGACCACATTCCAGTCATGGGAGCTGTCCCACCATGTCTCAGTGATGGCAATTATATCATAGTTATTCAGCCTAATGCAGATCTCCAGATCCTCCTGCTTATTCCCCATGCTCCTTGCATTGATATATAAGCATTTCAGGGAGGGAGTTAATCTTTGGCTTTCACTCTTGCAGTCTGACCATTCCCAGCCACTTCCATAGCTACCAACCTAGCAGTGAATTATGCATGTGCTGATTCCTTATTACTTGATCATTGTGCTACATCTCTGTAAGACTTAAAGTGTTCCTGTGTGTCCCCAGCATGCTGCTAGGTAACAGGCTGAAGGCTCTTATTAGCCTCCCCTGCTGGTGTGCTGTCCCTCAGCTTATACTCATTGCTAGCCCTTGCATCTTCTCCAACACACCACTCATTGTTATCTACAGAACAAGGAAGCAAGCTCCAGATCCAAATCCCATGCCCAAAAACCAATTTATTATGAAGTCCTTTAATCAAGAGCATACCAGATTTTAAACTGGTAAGAACACATACTACACTTGATCTTAGCCAAAAGGCTGAGAAGTGAGTATCAAGCATCAAAGATAACCTATATTACAGCCCTTTAAGGGTTCACACAAGGTCAAAGCAAAACCTAAGTAATGTATTGTGTCATTTTCCCTTGTTCTTCTACAGTAAATACTATTGGCTTGTCTATATTAATGTTATTGATTTTTGTAATGATATGCAGAGCAAAGTGATTCCCAAATGCTCACTCTGTCACAATGACTAATCATTTTCTCCCTTCTCTGGATTCTACACCTTAAGGAAACAGTTGCATTTCCATTAAAGTGTCCTGCAAATGTCAAGAGGTATGCATTAATGGCCAGATAAACCTTACAAACCCCCAGATGCTGTTTAAATACTAAATAAACCAAATAATTAGTAAGGAACAAGGAAGAGCATACATTTGCCTAATTTAAGTAGTTTCCTGCAGCTGTATCAAATGCAACACATTATTATTCTCTCAAGTTCTTGAAAGAAAAAATTATTTGTGTCTTCATTTTTATGATTTCCTTCTTATGGGTGATTTCAAAAGTCATACAAATGTAGCTATAAAACTAAATCCACTAAGGAATGACTCTGACTTTTCCAATACAAAAAAAGTCTGTCATTTTAGAATGTTAAATACAAAAAAGTTAGCTGAAATGAAATATAAAGTGTGGCGTGCAAACAGTGTAGAAAGCTGTCTAAAAAGCAATTTGTTCCTAGATTACTGAAATATGCTCAGTTTTATACCAGGATACTTAAAGATTTGGCCAAAGCAATTTCTGACTTCTCTATAGTGACTTCTGAGGACTTGCAATATCGCCATAAGATGGAAAATGGGAGAACAAAGATTCTGTGGTTGGGAATGAAAAAGGAAGGAGGGTAGATGAAAGCAAACGAAAAATTATGGGTTAGATAGCTCCAGTTCCACTAAAATTTCTGCAACAAATTATCCACCTACTTGTAGCTAGCTCAACAGTAGTACAGGAAAAATCACAGACAGTGTAGATACATCAACACAAAAAAATGAAACCAGTTGAATTTCCTTTTCAGACAGGCCAGTGGATCTTCTGCAATTACGAGACAAGAAGTAAACCCTACTAAACCCTGACTTTGGGCAAGTTACGACTGCATCTTACTTGACATTTGCACAGCACTTGGCCAGCACACTGGCCAGCTAAACCAGCAAGGAAAACGTTGCAAAAGCTGGCTGGATAACCATAGCCCACACCTAGCTTTCCATAGTTTGTTGTGAAAAACAAAAGGAGGCTTACCTGGCAGAAATCCTCCTGGGTTAGGTTTTGCGCATCATTTCCATTAGCTTACCTAAGTATATACTTTGAATCATAGAATCCTTTGGGTTGGAAGAGAGCCGAGTATGTCACAAGGTTTAAAAGAACTGCAAGTATATGGAAGAATCCCAAATGATCTCTGCAAACTAGAGGTTTGCATAAATTGGGATGAATAAGCATAAACTGTGTTGAATAAGTGTAAACTGGGGGAGGATAAGTGTAAACCATGACAGATGAGGAAGAACATCAGCTCCACAAGTAAATCACTGCACAGGAATTATTAAAGTGCCTGTAAGGCATCCATGAATAAGGTTACCACAAACAACTACAGTTGAGCTTCATTTACTTGGCATACCTATGTCCACTCTCCACATCTCACACAGGCCGTGATGCTAAGTTCCATGTGCTTTTACTAGAAGTGTTTGGAAATTTGAAATGTTTTCTCCTCTAAAGACTAACATAAAGCGACTCTGTTTTAAAGTGGCAAAGTTTCCCAACTGTCTTTGAATACTACAGGATTTGAGGCATTTCTGAGTGCTTCTCAGTGAAATCCAGATGCTCTTTTTCTGATTCCTCTTCTTTAGTCTCAGAGGGTGAATCTACACAGGAAATTTCTTTGGGGTTAGGTGTGCCCTTCTAAAGTGCATCTCTAAATTGCTCCTACTTGCTATGTTTGTTTTGCATTATGAAAAGGGCATTAGGATCAAAGTCAAGCGATAAAAGGCTTCAGCTGCTAACTGGCATTCAGTCCATGGTAATAGACTAAGCAAGTCTAAAGTCAAACCCTCCAAGATGACTCACTGTGTATAATTCTCTGCCCTGTCTGATCAGCTCTGCAGACCAGCAATGGAGTTCACATAGATCTTGCATGTTGAGGTCACATTTCCTGCTAATACAGATACAGCCATAGAGAAAATCCCACAGAACTCACTAACTGCATGTCTTTATTTGCATCCATACCCAAAGGGCTTTTAAAAGACATTTTCAGAATCTCATTGCTCCAGACCACACCAGGAGGAAAGCACTCACATTATCTAATAAACAGCAAGGCTTCCAATAGTTCACTTACTGACAGCCCTGTGGTTTTCATCTGGCTTTCTAAAAGGTACTTGAAACATCTTCAAATATTTAACTCTGGAAAAAGAAGCCCAAACATCAAGTGTCTCAAGCAAGAAACTATTTCTTATAGAAAGTGTTGAGCTGCACTTTGATTTTGTCAGGGTGATTCGGGTTTTGCATATGAAATAGAGTTTCAAGAAGAAAGGTAGCTACGGAAAACTATGTTGAAATAAGTTGCCTACTATTTCTTCATGTCATCTTATTTTGGACATAGCAATTGATCATTAGCTAAAAAGAGGAGCAAAAGTTTCCAGTAAAATTCTGGGTTTAGCTCTTCAAAACCTAAGGAAGTTCACTCTTTATGAGAAACTAGTGAGCACAGGGTGAAGTGTGAAGGGATTCATGTTTCTCCAGACATTTTCTTCCAATGATTTTTTTTTTCCACTTACAGTGTAACCCGGTGTGATATCCTAAAAGTACACATTGTGTGCTTCTATTGGAAGGCTAAAGAAATAAATTCAGAGCAACTATGCCATGTGTGAGTGTCACAGGCTGAGTTTTCATCTGCTGTTATTCAGACCATCCTGCCTCATGCCAGGTTCAAAAATGAAAGTGCTGGCTGGAGCAAAATATTATGGGAATTGAAGACCAGATTGGGAGGCTTCTTATTTTGGTTGCTGATTCAGGTTCCATGTTTTGGGTGCTTGTTTTGTGCAGAGGAGGATGGGAGTTGGGTAGCAGGCTGCTTTTGGTTTGCTGGCTTATGTTGATTTGCATTTTAATATTTTTCTTTCTGGCATTTCACTGCCCTTGTTCTACAAGTAGGTTAAGATATGGTAATTGTGCATTATCATTAGGCTATCATATTTTATATTAAACTCTTTATCTAAACTATAGCTCAATCTGCAGTCTTTGCATGTTACTTTGTGAGTTGGGGGAAAGACAGATTAACTCATTCAAAGTGCTATCACCCGTTACAGTAAGAAAAAAAGATATCTGTGTAAAAAAAGAAAGAAGACACAAAATTAGTGTGCAGAGTAAATTACTGTGTATGAAAAACAAACAAACAAAAAAAAACCACTCCACCCCCTGAATGAAATATAAGTTAGGCTGAGGACACATTATATTAACAACAAAGTGCTGATTCTCAGCTTCATTGAATTAATGTAGAAACCTTAAGGTGTATGAAAAAACTCTAAGATGGAGATGTATTATTTGAAAGCTGAATTAAGTACACAAGCCGACTTTCAGTCCTTTTTCAAATTAAATCCCTTTTCTGGGAAGCCAATCGTATTAAAGACAGACCTGGTCCCCAAAAGTATTCTCGCATGGACATTTAACTGCCAGTCACTTCTAAATGTAGTTCTCGCAACAAGAATCACTACTTACTACAAATAACCAATCACATTTTAATGAGTCAAAATGGGTCACATTTATGTTTGTGGGCTCAGATTTAATTGAGCTACAGTAATACAAATAATAATTATTCAAACAACTGCTCTAACTGTTAATAATTAAATTCAGCTTTGCTGTGCAGTTTCAAGAATGAATTGAGTGTAAACGTCTAAACTAATTTATCTCTAGTTTCTTTGTAAAGACAGAAACCTAGTAGGAATTGAAATCCCTAATGAAAGTTGTTCAGGTGTTCTGGTTCAAGAAAAATGAACCCACTAGGGTGTAGTGCTAGCAATGTGATATAAACGTTCTGTAACACCATTCTCATTCTTAGTCATCAAGGTTTTTAGATTATCCACAGTCCACAAAATCAGCTAGTATTTCTTCAGTATTCCTGGGGTTATTACCTTATGAACTACGTGATACTTAGGTTTACAAATGAGAAATTGTGACTGGAATTGAGAAGCTAAGGACAAAAAAGCAATCTTTTGCAAAGTATACAGGAGGCTCAGTTGTATTACAGACTTTTCACCCATGCTTAGAAAGCTTCAAGAAACTGTAAGATTTTTCCCATGTAATTTTCCCTGCAGTTTAATTGGTTGGTTTCCATGTGTGCACACCACTATGGGCCACTTGTCAACTGGTTCACTGTGGTTTAAGACTGATGTCTTATTCAGAAATATTATGTCATTACTCTGCACCCACAAACTGCGGCTCAGTATCAGCAAAACTGCAGGCTTCCTGCAGTTTCATCTAAAGACTTACAAATGTAGACATAATTTCCCCCTACATCTTAATTCATTATTTTAATGTGCATTTCCAGACTTTTTTTTTTTTTTTAATAAAGTACTGGTAATTAAATAACTTATCCATGCTAAATAAAGTTTATTACAAGATTTATTTATATGTAATGGATCTAGGCTTCTCTTGGGTTTAGTTCAAGAATTATAAAATGAAAAATATTCAGACTTAAGAAAATAAATCCACAAATCATGGAAAAAAATTACATTTTCTAATGGTCTTTTCACCTTTAATTACCAGCTAGATAATTATAATTCTAGAACTACATCTCTGCATGTGATAGTTTTTTTTTTTTCTTCCAGTCTGAATAGAAATGAGCAAGAGAAATACATAAAAGCTGGAATATACAGAGTCTTACAGATCATGAATCAATTTCCAGATAAGGCTTTAATTTGACCCAGGCAAACTGAAGGGCAATATGCACCCAAATTAAAACAAATAAGCAATGCTTCATCAATAGAAAACCTATTTTTCTGCACTATAAGCAATTTATACAAAGGAAAAATTAGACCAAATATTTTGTTAAGTATTCTACTAAAGGAATTAAAAGAAAAAAAAAAAAGTGGGAAGTAGAAATCTAAGTTTCATAGCTGTTTCCTTTTTAGGTCCTTACCTGAAAGCAATGCAGTTGACCTGTTAAAGTTTTTTGGGCTCAATTTTATCTTGAACTTGCACTCTTTTTCCAATTCTGCAGCAAATGAAAGGTACTGAATACTTTCCCAGGGCAACCAGCATCCCATTGAAACTTTTTGGCAGATCAGAAACTGCTAGACTTACCACAAGATTGCTTGTCTTTCACAGGGAAAACTCTTTTCTGTTAGGAATAGCAAATATTTCCACTTAGATGACAGGAAAAACCCAAGCCATAAGCCACCACAAACCAATCTGCGGCAGATGTACACAAAGGGATTAGTTAACCATCTGAAAGCAGAAGAAATGAGCATGAACTGGAAGATACACAGACCTATGAAAATCCACTTCATTTATACTATTTAGGAACTGCACTGTACATACAGCTTTAAGAAATTATCCACAGCTACACATTCCGCAATTTGTGTGTGTTTCTGTATCAACAGAAAGTGGTCTTCAAGGAGCCAAATGGTAACCAGTCAGGCTGCAAAGCAATATGTGGAAAGGGTTCAGTACAGTTCATCAGGTACTAGGTACAAACTTCCATCTCAAAGACATTATAATATCAACACCATTCCATAAATCTAAATCCCCGCTGTGTTTCATTCACAACCACTTTCAATATGTAATACAATGCAAGAAGACATGTTTCGTGCCCTGGAACTGTCACACTGAAATACATCTAGGACACAGTTTTTACAGGCATGAGTTGTAGGGCAGAAGTGCAGGAAGCTGAGAATTCCTTCTTCCAAAATTCACAACTTCTTAGTAAATGGTTTGGAAAATTGACTACCTGAGCATATATGAAAAGGATTTTCATATAGCTCCAAAACTATAACTTAAGTTGGAAAAAAAGTGCTTTACTACATTAACAATGGAAGGCAGGTGCTCGTAGGACATGACTGCATCAAAATGCAGGACATTTTATGCATCAAAATGAATGGTACTATCATCGGGCATCAGTTCTTTACTCTTTCAGTTGTTATATTTTTGCTTCACTGTTCTGTTGTTCTTTTTCACTATGAGTCAAATGTAAGGGTTATTTGCCTGATGGAAAAATGTTTCACACAGACTTCAAGTAACTGCCAGTGACATTTTAAAAACACAGTGTGGAAAGGTATACCACTTGTATGAGGAATGTGACTAAAATTCCTGTACTAGTGCTGAAATTTACCACAGCCCTTGAAGCATTCAACCCAAAGAAAAAGTACATGTAACCTAGCAGCACATCTAAACAGTAAGGTTTTATGTCCTATTTTAATTATTATAAAGTAATTGCATAAGGTGTAGGACCTAAGTTACATTAAATCTACTCAATGATCAAGCTTATAAAAATCTAGGAGGACTGAAGATGTGCAGTTTGTCTCTGCTTTTGTTAGTACTGCAGAAGCACTGGAAATGAAATTTCAATAATCTTAGTAGTTTAAGGAGGGGGTGGCAGTGTTGTTTTTTGTTTGATTAGTTTGGGTATTTTTGGTGGGTTTTGTTCGTTTTGGGCATTTTATACTATTCAGTGTCCTGTTAAATTTTCAGTCTGTTGAATAAAAGATAAACAATTGAAGCTATGAAAGCAGGCTGCATCTTCAGCTGCTGCCTGCTGATTCACCAAGTTTAGAAATCACAGGAAATTGTGCTTATCTCTCACCTATGAGCTGTTATTCCTGATTTCTAAACTATTTGCTGGGAGTACAAGACTAACACATGTATCTGTCAACAAAATGGGTCACCTCTATACTCACCTATATTTTCTTTAGTTGAAATCAATAAAGAAGAAATCAGAAACATCAGCCACTGGAGGGCTGGAATGATGAACTGCTTAACACTGCTCCCTGATGTCTGTAGCCCAAGACACATGGCTGGTTCACAACTGTTTTATCGGGTTTCACATTTTACCTGCCCGGGCATCTTCTAGTCCTCCAACTCTTCTGAAGGCTAAGACATTTTTGTCTTTGTCATAAAGACATTAAAATAGATTCTTAATGCTTTGCCTAACATTAATATGCAGATAGCAGACTGCCTCCAGACTACATCATGCTCCTCACACCACACAGACACAAATTATGTTGCAGAAAATCCCCTGCACTTGTAGGCAAAGCAGTAGTAATGCTATTCTAACTGATTTCTAGAATTTTCATGGGCAGGTAAATGAAGGGTGGCCTATAATTACTTTACTGTGAAAATTATTGCAGAGAATTAATTTTTATCCTAATAATTTAAAAGAGGACCCTTTACAACCTAGAATAAGATTCGTGTTTGGTCTTTCAGCATCATATCATATAAAGTGGAATGAAATATAAATCAATATGAATGCAAAACAGATAAAATGGTAGCAACATCACAAAAGTAGTAAAAGAGACAAATTTTCCCCTTGCCAGGATGCATTTCCTAAGTATGCCTTCACTTCATGGTCATCAACTCCAGATATAAACTCTCAAACTGTTACTCATTTGCAATGACATCACTACGGATGATGGCAACTGACTATGACACTTAGTAAGGCACAGAGGTAAAGTCCACCTTTACTAGCTGACTGAACCACAACATTTATTTAGCAGAAAAGCCAAATCTCCAAGCTTTATTAAATATTTTTTAAATTAAAATATTATATATACAGAGAACATTTTCTGGTTTACCATTAATTGTGTGTTCTAAGTTTTAACCACAGGAGAAAACCCACAAAAAGTTAACAGGACAGCCCTGGCAAAGAGACAAGCTCATGTTATTTCCAAATTTTATGTATTTTGATAAACCATATATATAAATATATTTTAGATTCATTTATATTCAGGATCAAAATCTCAGTTTCAATTGGCAATTCCAAAATTTGGGCCAGTTCAAATAGTAGAGAGGTTCAGATATATGCATTTAGAGGTATCTTAATAGATAGGGATAACACACGGAAACAAAACAAGATGTTTAAAGTGTGTAACCTGAGCGTACAGATCTTTGAAGACTGCCACCTGCTTGGAATGTCTGTTCATATTTTGAACAGTAGAGGCAATGTCTACCCAAACAGAATCATCAATCATGTCAGGATTGGGCATCAAAGTAAAGAAATGCATCTCTGGTAGTAGAAACAGCTGCATTTCATTTCCAAAGAGGCATAAAACACTGCTGAAAGTCAGAGCATAGCAAAATGTGTCTGTGTTCTTGCTATGGTAGCCAGGTTCCCCTTTAGTGAACATGGCAGCAATCATCCAACACAATTAACATCATGTCAGTACCTGCATAGCAAATAAATTCCTTATAAGCAGGAAACAAGAAGCTCTTGTAATGACAGTCCTGCTTAAAACACAAGGAAAAAGAAGTCATCATAGAGCCAGCTGAACACATGGGACTGTGACTCTGCAGTACAGGACTGCTCCAGAGGAGTGACTCACAGATTTCTAGGCATATTTTTCTCACTGACTGAGAGAAATATAAATTTACCACAAAACAGAAAAGTCATAAAATTACATAAAAATAACTTCTTCTTATTCTGTTTTTACTACAAAAGCACGAAAAGTACCAACACTACTTCATTGTGAGAGATGGTAACTGCCACACTGGACAGTTTATCCTCTGATCCAAGACTTTTCAGTGATGCTTGATATTGACAGATTTTAAAATACTCCATGCAATATGCATGCAGCTTTGCAAACTGCTCTGAAGGAAGTCAAAGATGTAGTCTTCCTGAACAAGCAGCTGTTACAGAAAATCTACACAAATAGGACTGCCTACAGCCAAGGCTCAAATTATCAGAACAAACACCAGACAGTGGTAACTGTCAAGTCTCTACTTGCTTTCTGATGGCCCCCACATAGCTTCATGAAGAATGACAAAACCAAGCCCAAAACTGCTTCTATTACTTTCCAACCAGACAATATGGCAAACACCATCTGGCCAGATTGTGCTATGAACCTTTTAAAGTGTATTTGGTTAGGTTCCAACCCAAATTCTGTCCAATTAGATATTTGTTTGCACTGTGAACCTGTGGTTCTATATGATTGATAGAGTATTATCAGTCTTCAGGCCCTCCTAAAAGGAGATGATTTTACCAAAAGTAGAGAGCAATTACTTTTACCTTTAGGCAGCAGTGTTTGCATGCTCTTTTAAATTAAAGCCACTTTCTAAGAGATTGACTGTTTCTATACCTTAAACAATTTACAGGATCTTAAAGATAGTGTTCTGTATGGTTTACCTTTTCGTTATCTTTGTATCCTTCTCTCTCTTAATATCTCTTAAGGCTTTAAGAAAGGAAACTTTGATGGTCTGATGGTCATATAATTGGTCTACTATTGCTAGTTTCAGTAAGAAAGATGCACTTAGAAGTCATGATAGGGTTGGCTTGGTGTTTTTTTTACCTCATCGACAAACCAGTGTCTGACCAAACAAGTATGTTGTATGCCAAAAATATTGATTCAATAGACTTACAAAAAAAATTGGCTAAAGACTGCCAGAAATTTCAGTTAAAACATTTTGATCTGGTTACATGCAAACATCTAATCATATTCTGTGGGAAGCACCCACAGAATCCATCAAACCTGCTCCATAAAAATGATGCTGTGATGTCTGTTCACTTAACAGAGTAATTATGTGAGTTGGTTTCTTTAGCAATAACGGTGTCTGCACAGCACAGTGGAGCAAAAAAGAGCATTGCTGGCTCTCCCTGGGACATTCTGCTCTGCCTCACGCTTTGTGTTACTGTATGAAGGTTCTGCTTTGGGGCCTGAAGGAGACCACCCATAGCCCTGCAGCAGAGCTTTTCAGCCCTACTCCTCTCTTTTAGAAGTCCTTTGGGAATGAACTTTTGAAGAGACACAATTGATATTTTTAATACTTGAAATCAAACTTCACTGAAAAATATGCTTGTTGAATTTTTTAGGTATGGGTTGGCCATCTTGGACATGAGCACCAAGATAAAATTAATTGCCAAATCATTAATGTCAAAAGTATGAATAGGCTTAAAAAGAAATCTCACAAAACCTCAGCAAACAACAAGACATTTTAAAGATAAAACTAAAGACAAAACACTCATGAAGAATCAGACTAGTGCCGGGGTTTTTTTTTTAATTCTTGAACTTTTAATAAATTCTGTGTAAATTCTGTCCAATATTGTATTTAAATTTTCAAATCTTTGTTCCTAATACCTCAATATATGTCTGAAGTAAAAATATTCAAGATAAAGCCTTTGAGTTTCTGAAAACATTTATCAATTTTTGTAGCAGTTTTGATATATAAAGGCAAAAAAAGCCTTTAATATAGCCGTATTGGTAGTACTCATCACCAGTTACCAAAGGATAAAACCAGAAACCACAGGGGGAGCCAGGAGAGAGTATTTAATAGTTTAAAAATGTATTTATCCCAGTGCAATTCTTAACACAGAACTATGTGATTCCCAGCTGTATCTGAAAATCCTTCTGAGGGTTCAGAAATGTGCTTCCATGATTTTAATAGCTCAGTCTGCTGGGAACATCAACATACTAGAAGAAGCTCCACTATTAGAAACATATTGCAGCGCACTTTTCATCTGACAGTAAAAGTGGTTAAAATATCTCAAAAAGATGCAGATGTCAAACATCAGTCATAACCAATGCACACTGCTATGGTCCAGTAACTGTTGGTACTTAATTTCAACAAAATCACAACCCTCTCTCAACCTTTTTCGTATGTGGCTGTGTAAACATGACAGAAACTTTAAATCCTGTTGACAGTGACTTTCATACCTGTCAATAGCAGGCAGCTGTAGTTCAAACAGTGCTGTGCAGAACAGCACTTCTGCCTTCCCAACCTGAGCTCCAAACTCAACAGTGCTTTATGGGACACAGTGGAATGCCAAGCCAAAAATGTCACTGCTTTACAAGCAATTAAACAATTAAAAAGCATGGCTACCAAGCAGAGAACACAGGTTAATTAGAAAGGAAAATTGACTGAAATTTGAAACAGGACAGAACACTTTTCCAGCTACCTCCTGATGTAGTTAAATCAGATTTGTAAAGCCCACAAATTCAAGCAAAATGTATATTCAGCAGTATACCCACATGATCACAGCAGTTAGGGATTTGATCAAGAGGTAGGTATTTCCATGCATACCACATATACCTGCTTGCACACATAAAAGCTATTATCTGAAACCCTTGTTAGTAAGTCAGCTGGAATGCAACCATAATTTTCACTACCATTACTATACCCATTTGTTTGAGAAATCTGATTAGCCATCTTGTGAAGTTGTGGTGTGATTTTTTTTTTTTAACTAATATGTCTCACATTGTTTCACTGAGTGTTATCAGTTTTATTATTTCTTAGAGAATGCATTGTTTTGCTTCAGTAACATTCTAGTGTTTCAATTCCCTCCAAACAATAGCACACCTCCAATGGAATGACTAGAAGGACTGTGAGATTCCCAAAGCCATGCCAGTTTATCTGTAAGCAGAATGTGTTTCTATGATAACAGAATTCAAGAGAAAAGTCAGATGAAAAAGATATGTCTGTTAAGCTGCTCTAAACAACACATTTAATTTTCAAGCCTGAGTTTTCTGTCTATTTTGAGGTTTGGGTTTCAAATATTTATCTGTGTAGATAACAAAACATCAAACTGAAGTTGTAGTAGATATTTTTGTCCTTTAATATCTCAGCTCTTCTGTATTTTAATATTCACCTATCCCCACAGAGTAATTTTAGCCACCAAAAGCGTCAGTGCCTACAGGCTTCTGTTTTAGAGAATTTCTATTGAAAAAAATTGGCACACTTCTAATTCTGTTGCAGTCCTCTGGAGAGAATCCCTGTGTTGTAACTGCAGCCTGGCATTACTGTCTGCAGTTCCTTGAACTAAATAAAGCAAGCTTTTCAATTTGATTAGTGGAACCTGATTGCTTTCCTTGAACATTACAGTATGTTAAATGAGAAGCTGCATAAAATAAACAAATGAAGCAGGTGCATGTCAGGTTCAGATTTGGAAGACAGCCAAATGATCAACTCCACTAAGGTTTTATTATCTAACTAGAAACACGTTTTGTTGATGCTTAGATTTTTCCCTCAAGAACAACTTCTGCCAATGCTGGAAACAGCTCAATGAACAAAATGCTGTAAGTATTGAAGATTCAGGTAAATGCTCTGTAGCAAGTATTGTGCCCAACAGACTTTTATCCTTCTGTATATGCATATAGACACACATACAGGCTAGTTTGAAAATATATTACAGCCTTTGTGCCAGCCAAAAAGCACAACAATTACAAGAGGACATCAGAAGGAGGGACCATGTTTTTCCACAGTCTTTGCGATAAAAATTAAAACGATTGTACAGAAAATCTTGTATTCTGTCATTTGGAGGGCGTATTTTCCAACTGGATAGCTTCCTTTGGACCCAACCAAACAGCTGGAGGGGATGGATAAAATATCTGGTAATATTGTCTACTTGGCTTTTCTTCTCCTTGCATCAAACTTTTCAATGGTTTGCAGTGGGAAAGCATGACCATAACATCTTGTATTTGCGCCCAGTGCATATAATTGGCAGGAATGTCAAAGTGAGCTGCCACACACTCCTTCCATGACAAGAACATTAACAACTTCAATGGACACATTAACACTTTCTATAGTTTTTGAAAATGCGTATTGCAGCATTGTCCAGACCTGCACTTGCACTGAATTTCAGCCCCTGAGCACTGTTTTCTGCCTTCTCACCTCCTTTTATAGGAAGATGCAAATTCTGCTGCTAACATATATGCCCAGGAATCTGCTGACTCAATAGCAGCTGCACACTTACAGAAGCACATTTTTTAAGCATCCAAACTGCTAGTCTCAAGAGTATTTAAATCAATTCAAATGATAAGGTATTTCTTCCACTCTTCATTATAAATAATTTATAATTTACACTGTTAATTTACACTTTTCAACTCATAGATAGCACTTGTAGCCTGGCAGTGCCTGATAGTATTTTTCCCCATGGGGAAAGATTCTGTGAATACTGAGAAAACATTTACTTATATATATATCAATGAGGGGAAAACTCACTGCATGTTTATAGTAGAAGCCAAACTACATTGTGTTTTAGCAAGGTATTTTTGAAAACTGCATGTATTTTATTGTTGCCAAGAATTTTATAAAGAAGAAATCTATACCATTTCAGAGATAAAAAAACAATTAGTTCTAAGTGTTTTGTTATTGTAAGAATAATACTTGTTAAAAAATATTAGTTTTAAAAGGCTTCAAGCAGTAGTCTACTTTCAGGCAACAAAGGATTAAAACCACCTCACTGATTTTTGGTAGGTGATCGCACGCCTTGTTCATAAAAGCCCCTAGTAATAGAGATTTCATTGAACTCTATGAAACTTCTACAAGAGAGTATCTCCTACTCTCCTCACTTTGGGAAGTTTTTATTAATGCTTTATAGAAATCTCACTTTGCACAACAGAAGCTCAGTTGTCCTTGGAGGAAGGTGGTGAGTTTCTCGCTTTTCCGTTCAGTCTTCTTTAAAGCATTTGAAGTCCTATCATGTCTCAAGTTCTCTCTTTCCTATTCCTAACACCCACAATAACTTTCTATTTCTTTTCTTAAGTGACATTTCACAGATTTTGGATCCATCCTTCTTTTCACTGCTCAGTTCTCCATAGATAGGTCCTGCATTTCTTGAAGCTTATGTCAAAATGTAGCAAAAGGACTGCAATGCAGGCTTTCACTTTCTCAGGATGCTCCTGGTTTCACAAACTAGGGTGAGGCCTGCTTGGTTCACAAAGGCAAAACATTCCAGATCCACGTTCAGTTCATGGTTGGCAAAGTGGGTCAATAGCAATATTGCTATCTAAGGATCATTCTCCAATTTTTATACATTAATTTTCTCCCCTAAGAGCAGTATTTTGAATTTTCCTTAATCAACTATAGCTTTACATATCAGGACCATTTTAAAGTTTGTCAAGAATGCTTGGAATTGCTATTCTGTTCTACAAAGTGCTGGGATCCACTCCCAGCTTGGTGTCCTCTGAAAACATCATTAAAAATTCTCTGGACTTTCAAACCACAGATGACATGATCAAGCACCTCAAATATCTATGTGACGCAAATTCTTTGTGTGTGTATATGTGTGTGTGTATATATATATATACACACACACATATAAACACATAATTTTATTTTCCCAAAGAGACATCATATTTGGGGAAATGTTCTGCTCAGATTCAGTCAGATTAAAGAAAAACAGACTGTAACTTTTCAGTAAGAATGCTTTACTTCCAGAGGCACAATAAAAACCTAAAATAAATTCATATTAACCTCTAAATTTGTGTGATAATATTTTCTCAATGATGCAAGTACTATGTGAGAAGAAACCATAGCAAATCACACAGTACTGTGTCTGCAAATGCTGCCACAGTGTGCTATGCAACACACATCTCAAGCCCTGTTCATCTATCCCAGAATAAGTCTCTTCTATCATGCATCACACTGCTCCCTCAAATTTTTATTAAGCAAACTGCCTTAGACACAGGATTAATCCCAAACCCCAGCTACAGCCACAGATTAGGGAATTATCTAGCAGACTGGCTCCTTTATATACTATGATCTGTTTGCTCCTCTATGTAATTAACCAGTACTGTCCCTTATTAGATCCATTAAAATTATTCAGGAGTTTAAGAGAGTCATCAATATGCTATTCTGATTAAAATTCTTAACAAGTTGCTAACATCCTTGAAGACCTGAAAATGAATAAAGGACTATCTGTATATGATAATAATTCTTATAATAAGAACATTTCCTTGTGAGGAGCTCTTTAGAGATATATCCTGAAGAAGTTCACAGTCTTGCTGACAACTTATGGGATGAAATGAAGTAAGAACATGAGACCAGGTGTTCGTGATCAAAATAAAGCTCCAGATTGCCTGTATCCTTTCTCCAACAGTGGCCAAAACCTGGATTATCAGGAAAGGCAGGTGTGTAGTGAAATTTTGTTCAAATTCTCTTATCTTTTAGCAATATAGTTCTCAGAAAGCTCTTAAGGCACAGGTGGCACTTTTCTTCCATGGACTTGGCCAGTCACCATCACTTTCTGTCTGTGCCTGCTCTTGAGCAGTCCAATGAAAAGCATGCACTTTGAAGTATTTGTTCTTCCCTACATTTCAGCTATCTCACAAATCAAACCATTTCCAGTATCCTCTGCCGCTCCTTATATTGCATGTTGCATTATATTATATGGAAAGATGAAGAAACATATTGGTAAATGATTTACACTCCCAGAAAAACCATGCCTTCCCCATTTTGACTCCAATGCTATTGTCATGGTAGACCTGAAGGGTCAAAGTAGGCCTGTACATGTGCTGGCTTGCCCAGGCATGTTTTTCTGCCTTCCCTCTGGTTTTGGGGAAGAAGCAATGGTGGGAAAAGACATGGTGCCGTGGAGTCTGAGTACTGTGGCTTATATAACTTGGTTTTCTCCTGCTTGCAGTCTCTGGTAAACAAGGTGCATGTGCTAGCCTCATGCTATGCCTGTGCTGGGCCTATGCTCTTCCCTCAGTATGGTATAAGCAAACCTGTACTTTCACCCAAATATGATAAAAGTTGGCTTACTGTCACTCTGATGGGATATGCTAATGCCCAAAAGGGTCCAATCAACCTCAGGCATTGATACTAAAAGCAGATAAGCAGATAACACAGTGTGCTTTTGCCATGCTTATGCTTCTGTCATGATTTTGCCATTATTCTGTGTTATGCATCTGTGCCTGTAATGCCTTATTATTGTTATATAGCGATATAAGCTATTCTACCCTGGAACCGTTTTGAGTCTTTCCAGGACCAACTTCAAAAGTATCACTCAATTAGCAGTGTGAGATACACATCTGCTGAGATACATCGCAAGACGTCTGCCTGCACCTGAAGCAGCCTGCATCTCCTGAAGACAACCAAGCCTAGAGACACAGANCAGACCAGCCAGAAACCCTGCAAATGTTCTGGGCAGTTTCAGTTTATTGATAACCCCACAAGACAGCAGAAGTAATGCTTGTGAGTAAAACCTAAGCTTTGCATATTACCTAAATCCTGCTCTAAGCAGAAAGGGGGCCTGAGTTTCATCTGGTGACCAAGCAGCACTATTGACCACAAGAGATCTTCCAGTATTAATTAATTAAAATTTATGTATATTAATAGTTACTACTAATCATTCCATAACTGCTACAGTTGAACATGTTTTATATTAAAAATAAGTGATCAGGGGTGGAAAAGTTTGGATATTGAAAATTAATAAACAATATTAATTTCAGAAAATCATATTGCATTAATTAATCATAACCCCTTCATCACAGCTATCCAGTAAGAAATACTATTTTTAAAAAAAATCTGAAAATGTAAGTCTCAAATGGTTTTAGAAAGACAAAATTCCTATGTTTTACAGCTGGTATATTCTCACTTCCTTGGCCAGACCATCTTCTGAGTATGCATGTGGGAGCTAGCTGCATCATTTCCTTTGCTGAGATCCTACTGTTTAATTTGGTAGAATGAGAATGAACTGAGTTTGGTTCTAACTGCTATCTGCAACAGAAGAACAGGGCATTTAATCTGCCACCTTTCTCACTTCCATTCAGTGTAGCTTTCTGTCCTTTGCCACTCCAATATTAACTAGTGGGAGAACAGAAGTGTCTGCAAACCGGCAGAAGAACATTTCCTACTTTAACAGAACTAAGTTTTTCTCTCATTCTGTGAAATTCCAGGTTCACATCTGTGTTCTGTGTCACTGCCCACTCCACTGTAGTTCTACCAGTAGTCTGGAAAAAGGCTAAAGCCATTGTCAGAAATGCAGTAACAGTGCCGTAACAAAGGCATCCTTCAGCTAGGAAAACTTGCTTGTAAGCCTGTTTACATGAGGTATACTCCAGGGTGGGGGAAGAAACCCTATCATTCTCTCACTTTTGAAAGTGCTAAATTAATAAGAAGAGAAGCTGTTAAAGAGACAATGTCCTGGGGTGTCCCTCTGAAAACTGTCCTAGAAAATCAGCTGCAGAAGCCTGAGCTGCTGAAACAGCAGGATGCCTTCAGCAGTTGCTCTTCCCTTGTCATGTCACTTGCTGGCTTCTCTAAAAATGAGAGAAATGTGGTCAGCATCCACTGCTGGGGTTTTAAAGCCACTGCCTACAAGAATGCTTTCACAGGGAGAGTGCTCTAGCACTTCTACAGATATGACATTTGCCCTGCACCATCTTCCCTCTCTTTCTTTCTGTTATGAAACTTTATAAAGAGTTAACATCTCTGAAATTTGTAGCTCCTAGTTTGTTAACAGGAAGCAGGAAAACAGAGGACAGGCACTAAATTTGTGTTATGTTTGTTTGTCTATGAGTAAGACTTTCCTTCTTCACCTTGCTCAGTATAGCTATGTTAGTTTGCTGCTAAACCCCTGCACATATGCTGGTACTTCTTTCCAAATTCTTGATTCTTTACAGTTCTGCCAATACAAAGCACACATAAAAAACAAATAAGCAAAAAACGTGCTTCCTAAAACTATAAGAATGATATAAACCTGTGACTTTTTACAGACACCATCTAGGTTTTTTTTTATTTCTAAACATAAAGAGAACCTTCTGATCCCCGAGCATGCAGAAAATTCTGGTTTTGGGGGGTTTTTGTTGGTTTTTTAGGGTATTTTTGTTCCCCCCCCATATATTTATATTGAAATGTATTCATATAACACCAGAAACCTGATATACTTTTACAATCATATTCTAGCATTCAAAACCACTCCAATTCAGCAACAATAGTGAGAACTCAAAACTTGAAAACACCTTCATACCTGCAAGATTTGATTAAAAACACTGTCCCTACTGTGGCTAGGTTTAGCTGATTCAGTTAAATAGCATATTAACAAACCAAATCAAAACAAAAAGCAAAATCAAGACCAAAACCTTTTCTCATTTCAAATAATCTAATTAAAAAGAGAAGTTCAGAGTATGACATGTACTAGTTCTGAATAGTTCTGTAGCTTTGATCTGAGCAGACCAGTGTTTTTTCTGTGCAATATAACTCCTGCATAACAAATCAATTTTGGCATAAATTAGTTAAATTTCATTAAACTTAATTCTATGAAAACATCTAAACTTTTCTACCTAATAAAGGAAAGCACAAAATAATTGAGAATTCTATCTTAATTTCCATTCAGATTCCAATAAGAGGGTCATTAAAGAAGATGTCCACCAGCAGAAAACAGCAGGAAATTAAAACATATATAAAGGCAAAATTACTTAAAAAGATGAAACCGAAGTAGTGGGTCTCCGAGGCAGCAAAAAATTCTATTTGGATGAAGTGTAACAACCAACTGAAAATGTATCTATTAGAAGGTTCTAACCAATGGAAAAAGAAAAAAAAAAAACAAAAAACCACAAGCTGAAGTTAAAGAAAAAGGTCAAATACATTATTAAAAATCATGTTCAACATTACTGTTGTAAAACAGGACTAGAGATGGTTGTTTAAGCCTATCCACCTTAAACAGTATAATATGCAATCCCTGCTTTTGGTGGACAATTACTAGGCAGTCAGGCACTTGGAGTTTAATATAAGGTTCTGTTAGACGAGGGCAGGCCAATTTGTGAAGGCTGTAACAATATCTAAAAGCTTGACGATGCCAAGGTGAATATTTTGAAAGCAGTGGCACACACAGCAGAGGTTGATAATACTCTTGGGCTGTGTGGAAGCAATTATTTCTCCAAAGAACTGCACTATTATGTTTGCATTCAAATGAAAACCCCAACACAAACACTCAGAGTAACTTAACTCCATAGACAAGCCCACGGAGAGACTCATAACAGCTAGTAGCATCTTCATTGTATGCTTACTGTAAAGGCAGCTTTGAAAACTAGAAGGAATGTCTTAGTTTCCACTATTGAAATGAGTTAGGCACAGCAATGGCTAGATTTCTAATGGCATTAAGTACTCAAAAGAAGAGATTAAGGTAAAAGAAACTTGGTTGATCTGCACAGGTGAGACATTGGTATACGGATATTTATTTTCTATAGAGTCCTGTTGCCATGAGATTTGTTTACGTGGACAGTGAGTTTGATAATGACTGAAATGTTAATGTGTATCTATCATAGTGCATTGCTCAGTGACTTAATTCAACACTTGCTTGGCCTGGCAGCTGTAGATCAAAACTTGCTGACTACTGACAAGAACCAGAGCTCTTCGTCTCAGTGGCTGCTTGAAGGTGCCAGCAGATGTCAGCCGTGCTGAGGCTGCAGCCTGCGTGCGCAAGCAGAGGAAGAGCCTTGCTGCCTTGCTCAGCAGCCTTCTAAGGTGGGATGGATTTAACCCTGACTCTCTTCTCACCTTGCCGCTGACCTTACACACACTAGTGACAGCAGAAACAATCAGCGAAAGATGTCAGATGCCTTACCTTTATCTTCTGAAGATATTTGGCCTAAGTAATTTATGGTCAGTGCTTACACAGGAAGTGCTGCCAAATCTCAGTAATTTAAAGCACCAGCTAGACAAGGAAAACAGAAGTTTCTATGCATTTAAAGAGAGCTCTGACATTACAATAATTAGATTAGTAATTCACATCCATTTAGTCTCCTGGAAGACTCTCATCATGCCAGCAGAATTTATTTATTTATTTAAAGGAAATAAAATCCTGGCATTTAAACGTGCTTTCAGCTATCGGATTTCCTGCTGGATGTTATCCAGGACTGGCGAATGTTTTAAAACCATGTCATTTATGCTGTGCAGGACAGACTTTAATCAATAAAACACTAATATGCTGAGGAATTTCTTTAATACTATACATTTTTGGAGGGTCTAAAACTTAACATTACAATAAAGCAATACTTATACTTTCCTTGAAACTGTAAGAAGGAAAAAAAAACCAAAACAGTATGAATTGTTTGTGATTATTTTAGCATGCCAAAAGTGGTTTAATGCTCAGTTCCTCCTTTCAAATACATGGCTTAGTATTGCTGAGCATCACATAAAATCACCTACTAACCACAATCGCAGTGTACTATCCACAAACAGTGTTACAAGACATGTAAGAAAGTGCATTAAAAGCCGTACACTGTCTTGTCATTACTCACTGTTATGATTTAAGAAATCTTTCAACTTTGAGTATGAAGAGATGTATTTGCCTTTAGTGGAGTCATTGCCTATGTAAGCCATTTAGCTGACATTTAGATCTTGCTCATTTCAGGTGTCAGTGAGACAGACCAAGAATCCTCAGACAGTTGCCAGACTTCAAGTGTTTGGTGAATGCATCCACCAGAATTGAAATAATTTTAACCAGAATTTTACAATCCACTCTCTCCACTATTAAAAAGTTGGGTTCCTCCACACTTTCTACAGCTTTTCAGAATATTCATTCATACTTGGTATGGCCTGGACTTTGTATATTTGTACACAAATATAGCTCAAACTCCACTGATGTTCCCCTCCTAAGTTTCTTGACACCAAAGCACTGTACTCTGCAAATGGGCTGGAGATGGTGTGGAACAGGAAATCAATCATTAAGTGCCTCCAGCAGCACTTGAGGCTGCAGCAGAGCAACTGCTTACAGACACCGTGTACAGATAAACATTTCAGCTAGGTCAGGCAGCAATTCCTGCTTTCTAGAAATAGCAATGGAGTCAGCTTCTGCTTTATTGATACATGAATCAGCATGGAGCATCAAGTCTTTGCTCTGCCCTTCTCCATTCCAGCCACAGAAAACTTAGGAGAGCCTGCTCTTTATCTCCCTTTCTTTTCCATGGGAACCATTCACTGTTGGGACTTCATCTACTTCACTCTGTGCAAAACAGCTTCTCTTTGGGTGAAGTGCTGACTTTGACATTCATTTAACCTGCTTTTGAGTCAGCAAGCAACCAGAAACCCATTTGTCAGATTAGTGAACTAAACAGACTCAACAAGAGGTGTGATGGATGCCAGAAATGATGCAAAGGAGAGGAAGCTTGCAGCAGGAGGGGGAGGTAGAACCAGAGGCAGTAAAGCCTGGCTGGCTAGGCAAGTACTCAAGAGGCACCAGTACTATTTAAAATCAATTTATGTTATGCATTACACTACAAAGAAGATTTAGATCTAAGTGCCATGTATACAGAAAGTGCTTTGAATCTCAGACACATTTCAGAGCCTTCATGATTTTGGTGTGGGTTTCTTTCCTCCTTTGTTACTTGCTTTGGGTTAGGCTGCATGCTTGCTTCTCATTTTACTAAGCTTTTCATTCATTTACTTAAAGCAACACAGAGCGACTCCTGATCTGCCCCAGCAAAAGCCACAGAAGAGCAGTGTGCTATGTGATTCTGGCAGATGAAGTTGCTCTGGCAGATGAAGCTGCCAAACCGTTGTCCATTGTATTTGAAAGGTGATGGCAGACTGGTGAAGTTCCTGCTGACTGGAAAAAGGCAAATATAATACCTATCTTCAAGAAGGGAAAAAAGGACGACACTGGGAACTACAGACCAGTCAGCCTCACCTCTGTGCCTGGCAAGATCATGGAGCAGATCCTCCTCAAGGCTCTGCTAAGGCAGATGGAGAACAAAGCAGAGGTGCCTGATGCCAACCAGCATGGCTTCACCAAGGGCAAATCATGCCTAACAAATTTGGTGGCTTTCCACGATAAAGTCACAGCAGCAGTGGACAAGGGAAGGGCAACTGATGTCATCCACCTGGACCTGAGTAAGGCCTTTGACTCTGTCCCACATGACAACCTGGTCACCAAGCTGAAAAAACATGGACTTGATGGGTGGACAACTCGCTGGATGAGGAATTGGCTGGATGGTTGCACGCAGAGAGTGGTGATCAA
>VWZI01001049.1:33087-50015 GCA_013396835.1 Psilopogon haemacephalus
CATGTTTTTCCAGCTTGGTGACCAGGATGTCATGTGGGACAGAGTCAAAGGCCTTACTCAGGTCCAGGTAGATGACATCATTTGCCCTTCCCTTGTCCACTGCTCTTACAATTTGGGAACTTATATCTTGGGGAGACACCAAGTTAACGAAAAGACATAGCAAAGGGTCTTTACCAGCCAAGATGAACTGCCGACAGGCTGGGTGTCTATATGGATCCCAACAGCTCTAGCAGGTTCCTGCAGACAGGTGTCATTGGTGGGTGCACTGCATGATTCATCATGAGCTTTGGTTTTGGAGATGACCTGAAATGAGGAAAGTTCAATGCGAATTCCATCCCCCCTCTGTTCCCCACAGAAACCATCAAGTTTGGTCTGGCCTGTACATAACCCTAGTGGAAACCCAGTGTTAATTTGAGCTCTCAGAGAGGAGGAAGCCTTCTGCTATTTGTACTCCAGGACTCCAAGGCCTCTGAGCACTGACACAACGTTTTCAACTAAAGTCCTCCTCTCCCCTGAGTCCCAATAATAAGGAAAAATAAACAACCAAACAAATCCCCAACCTTCTCATTTTGAGGAAATCTTTCACCTTTCTGAAACATTAGCCCTAGCCTTTAGCACGTCTGAAATTGGAACCTGACCCAAAAGGGTACAGTCCTGATATTTCATCCCATCCTGAGATGAAGCACATGACATCATAAGACTTTTTGGACATATCTACGCCCTTGTTTTCCTCCAACCAAAGTAAAGCAGCATTAAACTCTGCTGTGTTTCTCTTTTACGGAGAGAAAGTAAATTAGTAGGAAGGTTTTTATTACAAGACAAATAATTTTGCATCATTGCAGAGATCCAGAGAAGAACGCAGTATTTATTATCATGTCTTGAAACTGTTTGCATTACCTTCTTTCAACAACATAACTTCAGTATATAAGGTAACCTATAACCTATTTATGGCATGATTTGATCTGCTAATTTACAAACTACCTAAAGTTCTGGAAATAGGAAAGGTGATTCATAAGCTAAGGTCACAGAAGAAGACTTGATATACAGTGTAGGCATATAAGATGTCAGGAAGTACTAGATTATGAAATCTTTTTTATTTCTGAAGGGAGGGAAATTTTGGAAACAGCAGGCCCTCATGCCTCATAGATAGGCCATTCTCTATGGAACACTGTCAGAGAATCACAGTGGCTTGAGCTGGAAGGGACCTTAAAGATCATCTAGTTCCAACCTTCTTCCCCTGGGCAGGGACACTTCCCACTAGATCAGGTTGCTTCTGGCCTCACTCAGGCCAGACTTAAACATTTCCAAAGATGAGGTATGCACAGCTTCTCCAGGCAGCTCATTCCAATATCTCACCACCCTCTTAGGAAAGAACTTCTTCCTAAGGTCCAATATAAATCTACCTTGCTCTTGTTTAAAACCATTGTCCCTTGTCCTATCACCACAGACCCTCTCCAGCTTTCCTGTAGGTCCCTTTTAGGTACTAGAAGGCTGCAAATGGTCTCCACAGAGCCTTCTCTTCTCCAGTCTGAACAGATGCAACCCCCTCAGCCTGTCTCATAAGGACAGCTCCAGCCCTCTGATCATCTTTATGGACATCTTCTGGAACGCCTCCAACAGATCCACCCCCTTCTTGTCCTGGGGTCTCCAGAGCTGGATGCAGTACTACATCTGGGGTCTCACCAGAGCAGAGTAAAAGGGCAGAATCACCTCCCTTGAGCTGCTTGCCATGCATCTTTTGATTCAGCTCAGGATACATCTGGCTTTCTGGGCTGACAAGCACACATAGATAGCTCATGTCAAGTGCCTCATCAACCAGCCCCCAGGTCCATCTGTGCCTTGTTACTCAACCTGTGCCATGCTCAGGAAGAGCAGTAGCAAATTAGTTTATTCACAGCAGGAAAAGAAAAACGTTTCATAAAACACTTCACATAGGAAATTTCTGTTTAAATTCCTCTTCAAGGAAAACTGACAGCCTTTGTAGCCTTGTAACCCCACTCATCAGGCTAGGAGTGCTACCCACCAGCTCGGGGCGGGGGGAGGTTTTCACTGCTGTGAGACTTCCCAAGTTTCGTGTAAGGAAAAGCTGCAGGAGCAGGCTTGCAATGTTGCTCTCCTGTAATTTCTTATATTCAGAATGACATGCTGTGCTTGGCAACTAGTAAGCACTTTAATTCAGCTGTGAGCCTTCAGTAATAAACCAGCAACCGTTCAGTGACTTAAGGACAGAGCAACTGCTTTGACTTTGACTCCAAGGTATAACCCAAAACCTAACTGCCCTCATCCTATTCACTGCGAAGGAACAGGATTGAATTTAATATGTCTATGCCTTAGGCTCCAGTGGAAAAATATTTTTTACCACATCCCTGAATTAATCAGTCACTCTATGCTGCTCCACTGTGACCTCACCTGGAGTATTGTGTACAGCTCTGGAGCCCTCAACACGAGAAGGACATGGATCTTACGGAGCGGGTACAGAGCAGGGTCACAAGAATGATCAGAGGGCTGGTGCACGTCTCCTGTGAAGACAGACTGAAGGATTTGGGATTGTTCAACCTGGAGAACAGAAGGATCTGAAGAGACCTTAGAGTGGCCCTCCAGTACCTGAAAGAGGCCTATAAGAAAGCTGGGGACAGACTATTTACAAAGGCTTGTAGCAAAAAGACAAGGGGCAACGGTTTTAAATTACAGCAGAGTAGATTAGATTGGACATTAGGAAGAAGTTCATTACTATGAGGGTGGGGGACCACTGGAACAGGTTGCCTGGAGAGGTGGTGGAGGCCCCATCCCTGGAGATGTTCTAGACTTGATGGTGCTCTAAGAAATTTGATCTAATTGGCAATATCTCTGCCTACCACAGGGAGGCTGGACTAAATGACCTCTAGAGGTTCCTTCCGACCTAGTGCATTCTACGATTCAATGACAGTATATGTTCAGATGGATTTTCAAGGGTCTGATCCCAGCCTAACACTCAAGAAATGCAAGTTGTCTCACTTTGCACTAATGATAGAGAGCACAGCACTAGAGTAACGAGATCTATCTTGTAAGATATCATACTAACATCCACATACACTTTTCTTCTTGAATGTTCAGAAGTTAGAAATACATCACTCCAAGGAAATAGAGCTAACATATCCACAACAAAACAGGGGGACCACATCTTTGTGGTATCTCCCCATGGCTGGCAAACTTTTCCTTGAAAGTTTGCAAGGAAAAATTGCTCCTGCTGCTGCTATGTCTGTCTAATCACAGTGATGCTCTTACTTCACTGATCACTGCTCATGCACTAGAGCTGTCCTAACTTTTGCTCTATAAATCATGATCTCCAACTACTTTGTGTCACAGTGGCAGCACAAGGTCACCAGCTCAGCTCACCACGAGGGCAGGTTAACAGCAGCTTTATACGACACAGTCATGGATAAACAACGTTGATTAGCATAGGCAAAGGTAATGGAGTGCTAGAGGGGAAAAAGACACAGGGAATTTCAGTATCTGTTCTGTTATGCCTAGGCTCTTCTGCTCCGTTTTTAAAAATAATAATTTTTTAAAACCCCACAAAACAAAACAAAAAAAAAAACCTCAACCAATTTCCAATGCTGTAGGCAGTATTTGGCATGTTAAAGACTAAAATTATCTGGAATTTCCCACAAAAACATTGCATTAGAAAGCACAGATACCACAGTGGTGGGAGAGATTATTAAGTTTTCCACAAGAAACCATCTCTTGAAAAGGTGATTGAGGCTTTTTTATGGCACTTAGCAGAGGAGCATTAAATCCAGCACTACCCTTTCCTGCTCAGTCACTAAAAAAGGAAAGGCTAAGTCATTTCAGAGAGTGTAGATGTCAGCAAGCCATTTTAGCTAAACCAGTCCCAACCTAACTATGAGTACAAAGGGCAAATCATGTTCAGCCCTGTTTCTGTTTGAACATTATGTTGCAAACATGAAACTGCCAGTATTGTGGAGCTCATTTAATGGGATGAACCATTTCATTTTGTAAGCTTAAGAGTTTCTGGGCCAGCTCCTGTATTTTGACATTATGCTTTGGCACCTAATAGTTTTAATGGTTTTCCTTTGGTAAATAGCCAGCTAGCTGATCTAATGAGTACTTTTCAGTAAATCATTCTATATTCAAAGACACTTTGGCAAGTACTGTGATCTTTTAATATGCAACAAACAGAAAATAAGAAAACAAGAAATGACACCTAGGATCCATTTACAGATGTATCTCCTTTCTGAAAATTGCCATTATGCAACACTCAGAGAGAGGAAACATCATGAAGACCCTTTAAATATCCTCCCATTAGCTTTGAAATGCTACATTTTCCAAAAAGGACTTTGAAACTGCTTTTAGGCAGGCATAAAAATCATCACACTAGGGAGAAAAAGGGATTTTAATTTCTGGAAAAATTTTATCTAGACCAAGTAGAACATACAGAAAGTTTCTAAGATAGACAGCAATGTGATGCACTAACAGAGGTGGAAAACTAGTGCTTTGGAAACATCATTCCCAGGGAAAATACAGCAAACAAACCAGCAGCTAGTCAGGAAATTGAGAGATTTGCTGGTGTTAGCTAACTTGCACATGTGCATGCAGTGCATTTATATCATAGAGGTACTTTTGCATATGTGAGAAAGCTTTGTGTGTGGTAGGTAATGAGCTGGTGCCGGTTTCTGTGCAGCAAGGATTTTACCTCCAGGCTTTTGGTGAGCTAATGAAGGAGTTCCCTTGCTGTCTGACTGCCAAAAAGAAACAAGAGAGCGGGAAGGCAGGGACAAGGCAGGTAATGAGGCCACTATGAGGCAACTGCAGTAAGGCAAACAGACATTCAGCCTCTATAGGAGGTCTGCATGAAGAACATGCATTATACAACCAGAGGAAACACTTTGCTTTTCCACGGCTGGAAAGCCCAGGTCCACTTTGCCCCCTCACCATCCCTCATCCCAGATCAGCCTCAGCTCTTTGCAACCACAGAACACCAAATGTAGGGTCACCTAGGAGCAGGGAGACAGGGCACCTAAAGAGTCAGCTAGTCACATGCATCTTTTACTACAATAGAAAAGCACCTTTGAGCCCTACCTCACTGTAAGTACTCCACTGAGAAAGTTGCCTGGGTCTGCACCACTAAATCCCTTCTATGAAATTTCTCCTTTTGTTTGAAAGAGTAAATTAGGTTCGGCTCAAGCAAAATTCCTCCATACTGTCTAAACAGTGCTTTAAAATCTTTCTGGCAAATGCCAAGCATGCACCAAAGTGAAAGGAAACAAACACTTGTTTGTTCTTTACATGGGGGCTGGGGTTTTGCTGTGGTTGGCAGGATGGGAATGCCATCATACTCAACGCATCCATGTAAGGGGTGCTCACACTCCAGAATTAGCACAAGTCTGTCTGTCCATGACATATGTGCCACTGCAACTTCTGACTACCCATGTGACATCTCCACACAGGCGAGTGGGGTTGTTGCTACCATCCCTCTGAAGGTGGGAAAACAAGACTCAGAGTAAGGGCATCATACCTTCTCTTTTTTTTTTTTTTTTCCCCAGCTCAGCATGGGCTCTCAAAGGCAGTCTGGACCCACCTGCAGTAAGTCAATAACGTTTTTTGCAGAAGTTCATTGAGCCTTCAAGCAAGTCTACATGCAGATGAGTTGGGCAAAGTGACAGAGGAGATCCTGTCAGGACTTTGCAAGGAGATATGCGAGAAAACCACAGATGAGCTGATTGATTTCAAACAGATGTGACAAATGGACAGAAGAAACATACCCTCCCTTGCCCTTAAATTATACTACTGCTAAAATGTCTCTGACCAAAGCAGAAACAGAGGAAGGAAGAAAAGATGCTGCATCTGAAGAAATTAGCTTCATTAATGTCCCACATCAAAAAAGAGATCTATTAAAATAAGTTCAGCCCTGTTATCATGTTCAGCAGCAGCAACAAGCCTGTGACAGTTCATCTTCAGTTCTTGTCTGGCTTCATACGAAGCCAATCCAGAAATACAGGTCCACACCAGAAACTGACATGACTCTACAGGATTCAAAGCCCTCCAGACACTGTCCTGCAAAACAATTTTGAAATGGTCTTGGTTTTGTTCCTCCTGATGCATCTCTGGAAGCTACTGACAAAAAGCTTCTTGTTTTGCTTTGCTTGTTTGTTTGTACTTTTTCCAGAAGCATCTAAGGTTTTTATTCCAATGTGGATGAATTGGTGTACTGTGAGGATTTCCCCACTGGATTAGAGATAGCTTAAAGAGCACTACACAGCAGAATGATGATTATGACTCATCAGGGAAATTTATGGTATTGTCCATTTCCAGCAAATCCAGAATGACGGTGGGAAAGTATCTCAGCAAGCAAGATACAGCCATGCCTGAGACGAGGGGACCACTGTGTCACGAATCACACCTTTAAATAAATAAATAAATAAAACCAGTCCTAAACACAGACAGGGTCCTGCAGCAAGGAGAAGAAAAATCTGTCAGTGATTGTAGGAGGCTCTGTAACATCAACTCTGTTTTACTTAAGCAGTTTTTGTTGTGCTTGGGGATCTGGACAAGATTGCTGTCCCTCCATGCTACACACCACATAAACACATCCAAAGAGAAAGTTTTTGGCATTGTGCAGGTCTTAAGTCTCTATTGGCAATGGATGAAAGAACAAGAGATACATGGGGAAGTGAAATGTGTTACCATGTGGCCAGTGGCAGAACCAGGACCTTACCAGCACCTCTCGTGGTCCAGAGGGGACTAGATAACAGACCTATTTGTTTGCTCTTTTAATTAAAGGAAGTGAGAAAACACCTTTCCAGCCAGGAAAATGCCACTTCAGCTCTGCTGCTGAAATATTTTGGGGCTATCAACTTAAAGTCACTGTCTGATTCCACCTCAGATGCCTCCAGTGTTCTTCTCCAGCATAAGCACTCCACCCATCCAGGCCAAATGTGTCCTAGCATCACAGCTTTATCACAGCAGAGGATTCCTTGGAGAACAACCAAGCCACCTGAAAATTCACTTTTGCCCATCAGCTTCTGCCAGACATGAATACAGTCTGGGGCTCGGAAAACATGGCTTTACTTTTTTAATTAAAACTAAATCACTCCGCCCAGAAATCCCTCTCCATCACTCTTGCTCTCTCTCTTCCCCCAACTGTTTGACGCATTTTAGCAGACATGTCATCAGCCTCTGGTTCAAGGGAGGGGAATGGCCATCTAATATTGTATCTTGCATCAGTATCCCACCCTTCTCTGGGGAAATTGAGATGATGGACTTGGCAAGCAGGAGAAGTACTGTCATGTAAGTGAAAGAATATATGTACACGTTGGTGTGCATGAGTGTCAGTGTGAAAAGAGAGGGTGCATAAAGGTAAAGCCGCAGCATAATTCACTGTTTCCTGTATCAGCTAACTGCTTCCCAAGCACCAACAGGTACTGGCATGGGGGATGAGATAACATGCTCTTTACTGATAACATCACCACCAACAGCGAACTCTTTAAGTGAAAACAGGCATGAATCTTTAATGATGCCATAAATTGCACTGCTTATAGGATAAACATAATGCATGTGGATTTTAAAATTAGGAGCAGAAGCTTGCGTTTCCCCAGAATAATGCATAAACTTCCAGTTTGCCTGAGTCTCTGTGCCTCCTCTGTCCATCAGGCTTGCTCTGCACTTTCAGAAAAACCTTGCCAGCACTCAGAGACCTGGGTAGTGCTCGGTTCTGTCAACATGGCTGCCCATGCCTAGATGCTTGGTGAGAAATCAAGGCAATTAGGTACTGTCTTTCAATGACAGTACAAGTGTAGAAATCTGTATTTGGTGTTCTTGCCAGGGAGCTCATGGGTGTTTAGCCTTTTAAAAAGGCCAGTTGTTTATTTAACTTTCTAGCTGTGGCTTTAAGACCTAATTTTAGATTCCTCCTTTGCAAATCTATCTTGCCAATCTTACCACATGTAACTAAGTATGTATTTTGCCATTTACCTCATACTCAAGAATTTAATTTCAAAACATGGCTGTTTTATTTTAAGACGTGGGAAATAGCGATTTTTAGGCTACCCATTTATTATCAGAGAGTCATTAGTAAGGATTTAATCATTATTCCAAATAATCCAAATGGATATATACCTAATTAAGCATAGATGTCTAACAGTTTCCGGGGTATGACACATGCATGTGCCTTGCAATTAAAGTAGGTTTGTACATCTCACTGAAGCACAACCTGAAAGTTTAACTGGGGTCAAACTCACAGCAGGGCCAAACTGGCTCAGGACCAGAGACTTCAGTGGAATAACTGAACGGACCTCACCCTCCTGTCTTCCTCAAAAGAGTTCCAAGTTTACATTTTTACAATAAAGAGGCATTGGTCTATCCTGGTATAAAATGCTTGCTGTAATTACTGCACAGTGCCACCTTCTTCATTGAATTTGTTTTAAGCTATTGCTGCATCTGTGCAAGTTAAACATGATGTGGGTCAGACTGTAATGGGATGATCTAGCCTAAGTAAGGCTCAAACTCAGTGCACCACAAGCATCCTTGCAATTATTTGCCTGTTTTGTCCTGATGGCAGGTATTTTAGTGCAAGAAGAAACACTTCTTCTGAACACCACCTAGTGTAGTAGGACCCCGCATTCAGCAGAACCTTCTGAATTCTTCCTCAGCACTCGTGGTCTATTTTGCATTTTGCCACCTTTTCTCAAGTGGAAACCCCTAAAGGCTTCTGTGAGAGTATCTTGGAAAACCGTCCCTTTTGCAGGAATCATTTTGGACCATGAGGGCTCAATGTCACTGAACTACCAAGCACTTTGAAGCTTACCCACCACTAGATGTAATAAACTGTTGTAACACTGTTTAGTAAATAATGCAAAGAATACTCTGTGTCACTCCATTAGGGACGGAGCACACAGCCTTTTGGCAAGCATACAAGGACTGCAGTGAGGGCTGTAAGCAGGTAGACTAGCCAGCCCCCTGCACTGGCATAAGAACGGTGAGTTCACACATCACCAAGTTTATGCTGCTTGCTAAATAGCTCAGTCAAGGACTTCAGAAACCAAAACATCAGCTACTGGCACTCTATCGAGTGAAAAACCTAATTGCCAGCTCTCAGCTTCACTGTGTCTGTCCCTTCAGAGCTCACAAAGAGACACTTTCCCTGCAAGCCAGACCATCTCTTTTCTGTGCAATTTGGGAATAAATGTATACACTGAACCTGGTGTATTTCTGCCTAGACTTCAGGTGCTGTATCACCATGTCTCTATCTGGCATGTGCAGTGCCTGGCCCATGTGCAGATGATGTGCATGTTGCTCCATGACATGGAAATCTATGACAAAGCGTGCATTGCTTAAAAAATACTTTAATCCTACTCCAGTAAAATTTGTAAATACAAATGGAGATGGAGTCCCAGGAAAACAAGGACTAAAGTAGGCTCAGTCTGCAGCAGTCTGCTTAATGCCATGCAGCTCAAGCCACAGCACAACTCAGGCATAGCAGGCAAGACTTTCAATCTGAAATCTTGGTTTGTGAAAAATAGAGAGCATGAAGAATGAAGGGGAATATAAGTAAAACACAGTCAAAAGACCAGGAAACAGGGTCTGTCACCTCGGAGAGCCCTTTGAAATTCCTAGCCAAACTTCTGTTCAGGATTAGAACTTGAGACTTCAACTAGCTATTGCTGGAGCTAAGTCCAGGTCTTCAAACAACTTTAGTAGCAGCTACCCCTGAGTATTACAAGAAACACTAGATACAGCAAAGCAACACAGAAATTAAGTGTATGTAAGCCATGGTGAATTAATCTATTGAGCTTCCTTCAAAGATGCAATAAAAACAAAGGCATACTGCCTCTAGCCTTATAGCACTGGTCTAGCTGTGAGTGCAGTGCCTCTCCCCTTCCTTCTTCTTGACACTCATTTCAGGGCGCTGTGACTGTTACTCCTGTTGTAGCAGGAGAATGGTTGTATAGAGACTTGGACATCTGCAGTGTGCTAATACCAGCAGATGCACACTGCAACAGTAAAGGCAATAATTAATAACCAAAACGATGCCTGTAACTGAATACCATGACGACAACAAGCCCGCCATTGCGAAAATATTATTCATGTGCCAGGTAGGTAATTACAGATATGCAGCAGTCTGGGAGCATTTTATGTAGTGGTGATAAGATAATAGGAACAATAAAGTTAACTGTGTCTCCATCAGTTGTTAAAAGGCTACTAAGGAAGAAATGGGTTCTTTGACCTCTGGCATACCAGATGTCTCCCAAGATTATCAGAACAGTCTCTTCCAGCCTCTAAACCTTTGTCTGACTCTACATATCTGCCTTGTGTGGTAGTTGGAAGTGTAAAGCTTAACAATCCTTTTTCCTGTGAGAGAGTAGTAGCCTTTTCAACCAAAGGCATAGATGTACAAAGCCAACATGACTTAAGCAGTGTTTGACAGTAAGTATATCCTATAAGAACCTTTCTAGGAGGGTCCTACGCCTGTGCTTAAATGATTTGTGTTTCGCTGCCCAAAATAGCATGTAAAGGTAACATGAACTGAAAGCTGTTACATCTGGATTTGAAAATCTCATCTGTAAAAGGCAAAGAGGCCTAGCACAGACCTGCCATTGCAACCACACTGCTCATTTCATAGCTTCCCCTTTGGAGATGAGATTGGCTGGACAAAAAAAAAGTGTAGCAAAACCAAAACAAACAGAAAAATCAACCAAAAAACTCAAACAACTGAAGAAAAAGAAAAAAAGAAAAGACAAAATAGCAGGAGAACACAAAACAAAACAAAAAAGGTGAAAGAGAAAGAGAAACAATTAGGAAATAATCACATGCAGCCAAAAAAGGGTGTTGGCTTAGGAAAAGAAAACAGCTGAGGGAAGTGTACATGGTGCTGTGTCAGGAGGATGGGGAAAAAAAAAAAACAGAGAGGGGAGGAAAAAAAGGCAGATAGGCTAGTTCTTGTTTCAAGAAATAAAAAATATATTAGAGAGATTTTAGTTTCTGCTGCTTCCAGAAGATGGGCAAATTAATTGATCATGGTTAATGAGTGACTCAGATACATTATTATACCTAAAGCAATTGTGACTTAGATGCTTATGCATCTCTAAGAATCTTTTCCCTCATTTACACCCTGTAAGGAATGGGTATGGAAAGAAGTGTTGTGGGTTTTTTTTACCCCAGTGGGATTTCAGGAAGATAAATGCCTACCTGTGTAAAGCACAGGCAGTTTATACAGGTACTGGGTGCTGAAGGGCTGGGTAATAGGAATATACTACAAGGGGCAATCTGAGCACAATCTAACAGGATCTAGCATCTGTGACACTGACATTAGTTCCACTACCTTCATTGCCATCAACAACTAGCTGTGCAGACGTATGCAGGGAACAGGGCAAGGCGTCTCATCATCCCCAAATGCAAACTCCTCAAATTCATATCAGCAAATTAGAACACATTTGTAACCACAGAAATATGCAGAGGTATCTCATGTTTGAAGGACTGCTGTTCTCTTGGAGACTATTTTCTTTCGCAGTTAACATCAAGCTGGAGACTTTTAGTTCTGATGTAATCAGAATGTTCGTGAAGCTTATCAAAGAATAGCTTGAGCTTCTATCCAAGATATTCTCAGAAACCAGCAAGAATTTGCAAAGGGATCCCAAGGAAAAAAATATTATAATCCAGGAGAACATATTTCTTATTCTTCTCTTGTCATTTTTTAGGCAGCTTCTTCCTTCAGTGCTGGTCTGTTTCTCATTGTTTGTGGACTGCCCTGTAAGAATGCAAGGACAGACAACAGCAGTACAGAAGATGGGTGGAGAAATCTGAAGGTCACACCATCAGGGGTGGGTGCTGAGCACTTCACAGAGTACCACTGCTAGGCCTCAAACAAGCACAAGGATCTGGGCACTCATCAGCTGCTGGTTCATTCCTGTTCCAGATTCAAGTAATTTTCAGGTCCATAGGATCATAGAATGATAGAATGGTCTGGGTTGGAAGGAACATCTGAAGATCATCTAGTCCAAATCCCTTTGCAGTCAGCAGGGACATCCTCAACTAGATCAGGGTGCCCAGAGTTCTGTGTAGCCTCACCTTTAATATCTCCAGTAATGGGGTTCCAACCACCTCCCTGGGCAACCTTTTCCAATGTTCCACCACCCTTGTAGTAAAGAACCTGTTCCTAACTTCCAGTCTAAATCTGCTCTTCTCTAGTTTGAAGCCATTGCTCCTTGTCCTATCACTGCAGGCCTTTGTAAGCAATCTCTCTCCAGCCTTCTTGTAGGTCACCTTTAGATACTAGGTCACTGTTAGGTCTCCCCAGAGCCTTTTCTTCTACAGGCTGAACTACCCCAGCTCCCTCAACCTGCCTTTGCAGAAGTACTCCAACCCCCTGATCATTTTTGTGGCCCTCCTCTGGACCCACTCCATCAGGTCCATGTCCATCCTGTATTGAGGACTCCAAAGCTGGATACAATACTCCAGATGAGTTCTCAGCAGAGCAGAATCACCTCTCTGGATCTGCTGGCCACACATCTTTTGATGCAGTTCAGGATGTGATTTGCCTTCTGGGCTGCAAGCTCACACTGCCTGCTCATGTCCAGCTTCTCATCCTTCAGCACCACCAAGTTCTTTTTCACAGGGCTGCTTTCTATTTCCTCACTCCCTGGTCTGTAGAACTCTGCACTTGTTCTCGTTGAACCTCATGAGGTTCACATCGGCCCACCTCTCAAGCTTTTCCAGGTCCCTTTGGATACCATCCTGTCCCTCTGGCATATAGACAGCACCACTCAGCTTGGTGTCATCTGCACACTTGCTAATGGTGCCCTCGATCCCACCACCTATAACATTAACAAAAATATTAAACAGTTCAGGTCCCAGTATGGACCCTTCAGGACCACTTGTCACTGCTCTCCATCTAGACTTCAAGCCATTGAGCACCACCATCCAGCCAATTCCTTATCCACTGAACAGTCCACCCATCAAATCCAACTTGGTGAGTAGGATGTTGTGGGGGATTGTGTCAAAGGCCTTGCAGAAGTTCAGATAGATCACATCCATAGGTCATCCCTTATCTACTGACATAGTCACTATCATAGAAAGCCACCAGGTTGGCAAGGCAGGATTTTCCCCCAGTAAAGCCATGCTGGCTCTCTTGAATCAGCTCCCTGTCTTCCATGTGCCTTATTGTGTCATCTAGGAGCATCTGTTCCGTGATCTTCCCAGGCATGGAGGTGAGGCCAACAGGTTGGTAGTTCCCAGGGTCCCTCCTTCTACCCTTTTTAACAATGGTTGTAATGTTTCCTTTCTTCCAGTCCCCAGGGACTGCACCTGACTACCAGGACTTTTCAAATGTCATGGAGAGTGGCTTAGCAACTGCATCGCCTAATTCCTTCAGGACTCTGGGATGCATTTCATCAAATCCCATGGACTTGTATATCTGCAGGTCTTCACTTACAGTGGGAGGGAATTTGTCTCCCTGGTTTCTGGATGGTCTTGTGGACCATCATCAAGAGAATCATGAAGAGAGGGGTTGCCAGTGAAGACTGAAGTTCAATGAATTGGAGAACTCATATTTTTCTCTGTTTTTTCCCCTCTGACTTTTTGTCTATCTTTCCTTCAAGCTTCAAGTTTCCCATGCTAGAAGATTAAACATGAGGAGAGCTACCCAGTCCCTGATGCTGATGGCACACCACTCATGCCAGTAAGGCAAAACTTGCTTCCAGGAATAGGTAACTTGATCATAAAGAGACTTCACAGCACAGCAACTAATACCACAGCACAAACTAGTACCATTCCTCACAGGAGTCACTGCCTCTTTTTTTGGTACCTCCCTTTAAAAAGCCCTCTCAGTCACCTTTCTGCTGAGCTTTGTTCCATCTGTATTTCCTGATACAGAATTATCTTTGTACTTCCTGGGACTCATTCAGTTTTGCAAAGATCCCACAATCTTTAGTTTGATCTTCTTTCTTCCTGACATTATGTGTTGCCACTCGCAGCTTGGTGCCCCTGAGGAGTCAGTGATAAACATTAGGACCTTAATCCATATTACTATTTGGAAATCTCTGTCTCTCCTGTTGACTGCAAGCCTACAAAACCTGCCTATACCAGAGGAAGAAGGTGTAAATTCTGTCCCCTGTAGACCAATTCAGCACTTTTCTCTCAGACAGAGCCAGCACACACATGGATACATAGCTGCAGGAGCAGCTGCTTACACCACAGCTCAAGAAGCAGACTCAAGAGTCCTTGCAGAGCTTCTGGGTAAAGATTCCAGTCCAGGAAGCTTCTGAGCCCTATGCCAATTACATCCAGAAGACATTCTGAAGTTAACTTTGCAGTACCACTTTATGACTTCGGTTGGCTTAGCACCAAGGTTTTTGTGCCCATTTTGCTTGGTGGCAGATTTGCTATCAATACTCACCGTGAGGCCCAAGACAGCCTTATTGTAAACATTAACTATGTCCAAAAAATTCACATCACAGCAGTGTAATTATGCTTGAAGATGTTGCTTCCTTAAGTGCATGCAGCTTGATGCAGCAAATGAATCAAGCAGCAGAAAAAATGTGTCCATTGCCATGTTGTGAAATGCTGTTGGTGCCTTAGCTGTTTGCAATTTTTTTTTAAAATATATCCGACAAGCTTAGGCTTACTTTTTTTTTTTTTTAAGAAGACAGATTGTTGTCAAACTCCAGGTACATTTAATAACTTTGTAGACTTAGGATTGAGGGTCAAATTTGATGTAGACATGCAACTGTCAGTAAAGATGAAAGTAATTTTTTTCTGCTATGACTAGCAATACTCATGTAAAAACTTTCAGGAGTAAAGGTTTAATCTTCATTTCAGTTTGCTTGTTGCAAGAAACACATTCATTTCTTTATAGCAAAGTTAGCTCCAAGATTTTAATAATTAGAGAGAATACAAAAAGTTTCTGCAGAGACTCCAGGGCAAAGCTGCCTAAAAATGTGGAGTTTTCAAAATAAGTGCCTAAAACGAAATGTTAAAAATTAAGGCTTAAATGTGAGGGTTGGGTCCACATCCAAACACCCCTGAAGTCCTACAATTTTTCAATCCATGACATCTCTTGCAACACTGTCAGTTTCTGAGCACAGGACCTGAGCATTTGTTCAGTCCTGCAGTTCAGAATACTGACTGGCCTTTATCCATCAAATGCACTGGAGTGTGCTCACGCCCTAGGCTATCCTGTAGGGGTTTTTCTGAATCAGGACCAAGAAGCAGAGTAGACCTCAATATCAACGAGGCAGCTAATCCGTCTTGCAGTTTGTTGTTTTTGGTTTGGTTTTTTTTTTTCTTTCCTCGCCTGTGCATTCCTAAAACTAACAGAAAAAGCATTTTTTATCCATGTACTAGCAGCCCTGAATCAGCGCTGTTCTGCGAGGTTTCTTATGTTACATTCTTTTCTGCTACATACTAGTTCCACTAGGACATTTTGTCCTCCGGGCTTCTTCAGCCAGTCTATTACATCCACCACCACCGCCCCTCCCCCGTCCCCCGGTTGCATAACTTTAGCTGGGATGTTAAATTAACTCTCTGCCAGAGGAGTTTGACAAAATCTTATTTACTTTCATTGCACATATGCCAGTATGCAAATACATTACTCAGCACTATCAACTCTGCACTTTCACCAAATTATTACTCTTTGTTTTTTTAATGATGGTTCAGTAGATATCAGACAGGAACATTGCTATGCCAACCAGCAGAATACTCATGTCTAGCAGGAGCAATATGGTGACATTAGAAAACTAAGTCTGGCTGGCATTTGTAAAGGCTGATGGCCAAACAAGTAAAACAACTTTTTTTCCTACTTCAACAGCTCGGTTTTACTCCTTTAAAAGCACCGGGCCATGTTTTCATCTTCTGACAGAAAACTCAGTCACCTTCTCCACATCTCCAGGACACAGGCGACCACAATGGTACAGCCATACAGACTGACTTTGCATTGTGTGCTGACACAATGCCATATTTGAACAGCTTCCCAGCTGCCAGGCACAACCCCATCTGCACCTTGGCTGTGTGGCAGGCCAAGACTGAGCTGGCATTTCACTCTGCGTGCTCATGCTTACCATGAGAAGGAAAGCCTGGTGCAGATGCCAAAATAAGAGACAGAGAACCAGGAGTCCCATGTCTATGTGAAGGTCTGTCATGGGGGAAACACACACAAACCCATGGTGGTGAGATCAGTCTTTAACAGTGCTGCTGCCCTTCTGTTCTGCAACAGAAGTAGTGTTTGGGTGAAATCTGTGTGCGATGCACTGTCAAAATCAGGGGTTTATGACTCTACCGTAGTTGTTCAGGCTGAAACATCCGGGCACAACCAAGCTGAACATGAAGAACGAGCAAACCCTCCTTCTAATACAAGGTATAATGCTTTGTGGCCCACTGTAGCTGTCCCATTGTATGTGAGGTAAAGAAATGACACAAAAACTGCTGGAGAAAGTGGATCAAAGGAGATATTCTGCAGTCTTTCTTTGTAACTTCTGTGGCCTACCATGGGCACTTTTAGGGTGCAAAACATCACTTGAAGCCACATTTTGTATTTGATCCTCACGCAGCTAAATGGACAAATAGGCACCAAAAAAAATTGAAAACAGCATTTCCAGACTGTAAAACAAAGGCACAGCAAGTAAACATGAGGAAATGAGAAGTTCAGCTTAAATGCCAGAGAAGCAAATTGTGAGAGTTGCCTTCCTCACTGCTGTGGTTGGTCTGAGAATGATCCTGGTCCTCTGGGCTGTCCATCTTCAAGCAAAGTCTGATGTATGCTCACAGGTTGCTCTGCTAGGGGAATCTGAAACCCTGGAAACAAATTGACACATGAAACAGCGGGCAGGTGTCCACAAGCTGCTTTCAGATCTCCCCAGTCTCAACCAGACAGCTCTCTGGCAATTGAAGAGAAGAAAAGCTTGTGGCAACCTTAGTTCTTTCCCCAGCACTTCTACATG
>VWZI01001049.1:51124-62786 GCA_013396835.1 Psilopogon haemacephalus
AAGGGGGAAAGGAGGAGAGGGGTAAAAGGGAAGTGGGAAAGGGAAAGGGGGAGAGAAGAGGAGGGGAAGGGACGAAGGAGAGGGAAAGAGGACGGGGAAGGGAATCCAGTAGTGACACATCCTGTGACTTTTAATTTTGTTCATGATTTGCAGCTCTAGCCTGTTTCCGACCCAGGGCTGGCAGAAAATATTGTCCTACTAGGGGTATACAAATGAATGATACTCACAGATTGTGTAGCACCAAGTAGATTAGGGGGGCACATGAGTATCAATATGCTCTTTTGAGAGGGAATAATTACTAGGCACAAGCACTTCAGAGAAGTCACCCTGTGATTCAAGGACAGAGCTCTGTTCAAACACCTGTTATTCCAGAGCTCATTACTGTTCAACTTCATCTCTACAGTTTTCTGTGGTCAGAAGACTCAGCTATCAAGAAGCTCATACACATAAACTGAACTCTGATATCACCCACTAGTGAAGAACTAGAAATTGTGCTGCCAGATTTCTTTGCAGTGTAACACTTAGAATGTCACTTACTTTACATGCATTACCCAGTTCCCAGTAAGCATTAAGAAATTATTGTAGGGGAACGTACACCAAAGTAATATTTTTCGTTTTGTATAGTCCTATGCACATAACTACTCTTGCACTGCAACCCATTGAAAAGGTGAGAGATGGGAACAAAGTACTGCAAGCTTCACTCTGGCACCAGTTTTCACAGACTGCCAATCCACAGAGAAAGCAGGGAGATCTATCACACAACAGGGCTAACGCTGCCGGAATCTGCAGCATTCCTGTGGGATGCAGAAGAAGAAATGCAATTGCTCATTTCCAGCTTTTCATTGCTCTGGTAGGATGTTGACCAGATCTTCAAAGACAGCATCAATACAGGTGAAGAAAGAAGTTGGATCTTCTTCACGGCCCATGTTTTAGCCTTTCCCTCCCACTGTTGTAAGCTGGCATCTGAGTAAGCTTGCTCCCCCAGCTTCACCCATTCCAACTCAGATGGCTTACTTCTGGACTGCAGTCATAGGGCTGTAAGTTGGAGTAAGCTCCAACATCTATTGCCACAGAGATGACTGTTACAGGTTCAACACTGTTACTTGACTGCTGCATGATGTTAGACATCTTTCATTTTCTCCAGAATCTCAGTTAAAAGTACTTATTCACATCACAGATAATATGTTTCTCTCTTACATCTACCCACATTTAAAATTGCTCTGGACAGTACCATGAAATCACTTTTCTGCAACAATAAAAGCTTGCTTCTTTTCCTCACAAAACTACATCTAGCATAGCATGTGCTGGGGTAATTAAGGTCTAGAAACAGGGTCTGAAGTAACAAGCTCACTAGAGGTTGGTCAATGACCACCAGTAACACAGTGCATGTGGTCTTTAGTCTGCCTTAAACATAAAAAGGATCAAGAAAACATTCTCATGCAGTAAGAAAAGTATCTTCCATATTTACTTGGACTGTGAAGAAGGGAATCACAGATGGTTAAGAAGACCTTCTGTGAAACATGAGTGTTTAGGAGGGAAATGAATAGATGACTTTGATACCACTTTGGTACTCCACAACCCTGGAAAGGCCATGTGTCTGTGTCTCTTTGTCAGCAACTGTGTGGGAGGCTGCAGTGAAAAGCACACATAGAGCAGGCATACTAATTAGCAAACACAAAACTGCTATCATCAGCAAGGCTTTTGACACTGTCTCCCGTAACATCACCCTCACAGGTAAGCTTAGGAATTATGGGTTAGGTGAGTGGACAGCGAGGAGGATTGAGAACCATTCTGAATAACAAAGCACAGAGGGCTGTGATCAATGGTGCAGGGTCAAGTTGGAGAGCTCTGGCTAATGGTGTACCCTGGGGATGAGTACTGAATCCAGTCTTGTTCAACATATTCATCAGTGACCCAGATGAAGAAATAGAGTCTACTCTCAGCAAGTTTGATGATGCTACAGAATTGGGAGGAGTGGCTGACACAGCAGAAGGCTGTGCTGCCATTCAGTGAGACTTAGACAAGCTGGGAGGGTGAGTTCAACAAGGGCAAATGTAGAGTTCTGTACCTGGGGAGGAATAACCCCATGCACCAGCAGAGGTTAGAGGCTGACCTGCTGGAAAGCAGCTCTGTGGAGAAGGACCTCGAAGTTCTGGGGGGCAACAAGTTCACCATGAGCCAGTAATGTGCTTTTGTGGCCAAGAGGGCCATTTTTATTCTGGGGTATATTAAGAAGAGTTTGGCCAGCAGCTTAAAGGAGGTTCTCCTCCTCCTCTACTCTGCCCTAGAAAGGCAGAGTATTTTGGAGTATTGCATCTGTCTCCCCAGTTCAAGAGAGGCAGGGAACTACCGGGGTGAGTCAGTGGAGGGCTACAGAGATGATTAGTGGATTGGAGCCTCTCTCCCATGATGAGAGGGTGAGAGACTTGGGAATCTTTAGCCTTGAAAAGAGAAAACTGAGAGAAGACCTTATCATTGCACATAAATATCGAAAGGGTGGAGGTCATGAGGAGAGGCAGCACATGGGAGGCTCAGAAATACAACGAAGTAGCCTAGAGAAGAAGGTCACAGAGAAACTCTGAATGTTGTATGAAACAGACTTGTAATGATGAGGTTTCCACAATTTGGCAGGACCTACCTACCTTTTCTTTCCCTTATGTCAGATACCCAACTTCCAAGACATGTCTACCTACCTGCATCTAATGTCCGATCAAGAGGCGGCAGCCAGGGAATGCAGTCTTTCAAAACCTTTCAAAGGGCCTCTACTTCTTTCCAGGTCTGACCTCCTGCCTCCAGCAGGCCCACTACAAACCCTTCTCTCATTACTGCTCAACTAGGCACATCATGTCTGCTTAGGCTTACCCGGATTAAGAACTTCCTGGACAACACAGCAGGTCTAGTAGCTGATTATCCACCTTCCAAAAAAGAACTCTGATTTGAAATTGCATAGCTCTCACTTTCAGATGATAGATCTTGCTAGACCTCACCAAGCAAGTTAGGACTCCATTTTATTAAGAAAATCCTTCCTTTCCTTTACAGTTCAGTTGGCCTGTAATATTTCCTTTGTCTATGACCAAAGCAAAGTGGGAATTTTAGGACATCACTATATCTGTGTGACAAAAATATGAGCATTCAGAGAAGGAGCCACAGGACTTACACAAACATACTACCTTACTGAAAGAGACCTGGGGGTTCTAATCAACAGGCAACTGAATATGAGCAAGCAGCATGCTTAGGCAGGAAATGGCAATGGCATCCTGGCTTGTATTAGAAATGCTATGTCTAGCAGGTGTAGGGAGGTGATTGTCCCCTTGTACTGGTACTCAGCTCTGGTGAGGCCACAGCTTGAGTACTGTGTTCAGTTTTGGGCAACTCAGTACAAGAGAGATGTGGAGGTGCTGGTGAGAGTGCAGAGGAGGACAATGAATCTGGGGAAGGGCCTAGAGAATAAATCTTATTAAGACTGACTGAAGGAGTTGGGGCTGTTTAGTTTGAAGAAGAGGAGGCTTAAGGGAGACCTCATTGCTGTCTACAGCTACCTCAAAAGATGTTGTGGAGAGGCTGCTGCTGGTCTCTTCTCACACGTGATTAGTGACAGAATAAGAGGAAACGGCCTCAAGCTGCAACTGGGCAGGTTTAGACTGTACATTAAGAAAAATATTTTCACAGAAAGAGTGGTCGGGCATTGGAATGAGCTGCCCAGGGAGATGTTTGAGTCACCAACACTGGATGTGTTTTAAAGTTGCTTGGATGTGGTGCTTGGGGATATGGTTTAGGGTGAACCTTGTAGATAGGGATATTGGCTGGACTTGGTGATCCTGAGGACCTTTCCCAACCCAAATATTTCTGTGATTCTGTGATACCTGATGCATGACAAAAGTTAAAAGAAAAGAACTACAAAGTAGGATCACCTTTAGAAATGATAAAACATGCCATAGCTACACACATACCAATTTGGGCATAGAGAGCGTGTCACTTGCTGGTTGCGAAGCTTTTAGTTACAGCAAAATCTGTCTTACCCTTCAAAATCACTTTCTCAACTAAAGACCAAAGCTGCCACTAGTGTGATACCCCCAGCAGCATATAACGGTTCTCTTTTGAAGAACAACTATGCAGAATCTTCTAGTCCCCAGCCTCGCCCCATGGGCTCACCCTATGGTCTCTGAACACAGACGTGATGTAGTGCTTTTAAGCTTTCTAAGATCACGCTAGGGTCATTCCCTCCAATCTGAGATTGACCTACACTCCTAATTCTGCTGGTAGGCTAGCTGCCCTCCACTGAGTCACTACCATCAACTGTGTAAAACAATGTGGAAAGCAATGTGGAAGGTGTTATCAATATAAACCCTCTTTAGTAATCAAGACTTCTGAGGACAAAATCAGAGATTTGAGATGACAAAGAGTGTATCTTTGCTGATCAGATGCTGGCATCCAGAATCATTAGCAGGTGTAAATGCCCCACCACATTTTAATTACTTACAGATTTATTCATGGCCTTGGTTGCATAGGTTCTCATCAGTACTATGCTATAAAGAGTTTGGCTAACTTACTCAAAGAAACTTTAAAGTTCAGAAACAAATGCTTCTTCTTTGGTTTGTTTTTTGTTTGTGTTTTTTTGGTAATTTTTTAATATGTTTAGCTGTATTATTTCTGCATAAATGAGTGGTATTACACCTCTCATAAAAAAAAAGTGCAAAATCAGGCACACAACACTCGGTACTAACAAACTGGGTGTATCAGAGTTAAAGTTGCTTATGTCACTGTCTTTTGGTCTCTTTCTTACATTACAAGATCACAAGCTATTTCCTAGAGCAGCTCTGCCTTACTGTTTGCTCATGGCAGATGTTGCTCAGTGTCAGAGCTTTAGCGCTAACCTAAATTCCACCTAGGGCTTCCCATTGACTCAGCATCCCTGAAGGCCCAGAGCCTGCCAGTAGAAAACACTTGGCACAAAGACTTAGGTGGAATTGAGACTGGCTGAATCTGGAGCCTAATGAGCAGCTATTCCTTATTTTGTTTCTTCTTCATTGTGCAGAGTGTGGCCCCAGGCCTCAATTACTACATGCTATTCAATCCCTCCTCAGAATGCAGCATTATTAATTTCCTCATGTTTCCTCATTATTGATTTCCTATGGCACTACTCATCCCCACATCTCAGTGCCCTGCAAACATAGTGTACTTCATGGCAGCCTGTGAAGTGAGCAGTGGATCTTTTGGTCAGCAATGACTGCAGCTAAACTGCTTTGCTAGTGTGGGACATGCGTGGTGAGGTGTCTCCCAGGTCAGGTAACAATTTGTGCCACAAGCCTCTGTATAACCTCTTGCTGACCAGGTTCTTGACTGCACTGCTGTCCATGGCAAAGCTTCCCTGGAAGTGAAGGAGCCACCAAAACTGGTCTTCAGCAATACCGTCAGAGCACCATAATGCAGTGTCTATGCCAAAATCTGACAGTAGTTGCCATATTGCTCTTATTAAGAAAGCAAGGAACTGTTATCATAGAGTAATTGGCTCCTCCTGGTCCATTAATGTTGAAGCAGAGCTCGAGGCATTTATGGAAACAATGTGGAAGCTGGGTATTTATTCTCAGAGCAAGCAGTATTCATCCTTTGTCCCAGCATTCTTCTACAACATCTTTATCCCTGTTCAAATGAGGGGAATATTTATCTAATAATTTCTTCCACTGGATGCTGATACTGGGGAGAAGAAAAAAAAATAAAAGAATGTTCTTGACTTCAGCATGGCAAACAGTTTAGAAACACATCTTGAGTGAATCGGATATCCAGGTCAGTTTATTTTTATCCACAACACTGTGTGGGAAGAACCATGGAAAGAAGGCATCGATGCTGATTACTGTCCTGTGATTACCTAACTCATTAGCACAAACTTAATTTCTAATTTCTGGTTAAACTCAGGAGTTCTCTCCTACTCTCTCCTGATACAAATTCAAATGTACTATGCACTAGAAGCAGTTAGGTATTTTCTAGTTTTCTCATATCTTGTGCCTTAATGTACATTGTGTTAGGAAGCATGTTATCAATTCAGATTACATTCCTTAGAAGCTCCACTTTTACTCAAACAAAAGAAACTTAGACCTTATCCAGAGGGAAAGGGCTTGAAAAATCCTCCCGCAGTGAAAGCAGACTTTTCCTTTGTGGGTGCTGAGACTTGCTTGTGAATTTCTGCTGTATTATAGTCTCCTTTAGCAACAGAACATTGCCAATTCTTATATGTGTAAAAGAAATACCAAACAATGGTGCAAGTGTGTCACCTTCCTGAGTTTACAGGCAGTTTTGCCAAAGTCTCACTGCTGCCACCAGCTTCAGCAACCATGACAGATCTGAAACAAATGAGGGCAGTTACAGCATTTCTCCAGAATTATGCAAATGAGAGAGAAATAAATTGATTTTATATTGACACTGTTTGGAAATATTCTTGGAACATAAATCTTGCACCCTCAGCAAGTTTGCAGATGACACCAAGCTGTGTGGCACAGTCAACTTGCTAGAGGGGAGGGATCCATCCAGAGGGACCTGCACAGGCTGGAGAGGTGGGCCCAGGCCAAGCTCATGAAATTCAACAAGGCCAAGTCCTGTCCTGCACCTGGGTCGGTGCAATCCCAAGCACAAATACAGGCTGGATGGTGAGTGGCTGGAGAGCAGCTCTGAGGAAAAGGACCTGGGGGTCTGGGTAGATCAAAAGCTCAACATGAGCCTGCAGTGTGCACATGCGGCCCAGACAGGCAACTATGTCCTGAGCTGCATTAAGAACAGCTGTGGCCAGCAAGGCAAGGGAGGGGATTCTCCTCCTTTACTCTGCTCTCGTCAGACCCCTCCTGGAGTACTGTGTGCAGTTCTGGAGCCCCCAGCACAAGAAGAACATGGAACTGCTGGAGAGGGTCTAGATGAGCACCACAAAGATGATCAGAGGGCTGAAGCACCTCTGCTATGAGGACAGGCTGAAAGAGTTGGGGCTTTTCAGCCTGGAGAAGAGAAGGCTTCGAGGATATCTTATAGCAGCCTTCCAGCATCTGAAGGGGCCTACAGGAGGGCTGGAGAGGGACTATTCACAAAGTCTTGTAATGACAGGACGAGGGGCAATGGGTTCAAACTGGCAGAGGGGAGATTTAAACGGGATTTTAGGAGGAAGTTTTTCACAGTGAGGGTGGTGAGACACTGGAACAGGTTGCCCAGGAAGGTTGTGGCTGCTCCCTCCCTGGATGTGTTCAAGGCCAGGCTGGATGAGGTCTTGAGTGTCCTGATCTAGTGGGAAGTGTCCCAGCCTATGGCGGGGCACTGGAACTGGATAATGTTTGAGGTCTCTTCCAACCTAAACCATTCTATGATTCTACGATCTTTACTACAATGCTTCATTAACAGAGATTACTAGTAAAAGATTATTAATTGAAAGGTGAGGAAAGACTGAAAAATAAAAGCCTGAGATAGGGAGGATGGGGGAGATTTCTTCCACATAGCTTTTCCACAGCAACTGAAGGGGCTAGGAGGTGGTCAAAGAGTAAAACACCTTCTCACAGCAGAAAACAGATTATTCCTGGGAGAAAGAAAAATCAGAGTATCTTTTCCTTTCCATGGGCTATTTGACAGCAATGCCTTAAATATTTCATATTGGTAATAACGAGAGAATCTGGTCTCCAAGAAGGGTGCATGAAGGTGAATTAGTAGTAATTCCAGTTCCTGGATTCTTCTTCAGTGCCAGTTCCACAAGGCAACTTAGTCTTCTCACCCTTGCATCTTCCTGTATATTACAGGATATACTCAATCTATCACCCACCAAAAGGGACTACCCTCTGGTTAGCTAAAAGCTAGTAGTTTTTCAAGTTTTCTCTATTTTTCTGTGACCTCTCCACTGGATCTGGAAAAGACAATGAATCATCCCCATGCACACACACACACAGACACAAAAACACACACAAAATTCACAAAGTGAAACAAAGAATTCATCCTTTTTCCTCTGTGTGAGTGTTCCTACATTAAATGCAGGATTTTTAAATGGATGCTTATTGTGAAGTTCTTGTTTACACCAGTCCCACTGTGGGAGCCACTTGTATAAGTCATTGTTAAAGTTTGGGGAACATCTGAATTCAGAAATGGGACAAACGCATTAAAACAATCACAAACAGGAAAAACCCATTTAAGCAAGGATGCCTAAACCTGACATAAAGAGTATAAAGCTCTTTCTTTTCCATCAACAAAGTATCTTGTCTTTTAGAGAAATAGGGCAACCACTGGACTGGTTTAAAGTAGAAGAGTTGCTGCACACAACACATCCTGTGTGGTGATAGTTTGTGTGAGAGTGCTGGCCACCTCTGCTAGGAGCTGGTGAGGTTTGAGTGAATGACAGGAGGATCGGCACCTCTAGAAACAGGTGTGTAAAGCTTAGACATTGTTATCTGCCTGAGAGAAACTCAGTGGAAGTCAATAACGTGAACTCTTAATTGAGAGACAGACCCCTGAGGTTACACTTGCTTTGTTACAGGGGAAAAAACACTGATGTACACTGGAAGTCTTTGTCAGGGCTTTATCCTGGCATGCTGACTGCCCAGCAGGAAAAAAAAAAAAAAAAAAAATCTCCTGGTTTAGAGAGCTCTAGACATCAGCATGGGTAATAACCTCAGCAGTACTACCTCTTAAAAGAAACTGAAAGACTCAGTGCAGAGCTACAGCACCTAGCTACAGGGTGCTTGAATGGTGACACTATGTATTACTGGGTCTTCTTGACCTCATTCACAATCAGCAAGATAGAATCATGGAATCGGTCAGGGTCGGAAGGGACCACAAGGATCATCTAGTTCCAAGCCCGTGCCACAGGCAGTATGGTAGGGTTTTCAAAAAGCAGATGAAAACAAATTTGACCACAGGCGCTCTTAACATTCTCAGCAAGAACATTTATGATCTGAAGTCTGCATGTGCCATCTGTGTATGTATACACTTGCTACTGCTTGAAATCTGCCTGGAATTGCCCACAATCTTCAGAAACATGCCCTTTGCACCGTACTAATAATCCACAAGTGTAACTGCCAACCAAGCAGAGTTTTATTTCTCAGAATGAAGTACCCTGTGCAAAAGCAGGCAAATAAAACTTGAGTTCAGCTGCACTTTTTGAAGAGTATATAATACATGGCAGAAAAGAGATTCTCCAGGAAGACAATTGTGCTGGTTATACCTCTGGACTGTCTCGGCCTCCTTTGGTGTGCCAGAAATCCTGTGGGAGGAGGGTAAATCCTGAGCACTGTCTTGTGCCTCTGTATAGTGGACCTTACACAGCAGCAGTATGTAAGACCCCTCCCATTTTCCACTCACCTCGGCCACAGTGCAGCTGAGGTCTGCACGGGATGGCTCACATGGGATGTAATAAATCCTTCAGATAACAAGTCATGAACCTACCCACCTCCACTTGTTCTCTAGCAACCTTGTCAGGGTAAAACTTACCGCAGTGCTAAGGAGTATGGAGCCCCTGCTTTTTAAGCAGCAACAAGAATGCTATCAGATATAACCCAGATTCATGTTTTCTTCCCTTTGTTATTTTCTGTCATTCCACGAGCCTTGCAGCTCTTGGCCCTGTAGACTATCTGCTGAGGCATGCTGCAAAGATAACTAAACATAGTCCCAAAGATGCCAGGAAAACATTTTGTTGTCTAGCCTAAACATCATAACACTGTCTTTCCCTAAGTCTCTGATTCCATCAGCTGCTGCAGCAGACAACAAAATCAAAGGGGATAAGCTGTACCTTGTGGTTCCTGAGAAGCAGTTCATTGAAAATTGAGTTTCAAACTTAAGCTTTAAAATAAACGCATCAAGATAAACAGGTTTGTCATTGTTTCAGGCACAATCAACTCAACAGCTTTTTCTTGTTGATGTTCTTACTGTTTTTAATGTAGGATGCCATTTCCTGATGACTGTTGCTGCTCAAAAACCTGTGCTCTTTCATCACCTTGATTTTTTTCTCTTTTGGGGTTTACACTCCCAGGTGATGAGTTTAGCAGTGGCTCAGGGCTAGGCACTAGGGCTTCATGGTGATCAGCTCTGTTAAGCAGTTGTTTTACCCTGCCCTGTACTTGCAGTGAATTACTGCTTGGACTGGCTGTTGATAAGAGTTGTCAGCATCAGGTAATAATTTGTTGTTTCCCAAAATGGGTGAATACACATGGCAAGGCTAAGGCAAACCCTTCTCTTGCAATAGGAAGTGGCAGATGTGGAAGAAAGCTCCTTCTTCTACCCAAAGAGAAACATTCAAGAGGCCACAGCAGCTTGGCATGGCAAGCATTGCAGCAGATTCTGGAATCTGGAAGAGTCATTGCACATCCCAAGGCAAGAGGGACTCAAATTCTCTGCAATTTTCTATCTGAATTAGGCAATCCCAAAAGTCAGCTTTGAACAGCACTGAAACATGCTGTGTTCTGAGTTAGTGGAAGGAAAGTTTTGGAGAAAACTGGGAAATTTCCACACTCCAGACCATTAAATCACTTTCATTTAAGGGAGGAAAAGAAAAATACTTTTTGCCTTGAGCTTAATTAGTGAAAAAGTTATGTGCTGACCTTCATGCACGATATTCAAAAGCAGGTGGCATTGAGCTTATCCGTGCCTGCAAGAATACGCTTTTTTAAGCACCCTGCCGACATGTACACAATTCAAAATCAGGACTCACAGGAAAGTGGGCCACAGATCTTTAACATGAATTTACACATATCTTGCACATGTCTGTTTGAATTACCCAGGAAGATTATGAACAAATCTATTTTAATGGACGATTGTGAAAGTAACCTGTGTTATTTCAGCCCGCGTTACACAAGTCACCCTTTCCTGGAACCAGCAAAGTTCTGCCATTTATTTCAAAGAGATCAGACCACTTAATCTGATTTTGAAGCTTGCTTATTCTTCTAACAAGGAATGTAATTTTGTTTTTTATGTTGGCCTCAAATGATTCTGAGCTTGAAATCTGGACCTGGAAAATGCTGCATTGCTTAGGAGTACTATTAACTAAGATTTACACCAACAGGAAACAAAAGAAATACAATTGATGGGGGAAAAGTGCCCAGAGACCTGCAAGTCTCCCAAGACTACGCTAAAAGGGAAGTTTAGAACTAAACCCATTGCTTCTGGGTTTGGATGGTAATTCCTGAAGTGTTTGTCAAAGAAACGAAGAGGATAAACCCTGCATAAAAAAACACAGTTTGGAACTAGCAGCATCAAGACTGTTTAAAGAGCCTGTCAGTCGGCAGCCCACCAGCCCTAATGCACCTCTGCACCGGGAAAATGCCTCCGTTCCTTTTACCAGACGTCTTCAGGCATCCTCCTAGCATTTCACCAGTCTTCGTCTCTCTGCACTAATCCCTTTTGCACCACTGCTTGCCGGCACATCTGCCAAGACACGGACTTGGTGCAGAAAAAAACCCCCGAATTTTCTAGTGCCAGAGTTATTAATAATTAACACTTGCAACGCAAACCCGGTTAAACCAGTTTGCTAAAATAAAGTCGCGCATTTTATTTTAGGGTTTAATTTATTCATCGGGCTGAAGTTTGCAAATTAAGCCGGGCAGCCACTTTACCCCTCCGGCCCGACCAGCTCAGGGCGCGGCCCGCAGCGCCGTGAGGCAGGCGGGAGGAGCCGCCAAAGGGGCTGCCGCTGGTCCCCGGGTTCGGCCGC
>VWZI01001049.1:64748-89817 GCA_013396835.1 Psilopogon haemacephalus
TCGAGCGCGGCGTGCCGGTGGGCCGGGGTCTGAACCGTGTCCCTCTCCCCGCAGCGGTGGCGGGAGGAGCTGTCACAGCTGAAGCGGCCGCAGCCGGCGCTGGCTGCACGGCCCGTGGAAGCGCCGCCGTCGGAGCTGGAGTCCGCCGCCGCCCTGGGTCCGCGTCGCGACGCTGAGGAGTTCAACGAGCTGCTGGACTTCGACTTCATCCTTTCCAACTCCCTCATGCACCAAGAGCCCGCTGCCGCCGCCGTCGTGGTGGCTCCTGCCGCGTCGGCTCCTGCCGCCAGTCCCTGCCCCGCCGGGCCCTTCTCCTACCCGCTACAGCGGCCCGAGCCCGCTGGCCTTCTCTACGGTGGAGGCGGCAGCCGCGACGGGACTCCCGCTACCGGCCCTGCTGCCCCCTTCAACCTGGCCGACATCTCCGACGTGTCTCCTTCGGGAGGCTTCGTGGCTGAGCTCATGCGGCCCGATCTGGACCCGGTGTACCTGCCGGCGCCGGCGGCGCTGCCGGCCCTGGGCAGCCTGCAGGGCAAGTTTGTGGTGAAGGCCGTGGGCGAGTACAGCCACCCGGGGCTCAGTCCCAAAAGCGGCCCCCCAGCTGCCGCCCCACCGCCCAATACCGAGGGACCCGGAGCCCCCTACAGTCCTTTGCCACGGATGTGCCCCAAAATCAAGCAGGAGGCCGCCCCACCGTGCACACTGGCACCACCACCACCACCGCATGGGAGTGGTCCTCGAGGAGCCCCACAACATGACTTCTCTCTGGGCCGCCCGCTGTCTGCCCGGACTACGCCTTCGCTGGGGCCTGAGGAGATGCTGAGTAGCAGAGACTGTCTCCCTGCCGCTCCAGGGCTGAGCCACCCACCGCTGCCACTGCCCCCAGGGTACCCTCCAACCCCCGGTTACCCCACCTTCCTGCCTGAGCAGCTGCCACCCCCTACACTTCAGTACCAAGGTGAGTCTCTGTGCTTTAGCAGTGGGGACCTGCTTTGAAAGCGGCTACAGCTGTGCTCACTACTTCTCCTCCTCCAGAGCTGATGCCACCAGGAGGTTGCTTGCCTGAGGAGACCAAACCTAAAAGGGGACGGCGGTCATGGCCTAGGAAAAGGACAGCCACGCACACATGTGACTATGCGGGCTGTGGCAAAACCTACACCAAGAGCTCTCATCTCAAGGCTCATCTGAGAACCCACACAGGTTAGTCCCGGCGTGGGGTCAGTGGGATGTCCTTGTGTTAGAGCCATGGAGTGAGCCCCTTGGACCGTGAAAAGTGGGGACATGGGGAAAAGGGCTAAAAGGGTGGTGACCCTTACATGCTGGGTTTCCAGGTGTTTTCCTTCTGCCCTTGGCTACGCAAAACCCTGTGCAGTCTTTGCTTATTGGGAATAGTGTTTTGCTTAATGGATAAGAATGACTCAGATGTGGGAGTGGGTGGGTTTCTTGCCAAGGTAAAGTTTGTTGCTGTATGGCTAGCTAATTGGCAAGCATTTGAAGTCACTTGGATTTTGTTGCTCTAGATGGCTGACACTGGGGATGGGAGCAGACCTCTCTAACATAGTATTTTATTTGCTTGTGGTTAAACCCTTCACATGGGCATCCCTTCTGTCTTGGCTTGCTTTACTGAACTTCTGCAAGCAGCTGTTCCTGTTCTAGGGAAACTGTGATGGACCCCTTTCTAGTGGTGCTTTCAGCTGGGTTGGTAGAACCAACTTGGTGCTGGGAACACACCTTCCCCTACAATAGCGCTGTAGAGATGGAGTTTAATGGTTGACTGGCTAGAACTTGGAGACAATCTGTCAAAGTGTGTATTAGAATCCCAGTTCAAACTTTAAACTTGCAGTTGAATGAAGTGTTGCAGTAACTGGGCTTGTGAAAGCAGGTATATCATGCGCAGTTTTGTCAGTGTGGGCATTCCGTAACAGTGATTAAATAACGTAGGAATTTGTCTAGTTTAAATCCCTGGATTTGGAACTTGATTCAGAACTTTCTCCTAAAAAGTAAAAGGGAGAAACCACTGGTAGTGCAGTGGTTAGGCTGCATCTTCAGATAATGACAGTGGAGAGAAAAAGTCAGCCAAGTGAACAGTGTTTTCTGACTGCCCTGAGCCAGTCAGCAGTCTTTTCAGTATGTGTAGAGCTGGGAGTTTGTAGTTCAAGGAAACTTGTCTCGCCATCTACAGTGGTTTTGTTATCTTGAAGGCAGTAAGGCTGAGTTCTTAATCAGGTGGAGGTAATGAGCATAGTTTCTAGCAATTTTCAAATTCTTGAGACCTACAGTTATCTAAACACAGTATGGCTGCTGAGCTATTCCTGGTTGCTACTTGTTCATATAACATCTGACAAAAATACGCTCTTACTATCTGAACTGGTGTGCTTTAAAACCTTGTGTGCAAGACAGAACAGTGAAACAATAGAAATGAGCATTTTAGTGGAAGATTTCAGTTATGCCAACTGTGCACTTTGAAGAAACAGTTTTTCTCTGTTAATCTTTGCAACTGCTTCAAGACGTTTATTGTATTTTCTTTCATGTTGCCTTTTTTCCTTACCTTTGATATGTGTTTCTCAAGGGTGTTAAAAGTGGTAGCCCTGAAGAAAACCTAACCCATATGTTTTATTTTCTGGTTTTCTAAAGGTGAGAAGCCTTATCACTGTGACTGGGAAGGCTGTGGATGGAAGTTTGCCCGATCTGATGAACTTACTCGTCACTACCGAAAACACACAGGCCACCGCCCTTTTCAGTGCCAGCGTTGTGACAGAGCATTTTCCAGGTCGGACCACCTTGCCTTACACATGAAAAGGCACTTTTAATTGGAAGCAGTGGATCTTTCCCCAGCTGCCGTAGAGATTCAGTATTTATAGCACAAGGACTGGTTTCTGCAAGATGGGGAGAACACAGTTTAAGCACTACAGATGATCGAGGTGAAGTCTTCCAAAGAGTGGAAAAGAGGGATAATTTCACACAGACGTTGCGACTTCTTTTTTATATGTATACACTTAAACATAACCAAAAACATTGGGGTCAATGACTGGATCTTCTATCATTCCATTTGTAAATCCAACTTGAATTATTTCCGGACTACAAAATGCCAAGGAGTGACTGGAGGTCACAAATATCAGGGTTAAACAGACTGTGTAGTTCGGAGGGTGGGGATATTACACAGGGAAATGATGTTCCCTTAATTTTCTTTCAATGCAATATTAGATGTAAATGTCATCTTGTACTTTCCTCTTTTTTATTTCCTTTTAAAAGCCATTACAATGTTAAAAAAGGAGGAAAAATTCAGGTACAGAATTATAATTTTAAAAGCCTATTTCATGGTGCTTAGTGACTGTTGGTTCTAGCGGTACCAAAAACAGGAAGCCAAAGTTCTCAAACTGCTGCATATCTGACAAGGAAATTTTTGTCTTCCGATCACCAATTATGACCTAAATCAGGTAAATAAACCTGGTTTATTTTTTTTTAAAGAAAAAAACTTTATGCAGACAGTCTGTAATGCACTGTGGTTTCGATGTGCAATAGTTTGTACAATGGGNCCTTAAGCAGAACAAATGTTTTCTATATAGTTCTTTACATAATAAATATGTAATATAAATTTAAGCAAACTTCTATTTTGTATATTTGTAAAGTATGAAGTGAAAATTAACATTTTGTTTGAATTTGTATTTTGCATATTCAAGTGGAAAATAAGTTTTAAATAAACTTTAAAATATTTTATCTGAATGGCTGCTCTAATTTTATGTGAATTGGAGATGTGCAAGAAAGTTTAAGTATTTCTTAGTGATTGAGTTTCCCAAGGCAAGAGAGTATGGCAGTGGAGGATCATAGTCTCAAGACGCTGAAAGTAGGACTGCATAAATGATGTCACATAATTCTTTTAGGGGAAAAGGTATACTGAAAATTTTTACTCTGAATATAAAATTGCCACTTAAATCGCCTGCATGAGGAGATTGTAATTTACCATTTCTAGGGCAACTCAGTTATTTGTTAGAGGAAATACATCTTTTCGGGGCATTGGTCTTTGTGTATTCAAAGATAATCTAAAAAAAATTCTGCAGTTGTCTTTTCAACATGGAGCATTTCTAGCATTGTTTTCTTGGGCTTCTAACATAAGTTGGTGTAACCACTTTCACATAAAGGAAAATCAACTGTAATCTTGCAAAGGGTAAAGTACTAAGGTAATAAGGAGTGTGTGTGTAAAACAGCTTTTAACAGTAAATGACATGGAGTTTCTTTTGAAGCTTTCTCTGTCTTGGGAACTTAGTTACTTGGTAGTATCTGAAGACGCAAAATTGCTGTAGTAATCCTGGTAACTATATATAATCTGGGAAGGCTGGCCAGGCAGAGTCACTAAACCTTATAGCTGTACACTTAAGATGTGTTGCTCTAAGGTCTCCAGTGTACCTTTAATTGCACTGTGCTGCAGTTAAATGCAACTGAACCTACTGAATGCCTCAGATTGTTACCATTTTTGTTGTAGTTGTGCTTGGGGACCTCATTGCTCTAGTTTCTTTACAAGTGTGTAGCAATAAGATGGTTTCAACATGAATGCTCAATGAATAAGACCTGTTTTTCTCACTACTCTGTGTAAAGAGAAGAAAGAAATTATTCTTCCTCCCCTGGTTTAAAATGTCAGATTTTGGGTATATGGAGTGTTCAATAAAGCTCGGTATGAAAAACGAATCACAGGCAAAAGCCATTCATATGTTTTCAGTAGTTGAAAGGAGAGTGGCAAATACCACTTTTATATTCCCAAAAATGCCTTAAGACTGCTATTTAATTTCACACTTTGATCTGTTGTTTGTGTGGCTAGTCTTGCCATTTCTCTCTTAAGTCCACACAAGTAACATAATGGTGCAAAAAAAATCTTGCCCAACACCTAGGCATTCTTTGTTCAGTTGAAAGCTATCTGTTGGTTTGGTTTATAGGTAACACAGACAGTAGGGAATGTCTTGTTTGGTTTGCAAATAGTATTTAAAGCTAAATTAAAGTTATGAGTCATCCTTCATCTGAAGCTTTTTTTCATTTGAAAACTTTTTTACAATTAAACCAGTAAATTTTTTTACCTCCTCTGTTGTTGTGCTGTGGATTCTGGATAAGAGATCCAAGGTCAGTGTTGGAACTGGCACATCCTGTGTGCCTAAAGCATGTCCCCCTTCAATAATGCTGGAGCACTTCTGTACAGCTACCATTCATAACCTTTCACACTGTGCAAGGTCTGCATCCTAACACATCTGTAAATACTGATCTGAAGATTTCATGTGAGAAACTTGTTTCTTTTGCTTTTCAAGTGTGTTGTCATTATGTAGCTTCCAGAGTTTTATAAGGTGCTCTAGCATTTAGTAATGCATTATTTGCCAACTCCAGTTTCTGCCTGATGATTTTATAGACCTGAGGTTTATAGTCACATGAACAATGCTGTTCTTGAAACAGGCCTTTGTTCTCTTCTTGATAATTTTTATTCTTTTCTTTTTTTCCCCCTGATCCTAACCAAGCTGTCCTAATGTATGACTCTTTCCAGACCTAAACAGAGACAGTTGCAGCTTGGTATTTATATAAAGAAATGTTGCTGTTCATTTAACAATTTCCAAAATGCTACTCCTATACTTCTGGGACAGGAGCCAACACTCAGTTTTTGCTGTACCACATGCAGCCCATGAGAGGCAGTCCTTAAGGAGGTTTCTGAGGGAAATACTGAAACGAGTAGCTGCACTATTTGTGCTCTTGTAAGTCAAGTAGAGCTAGAAGCAGCACATTGCATTTGCCACCTGTCTCATTGTGCCTAGTGTCGTGTAGTTGCATTTAGGTGCAAGATTCTACCAAGGTGCAGTAGAACAACACATACCAAAAAGCATATCTCATAAAATATATGTAAACTACCAAGTGATCTTGTAAAGGTGTCTTGAAAAACAGGCTTTGTTTAGCATTACTAAAACTGTATTCATGTGCTACTTTTCTCAGGCTGGGCCATCTAAAAACAGTGTTTGAGGTTATTAGGGATGACCTTGTTGACAGGAGGTGAGCACCTTCAGAGCTGCCCCAGAGCACTATTTTAGTGACTGAAGGGAAAACCTCTCATGGTAAATAATCATCTCTACAGTCAAGCTATAGCCATTCCTAATCCTCACCCCTAGCCCAAATCTATCTGAAGTGTGTGAAGATGGAGCTGTTTAAAACAAGATGGTACATGTCTTCCTACCATGTGCCAAGTATTCAAAAGAGGAATTGGAATACAAGTCTTTTCAGAACCACTACACTTCTGTACAATTGTATGCTGTGCACCACAAATTGGAAGCTTGCACACTTCAGACTGCTGTGGATTGTAATGCAGTACAATTGCCTTCAGTTTTCCCATGTTACATGAAGAAGTACTTGCAAGAGAGTCTCTCTTCCTCCATGGAGGTTGCCAGATCCTGCTAAAGCTGAAATAAACCACAAGTCTCACAAGGATTTATATTAACTGATACGAATCAGTAAATTTCATTCTCCCTCCTTTTAATAAGGGGAGATCAGAGACTCCTGTGGTTAATCACCCTGAGTGCTTAACGGTTCAACCAAATTACTTCACACAGGATTCTTGTGTGAGTGTGCTAGATGTTAGAGCTCACCTGCTTTCACTGAAGTTTCTAACAAACATTTTAACAGCATTTGAGTGCAAGAATGCCCACGTTAACTCAGCTGCAAACTGTGTTCTTCCCCAGGCATTCCTCCTCCCTGAGTGTGGTTGAGTTGTGTGCTCTAAAGGAGGAGGTGAACATGAATGGGTTGCAAATGTGGATGGATATACCAGCGGTAACAGCGCAGGGCTCTGGCAAGGATCTAGTTGTAGTGGGAGTGCTAGCTGGAGGAAGCAAACCGAAGGTATGATAAGCAAAACTCACATGGAAAGGAAAACCATCACCAGTGCATGTTGACTTGCCAGGAGAGCTCCTCAGATTAAATAGCTGCATGTAGACTCAATGGATATATCTTTGGAGACCAAGGAGATAAATACATACATAAAGGAGGGGAAGGCCCATCATCCAGTGAAATTTAATTGAGGTCACATTGGCTTGGCGCCACTGGATAACACACCCACATTCCCCTGTCTGCTGTACACCTGGATGACTCACATTTCGTCTGCACTTCACTCCTGCTGTGACTTGTGGGTGGGGGAGGGGGACACAGATGGGGGACGGACAGGACAGCTACCGGACAGGAGGAACCGAAGTTTTCATTACTGCCAAGTGAATTAACACCGAGTGCAGAAATCATTTCTGTGGCATGGAAGTGGGTGGTAGTGGCGTTTCCACAGCCTTGCTCTTCACCCTTACTCCTTATCTGCTAGTTTCTTTTTCACCTTTGGATGGTGACCTGTGAGCCTTCAAGGTGAAAACCTTAATGGTGTGAAAGACAGGAGGAAGGAAAGTGGCTTATGCTTTCACTAATGTTTATTCTATATTTAGAGCATGTGTGGCAAAACTTTTACAGAAGACAATTGTCCTTAGTAGCTGCTCACAAGAGGCTCTAGGCAGCTGGACCTTTTCGCTTTATTAATGCTTTCTGGACTCTTGGAACTGTGAGTCCTTTGTAACTGAAATGGAGGTTTTCACATGGACCTGGTTATCTCAGGGTCAGACTTGTGATATGCTTATTAACAAGAAGTTTTAGGGAACACGCCAAGCTTCTTTCACTTTGAAGCTTGGGTGAGCAGAAGGGTAATGATGTGCTGGTATCATTGCAGCCATCTTGCTGCAGCTCCGAAACCATTTTGCATGACTTTGCTTTAAGTACAGTGTGCTTGTTTCTCAAGCACAAGCTTAGGCTTGCTTAAATCTTGCCATTCAAGTTTTCCGCTATTAAACTTTCAGGATTTATCCAACAAAGTGATACAGCTTCCCTCTACTGGTTGTCTGAAGACCCTTAATTTTAGAAACACATATCCCACAGTTACTCAGAATGGTTTCTCCTGCTGCCACAGCAGCTAGAAATGGTCTGATGGGCAACATTGTACCACCAGCACATAGGCATTCGTATACCAGGAGGCTCCTTGGTTGTGTTCAATGCCTGTTTGTGCACTTTCTAGTCAGCAAATTCATGGATAGCAGAAGCAGAGCATCAGGTCTGCTTTGTCCCCCCACCCTTGGAAAGGTATGAGAAGACTGTCCAAAATTGCTGCCTTGCAGGTGGGCCTGCTGCTGCCATATGGGAAAACATGTCTCCCGAGGCTTTTACCAATGATGTATCTTAGTCCACAGTGTGCTTCTTCCCATGTAGAAATACTACAGAGAGGGCTTTGCTTGCATGTACAAAGAAACTGTTTGTCAAGGTCCTCATGTGAGTTTGATTTTTGAATCAGGCCTCTGGATGGGCACCACAACATCAGCATCATTTGAGGTTCATATCTCAGCTGGAGTCTTCCAATACGAGAGATCTCCTGGGGACTTAGCATCCATCATTATTATGTCTCTCTTTTTCTGATAAAAATGAATATTTTACATTAATATGTTGATAAACTGCTAGGGACAACTTTGACAGTGATTACTGAAGCATGCTGGAATTTACTTTCTAAGCCCTGGACAAAGTTTTATTCTACTTTAGGCTCCAAACATACTGAGTCAATAATGCTCTTGGCAACTCAAGGAGGCTACCCAAAGTGTCGTGTTCATCTGTGCACTGGGGTGTACTAGATTTGGCTGTCCTCACTCAGTTCCCTCACCACACTAATTCAGCAATAGGCTCCCCTGCCTGACAAAGGATGGCTGAATTTGTTGGCCATGCAGTGAGTTATTATTTGACTTTCAAAATTTCAAAATGCTATCCAGTGCAAAGCAAAGTATTTCACTGCTTTCAGCTTTTCTGTCACCCCAGTAACTGCAGAATGGTATCCAGCTTAGTCCAGCCATTGATATTCGTACCTCAGCCACTGCCATAAATGTCACTGCAAAGGACAAACAGACCTATGATGGACATCTCTTTGCACCTTTCTTGAGCTTCTGACTTCAGAGAGACCTTACAGCAAGGAGTTCATGGTTCATCCTGAACTACCCTAAAAATGGAGATGAGGGTATTTCCTTTCTGTAGTTTCCAACACTGCTGCCTTCTAGATTTCAACTGTTTCCTATGTACTGCAGAAAAAGGAAGGATCTAACCTCCTGCTCTATATCAGCTTTGATTTTGTCATTTACTGCCAAAGGTTGTAAAGACTTAACTTAGGTTGTACTTTTAAATTAATTTGCTAAGAGAATGTAATACAAGCTTTACACATGTGTGGATTTTTACATCCTAGTCTAGTTTACCCTGGGAGAACAGAAGGAGAATTTAGCATAAGATGATATTTCAGTCAATATATAAAAGATGTTTTGGCATACTTCTTTCTTTCTAAAAAGCCTTCACCCATCAATGTTTTTTTGCTTAAGGATGGGTGTTTCTTCACATTTTATTCAAAACAGAATTTTCTGTGGATTCATGACCCTTATCAAGATCTAACCCTATGGTTAATAACTGCTGGGGTTGAGTATTTGCTACCATTATATAGATTACTGCAGCAGTATTTATGGGTTCAAGTATAACCTTTCCAAGGTTATACTTTCCAAGCTCCCGCTTTTTCTCTTTGATTACACTTTCCAAACCATTTTCTGAACCATCTATGCCTTTCCCTGCAAGTGTCAAAAAAACCCAAAACAAAACAAAGCGAAAACAAACAAAAAAGCCCCCATAACCCAAAGGCAACAGCCCTTTGTACTCTACACTGAAATTCACAGCTGAGAAAATTTGCTTTCTAAGAAGTGATCAAGGTGTATCTTAGCTGTCTGGGAATCTGACTACTTCATTAGCAAGGCAAATTTGGATGGTTATGGGTAAATCCCCTTGGTGAAGATGAGGTTAGGGTTTATGCTGATTTGGGACTACACAAATGAACTGCATAGGCAAATCAAGAGCATCATAAAAATAGGCAGTAGTTTGAAAGAGCTTAAGATTTGAATCTTCAGGGCCTCAAACTGGAAGCTATGTGTGAATGAGGCAAAGGAGGGGAGTGAGGCAGGGGAGGGTATGTGTGAGAGAATACAGAGCAGAGGAGTGATTTAAGTATTGCCCAAACCACTGGGTAAATCAGAGGTTTTCTCTGACTGGCTTCTCCCAGAATTTTATTTTGTGCTAAACATAAGGTGCCAAAATTTACTTTTAATAACTCTGCCCAAGTTAGTAATTTAAATAAATATTGAGTGGCCATGAATGCATCCCAGAAGAGAGCACAGCAGCACTGGACAGAAAAGAAATCTCTTCCTCTGCAGATGTATATCATGTATAAAACTTGATATATTAGTTTAGTTCAACTAAGAGAAGCCACTGTAGATTTTTCCTTCTTTCACACTGCCTGTTCTATTGCAAAGGCTGGGTAGTGGAAGTGAGGTGATAAAAGAGAGACAAACCTCCCGGGATGAATGTAGCATCACTGCACCGATGTTTCTCTATTCCTGGGCAGAACTAACAGTGAGAATTCAGTGAAATGCTTGTGGCTGAAAGCTTGCACGGCTCTGGGTGCAACTCTGTTGCTGTCTGCACAGTTCCTGGGGCTGAAATGTGAAAGCAAGGGAGGCTGGTAGGAGTGAAATTTGCGGAAAAGCTGAAATGGCTCAGCAATGCTTGAGGGAATCTCAGAGTGACCGCTGTGCTAATTTCCTTCCTCTTTATATAAAATGAATCAAAACCAGGGCAGTTTTGAGCTGCAGAAGATGATAATTTTTTGGAAGTATACTAAATCTCCTGTTATTCCAGCTCTGTTTGTTTTTTTAATTTTTATTTTTATTTTTTCTTGCTTGCTTACTTTCTTGCCTTTTTTCTTTTTTTTTAGCTTTTTTTTTTCTTTGTTGTGTTCTCACTTTCTTGCTGTTTTGCTCTCTCTTCCTCTCTCTCTTCCTTACCACACCCTGTCCTTTGCAGTGACAGTGTTTAACCTTAGCAGTTTAGTCTGAGGGAATTTGCAATTGTGCTGTGGAGAAAAGCTAATAGTTTTGTTTGGGAGATGAACTCTCACTTTGTGGCTGGGTGCTGGTTATGATGATTCAGCTTCTGGAATCCCATGATTTAAGTGAAGTGACAAAACACATTGTTGGAGAGAAAAGCTGAGATAAAGGGTTCAAAACGAAGAAGAATCAGAAATTAGGTGGCAAGGGTGCCTTTCCCAGTGATTTGTCAGGCACTTTCCATATCTATTGGATGCAATGAGAAAGCAAGTCACACATCACCATTCAAACCCCTGTAAGGCTTCATTTTATTTTCTTTGCTGTAATGAAGAAAATGTATAATGTGGACAGGATGCGCAACTTGGGGGGTGTGTGAAAACTTTTTTTTCTCCGAATTCAAATGACATAAAAGTTCATGAGGTTCCCAGTGCTCCAGATCCTCATTATTTAGTATGCGCAAGCTAGTTCCCAGGTGATGAAGATTCACAGCAGCAGCAGGAAGGACAGACTGGAGAATGCAAATAAAGATGGGTTCACCTTGTGATTCTTGAGGGTGACGGAAAGAATAAGTTCAAATGAGTACTGTGTCTTATGTTAGAATGAGTTGTGAGTGAGATTTTTGTTCTTTAAAATGAGGGACTGTGCATATTTGTTAAAGGTGGCTGTTTTTTTCTCCTTTTTTTGTGTGTGTGTGTTTGGGTTGGGGATTTTTCTTGTTATGTTGGTTGTTTGGGTTTTTGGTTTTTTTCTGTGGATTTTGGGGATTTGGTGGTTTTTCTCATGCTCTGTTGCAGATATCCAGGCTTGCTTTGTATTTTTGTTTATTTGCAGACATTTCTATGGCACTCATCACCACAGCATCTGGGCAAATCTTCTTTCCTTTTATATAGTAATTAAAGGTATATACGTATGTTCCTGGCAGAGGTAAAAAAAGAAAAGTTAAGCTCTGCTTTTGGAAGGGATTTGTGCCCTGCAATTAAACACTGCTTTTGCAATGTTGTATCTTTCCATGTGCACCTGAGTGGGGAAATACACAGCCTGTCGTGTAGAGTCGTAGCACCTGACTTGCAGCCTGCTGCGTACATAGCAGAGGTATCACCAGGGCAGGAGGCACTTTTGGGATGGTTGGATTTCACATCTGACTGGGGACCTTGAGGCATGCTTCTTGTGCTATGTAGGTGATGTCTTCCTTGCTCATCCAGGCACCACCTGCATAACTAGCAGTAGGGCACTAAGACACACATACACAGACGCACACACAAATCCTAAATGGGGAAGTGCAGAGTTCCCATAGGGCTCTTACTGAGAGGATAGCTTGCTGTTTTTATTGTATTTGCATCGCCAGGACTCCTGGAATAGTCAGCACACCCCTTCATAGAATCATAGAATCATAGAATGGTCTAGGTTGGAAGAGACCTCAAAGATCATCCAGTTCCAACTAGATCAGGACACTCAAGACCTCATCCAGCCTGGCCTTCCTAATGTTTGAAAAGAAGAAGCAACAAATACTGGAGAGAGGCTGGGGCTTTCTGAGGAGCTAGAAGAATGAGCTGGGACTAGTCGCTTTCCCTCCATTGGTGACTTGTGTCCCATCTTCTAAAGGAAGTTTACTATATCCTCTTCTATAGAGTATTTCATAGGGACACATCCTTCTCATCCTACTCATGTCGAGTATAATGGCTGTGCATGTGTCTTGCAGAGCTATTCTCAAGAACTGTGAGAAGCTGATAACAGGTCAAGCACTGACTCGTGCTGGAAGTTGGAGCAAAGGTCTGCCAGTCACACCAGTCTGTCCTAGCAGGCTCAGGCTGGCACAGATGCCTTCCATAGCACTAGGTGAGACAATCTGCTTTTGTATAAATACACAAACGGAGCTGAGCAGGTTATGCATCAGCTAAGGACCACGAGGATGATCAGAGGGCTGGAGCACCTCTCCTATGAGGACAGACTGAAAGAGTTGGGGCTGTTCAGTCTGGAGAAGAGGAGGCTCCCAGGTGACCTTATTGTGGCCTTTCAGTATCTGAAGTGGGCCTACAAAAAAGCTGGGGACAGACTTTTTAGGATATAAGGTAGTGACAGGACTAGGGAGAATGGAGCAAAGCTGGAGGTGGGGAGATTCAGACTGGATGTGGGGAGGAAGTTCTTCACCATGAGAATGGTGAGATCCTGGAGGTGCTGTCCAGGGAGGCGGCTGAGGCCCCATCCCTGGAGGTGTTTAAGGTCAGGCTGGATCAGGCTCTGGCCAACTTGATCTAGGGTAGGGTGTCCCTGCCCATGGCAGGAGGGGTTGGAACTAAGTGATCCTTGTGGTCCCTTCCAACCCTGACTGATACTATAATTCTATGATTCTGTGACAGTCCTACAGATTATCCCTGGTCCAAGTGGTTGACCAGCTCAGTGGTGCCTGGCACAGCAGTACTTGGCAGCCCTATTCATACTTAGGTGAACAGGGGATGGCATTTAGAAATAAGAACTGGCTTTTGGACATTGTCTTCCTTCATCAGAAAAGTTGTCCTGACCAGAGCTGACTGACAGTTATTACACCTCTTAGGTAAGAACTTGAAGGATGTGTGGTGGTCTGAATCCTACACAGCACCAACAGCACCCAACTTGAAGGTGTTACACATTCCTGTTGGAGAAAATAAATCTGGCCCTTTCTTTTTTTTTCAGAGTAGCTTGTTTCTCCTACTTGAGAATTAAATGATAGCTGTGTTGCTTTGATGCTTGAAGGTGATGTCACAAAAGAGCCTTGGGTCCGCAGAGGAAGATATCAGCTGCTCTCTTAACAGTACACACAGTCTCCAGGACATCTACCACCATCAGCCACTTGAGAAAACGTTGAATGAGTTTGAGTTGCTCCACATGCTCTGGTTTTGGCAGGCACATAGGTAACCCAGGGTTTCTTTGTCATCCCTCAGGTACTGCTTATATGTTTTATTACCTGGCTGAATTATTATCCTGCAGAGGTGCAGCTGCCCCTAGTTTCCAAAGGCCACCTGAGCAGAATTTGGCTTGTCTGAAGTTCCAGCAAGAGTGAGTTACTGCCTTCCTTTAGGTAGGAAAACACGTATGCTGACATTCAGAAGTGAATTAGCACAACACTAATTGAATGTTGAGAGTAATCACGTTCCCAGAGGGTTTGAGTTGTCAGGTTGTATATTGTTAGGTGGTTCTAATGCTAGCGTTTTACGTGAAGAAAACAAGATGAAAAGTGTTGCTGCTAGAACACGAAAGAAGGCATTGATATGAGCTATCCCTTTCTGGCACTTGGAGGCTGGATGAAAGTCTTTTAGCAAGCATTAATAGATCAGCCTGCGTTGACATCTCTCTAGCTTAGAAATACTGAAATAGTCCAGAAGCATACGTGGGCTTTAGAGTAGGTGCAGGCTCCATGCTAAAGTCACGATGCAGCTGACAGAGGCGTGCAGGTGAGGATGCGGCCGTGCAGAGCCGCCGCAGCCGCCGGGCTTGCCGCACGCTGATGAATTGTTTGCTAGTGCCACCCTGAGGACTGCCGGCCCGGCCCGGCCCGGCCGGGCGGAAGCGGCCTGCGGGCGCTGGGCTTGCCCGGCGGCTTGCTGCCGCCAAAGGAACGGTAACGAGCCAGGAAGAGACGGAGGGCAGCGTGGGGCGGCACCTCGAAACTAAGGCCGGAGCTACGGCTGGCCTCGGGTCGTGGCGAGTTTGGCACCTTCCGATCCGTGCCGGCAGGGCAGAGCACGTCCCTCACCGCCCGAATGACAGCAGAGAAGCCGTGGGTGACACCTCCAGCCCTGGTGCCTGAAGGGCAGGCAGGCCTGGGAAGGCAGGTGCAGCGTGGGTGTGCACAGTTTGTCCAGCTACAGGGTCCAGTGGATGTCTGGGCCTGGATTTTCACGGCGGGCCACTAACAGAAACCGCACAGCCAGGTGTGAACACCAGTGGCCGTGCTGAAGCAGTTTATGAGACTCTGCACCTTTCCCCTCCGTGTGGCAGGCTCAGCCAGCCCTAGCTGGCCACAACCGGTTTACCCAAGGGTGCAAGCTTGGCCAGGAGTTTAGGCTGGCAGCATTGTTTTAAGCCCATACACCTGAGCAATGGATGCCGGCTGAGTGGTGCAGCTGCTGCTGGAGGAAATCTCAGGGCAGTCTGAGTGCAGCTATGATTTCCAGCTTCAGAAGATCAGTACAGCAAGAGGCTACCTACGCAAGCCAACGTTGTGCCACAGTTCTTGTCCCTTAGCTCTATGGCCCGCTGATACATAAAAACAGAGATTCTGCAATAACGAACATCACATAACAGAATCCTTGATCAGCATGCATTCAGTTTCGTTTGTATCTTACTTAAACGTCACTCGGAGCTGTTTATTTCACCTTACTTTCCAAAGCTGGCCCAGAGCAAGTGATGGGCTTACAGTCATTGAGGGGTATCTGGCGTATCTAAGTGTGTCCAATAATGTTTTTGAAGGAAGTGTGCAGAAAGTTAAAAACGAGGCACTAACTTGGGATTCTGGAAACCTGATGTCAGTTCCCAGCTCTTCCACAGACTCCCAGTGTGACCAGAGGCAAGATATTTCCCTCCCAAAACACTCTCACAGTCAGAGAAGGCAAAATCCTACTTCATGTGAGTTTTGCCTTTGACTTCATGGAGCCAGCTCCCACCCACGCATTTCAGAGCTTAAAAGTTAAATACAGGCTTAAGCACCTTGCTGAATTAGTGCCAGAACTTCCCCATGTTTCAGCTTCCTACACTTAGAAGAGGAACAAAGATCACTTCCCTATTCCCACTCACTTTGCATACTTAGGCTGAAGTCTGTTTGGCATAGTTTTGAGTGTAATTACTGGGACTGTACTTAATGCGCCAGCCTGTTCCCGTGCTAAACTGCAGCTCAAGCAAGAACCAGACTTGTCAGAGGCCTCACGTTTGGCTGCCTTCATTTGCACTTGGATGCCTCTTTGCAGCTAAGAGTGGCTTTCTCCACGGCTAGCAGATAATTGGGAATTAATAATTTTCAGCTTACATTGGTAGACTAAAATCAGTGTGATTTTAGAGGCAGCCTCTGTCTTAGAGGCAGGTTCTATTAAAGGACTCTCTTACTTGTAACACCTCATCATTTTTCTGTGAGTGGTCTGTTGTGACAGTACACAGCTAAGTTTATATACCTGGCACCTTACAGTCCTTCCCTAAACAGGATATTCCTGTTGGCAAAGGACAGTGCATTTGCTTAAACCAACAGTTGAAAGTTTCAGGAACCTTTGACAGGTATGAACAAGGAACCCCACTGGTAGCTGAGGGGAGGAGGGATTACTACACTTAACAAGAAATAGACTTTGGCATTTACATGCATATCGCGGAAACTCTCTACAGGGTAAACAAATACAGCATAAAGGCATATTTGGCTATTCAAATGACCTGATTGTTCCTATTATGATGATGCCTCCTGGCATGTATTTAGTAACACGCGAATTGACTTTGCATAATTCAGGAAGAAAAGTTTTCACTATGTGTTTCAGGATGGCTTCTGATTATATTTTTCTTTCAAGTTTTTATTTGTTTGTTTGTTTCTTTGTTTGTTTAGGGAGACTGTTTCAAATTAAAGTAGACCTTGGCTCTTGTTGGCACACCAGGCTTTTTATGCCAGGGTTGAAGTTTACCCAGCATTACAGCCAGGCCTCTGCAGGCTGCTGGGAACAGTCAGACATTTGCACGTCCTCCAGGTCCGGGTCCTCCTTTTGTCTGAACAAATGTGTTGGTGGCATTTCAGTCAGACATACAGCAATGACTTCTCAGCTGCCTCCACTTACAATCGGAGCATGCAAAGTAGTAACCAAAGACAGCCTTGGTGAGACTTGAGTTATTTAAGCCTCAGGTACATATGCATGGCTCCAACCTGACGGTTACAGCCAGCATTAAGCTGATGAGCATGACTGAGGCCCTCCAGGACATTTAGTGAACTACTCACCCTCCCCACTGGATTTTTTATTTCAGCATTAAATGCATCAAGCAGTTCATTTAGCTCTTCTGAAGAGGAAGTGAAAAAGTCCATGGGGAAAGCAGAAAGCAAACAGACCATGCAATTCAGTGGCCCTCCATGCTGGGGACATGTATTAGAACACCAAACAAGATTTTTAGACATCTGGCTGATAAAATGGTTATTAATGCTTTTCTAGCTATGAGGATAAATTTGTTCTGGTCATATGGCAACAGTCAGCAAGCTGAATCATAACCAGCAAGATAAACACTTGTGGTAAAATAACCTTTGCCCCACATTCAAGCTAAGTGGGTAGAATGAATCTAATCAGTCAATTTATTTTGCCTTTATTGCATTTACAAAACTTCTGGGAACTCACACAAAATTTTGCCAGATAGTAGTTGTTTAATGCGGTTTGAGGGTTATCTTCATGGAGAAAGTCAGACAGGTAGATGATGTGCAAAGGCTTAAACACCACAGTATTTGTTGACCATGGGATTATACACATGCTACAGTCATACTTCTACTCCTGTATAGCTGTCATATCCTGCCAGCCATGACAGGGGCCACTGCAGAGTGGCATACAGAGGGAGACAGCAAACAACCTTCTCCTTCACAAACCACTATGTGAACTACCTCATGAAGGTGCACAGCTTAGCATTTCATCAACTAGTCCTGAGGCACAGGCTCCTGGCTTACAGGACTTGGGGACATGGTGTTAGCTTACTTTTTAGAAGAAGAGCAGGGGTCTTCTAGCTTCTGGAGGCATAACCCATCTTTATGCACAACCATAGGTGCATCTTAGAAATGAAGAGGCTCCAGGTACCTGCCAAAATGACCCCTGGTATCCCAAGATGTCCTCTGGGATGAATAGTGCCAGAATACTGGAAGAGACCATGTAGCAAACCCACACTGCTGCTACCTTTCCTGGCATGCCACTGTGGCCCTGGAAACATATTTAATGTACAGGGAAACACATTTAGAAAGAAAGCAGGAGGAAAAGGTGTGAGGGAATGAGTTAAAATCTGTCAGTGTCCAAGAATGGTCCTCTGAAGCCTTAAGTCACTGCAGCCCCGTTTTAAAAGATGCATTACACTAGCGTTATTGGAAGAGCAGCCCCAACTGTTTGAGTGGCAAGACTTTGATTTTGTCTGGGCTTGAATGCACTGCCATGACATAAATAATCACTAAACATTTCAAAGCCTTTGAAAACATTTTATTTAATTGAACATTTTAATGCTACAAATGGGCTAGGGTTTAGGTGTGGTGGTTTCACATATTTTTGGAACCTGTTTATCCATCTTTTATTAAGACTGAAAAGGCAGCTCAAAATACTTCAGTGACTCCACTGATGCCGTAATTTCTGCTGCTTTGTTTTCTGAATGTGATTAAGTTAAATTCCTGCTTCCATCTCAACCTCCTTCCTGAAGAGATACTTAGAGGCAAGCCTCCCAAGGCTTTGTTTGATTTGATTTCAGATCAGTGGCTGAGCTGGTGAGCAAAGACAGGAAAGCCTATTTTACATCTTGCATACCTTAGATTTACACTAACAACCTATCTTCTAGCTTCTTTAATTTAAGATAAGTTAATAATTGTTAATAAGGTATATACTGTCCTCACAATGCTTGCTGTCCTTTACTGACATACATTAACAGTGGAAAATTAGCCATGGAAAGGAACATCACTCCAGTTCACCAGATTTCAGCCCACATCTCACCACAAGGGCAGGGTGTTTCAAGATGCCTTTGTCTGTGGTTGCCCCATCTGAAGCAGCTTAAGGGACTTTAGCATTAACATGCTTATTTTTTTTCCTGCTCTTCTCTTCCACCAAAACAAAACACAGGTGTCAGCAGCTCAGCTTTATTTGCCATGTTAGTGTCCATAGAGCCACAAGCTTTGAAAGGATACTGCTTTCACTATGTCTGGCCACTGTGAGGCTTCTTATTAAAGCACAAGGAGTAACTTCATGTGTTGCACAACACAAGATAAAATTCAAGGAAAATTCTGTGCCCGTGAAGAAGTAGAATTTAGATCTGGAAAATCTTCCTCTTTTGAGTAATTTTTTTCTGCCAGAACATAAGCACCCAAATGCTCATCCACAATGGAGCCCAAGCTTCTGCCCACATCACAGGTCTGGCCTTGTTTTTAGCTTTGTGACTAGGTATGGACACAAACCACCAAGCAGGTATTTAAGAGTTTTAGCTATCCTGTGCCTCATTGTTGTTTTACAATAAATTATGTCAGGTCAGCTGCTGTATGGACACTGTCTCTCACGTCATACATGAGACCGGTTTTCATACCATGGTAAATGTTATTCAGTGTCACTGTGGATGTTTTTCAACAAAAGACTGCACACAATTTATTACCAGATCACAATATACCTTTTCTCCTGTCTAAAGCAGAACAATGTACAACCCCAGATTTGTCAAAGGCAGGTTTAAGTGTTTTCTTGCTATGGACAAAACCTTTTGATTTCCTAAGACCTTCGGTTTGCTAGTAAAGAACTGAGTTGCCACATTTCAGCTGATGGGATACTACTAGACTCAGAGGAAATTATCCTGAACACTTGTAAAGGCAGAATGAAGTGTAATATATTTTCAGTTCCCTTCACAAAATAAAGTGTTACTGTACCTGTTTCTTCCTACGTGAGAGTAGACAGTGCAGGTGGTCTAAGCACCTTTGCACTGCATCTTCATTTTTCCATTTCGCCTCTTTGGGACACAGGCAGGCCCAAACATAAGGAGCTCCTTTTCTACATTACTCCTTGGAGGAACAAAATGATGCAGTGACCAGTGTCCTGTGCATCTTTGTGTCCCTTTCCTGTTTTGCTGTAAAAGGGAAGGAAACAATGCTCTGAGAGAAGGAGCCCTCAGCACTGCACAGCAGAAATCCTTTCCACTGAGGTTAGCAGGACAGTTTTCAGCTCACTAGGACAGCAAAGATTAAATTCAGTAAGGGCTTCCCTCTGCTTTCTTTCCTCCCACCCTCTTGGCTTGTTCCCATCCTCAGAGCAGACAGGCATTTAACTTTTCCATTCGGAGCAAGAGCTGCAGTTTTGAAGAGAACACTACCACCTTCAGAGAGTTAGTGGTAGAGCATTTGGAAATGCACATGAGCTGTCTCCAGCCCGATTGCAAGAGCTCAAATCGAAACAACGGAGACTGCTGCTCTGCTCTGTCTTCTCCTTCCAAGACAGTGACAGCTAGTCCCATGCCAACCATAGCAGATCTCTTTTGATTTAACTGTCTTTTTGTTCAAATAATATAAATATAATTTAAGATTTAAAAACAAACAAACAAAAATCTTTGTGGGGTTTTGGGGCTTTCCATAGCATGCTTTAGAGCAAGGCATGAAAAAAAAGCTTAAGCTAAACCAGCCCAACAGCAGTCTCATCTTAACATTAATGTTCTGTCCAGCAATTTGTTACTTGAAACAGTGACAAACCCTTGCCTTTGAAGCGGTGCTTTTGCACCAGGAGGTGCTGGTCCATTGTTTTCCCTGTATGAAGGACTTTATGAAGTATGATTTCACATGTTTTTTTTAATTAGAGATAACACTATAAAGAAAGAGAGACAACTGCAGATAATGTTCTGTTCCTTCAGATGCCAGCATCTGAGTTGTGTAGCATCTAATGATCCAATCCATGTACACTGTGCTGTGCAGGTCCAGTTCATGGAAGGTTATCCCATTTGGGTCATTTGAGACACTACAGAATTTTCTTATAAGAAAAGAAGTCTGTTCATTATTTCTACTTTCAAACGAAGGTGATGTTCAAATGAGATATTCTGGCTGCGCTTTCGGATAAAGGCATGGCCATGCAGGTTGTGTAATTGCTTATTGCCACTGAGTGGAAGCTCCCTGCAGGCTTCCCCATTACGGTGAGCTGGAGCAGCCTGTACTGTGGCTGAAGGATGCCTGCAGCACAGCAGAACCTGAAGGTCCCACTGAACCTGCAGCCCTGTGAAGCCCAGTGGAGGCCTGTGCCTTGTCCAGTTAACTATTGTGTGGCTCACTAGTGCATTAGGTGTACAATGGTCTCCTGGTCAGTGGTAGAGGAGGTACCACTAAAATCTCTTATTGTATTGAGGCTTGAAGGGCTGTGGAGAAGCCTCAGACACTGTCTGTCACAAACACATGGGGCTTAATGAGGAGAAAGCATGCAAATTTTGTTATCTCTTGCTGACTATATCTAAAACACAGCCTCAGCGCAAAGAAAGCTGCTAAGATGGCACATTGGCTTTGGGGGGAAAACAGTCACACCTCACCGCCTGTTCAGGTAACCTCCACCTGGTTTGAAGGCAAAATGCACCTTAGCACCAGAGCATGCTGACCTGTTGATGTGGTACCAAGAGAAAAAAGTGGGCAGGAATTGCTCAGCACCCTACAGCTGGACTCAAAGCATTAGCCTTGCTAGAAATGTGGCCATTTCCAAACACAACTAGCTATTCCAGGAGCACAGACCTGCCAGCCAAAAAGAGACATACACATTGTCCAGTGATCCAAAAGCACTGCTAGAAAAGAGATGTTAGGCTAATGCACAATATGCACTAGAGGTGAGGTCTTGTACAAAATTACCGCCTCATGCCTACTACTGCAGAGATTTCCATCAGAAAGCCACAGGAGGGCTGTTAATCAAAGCAAATTCATGTTAGTCTGCTGGCTGCAGTGAAGGGTTTTAGCATGCTTTCAGTGCTGCAGAGCCCTGAGCCAGGATTCAGGCAGGCTTACCAGGACCCAGTAAGCTTTGCAAATGCATTTGGCAAAAAGCATGCCAGGAAGAGCTTTTGAGCCTGAATGTCCTGGAGGTTTCACCTCTTCTGGGAAATCTTCCTCTGGCACATGAAGGAGTCACTTGGCCAACCATAGTCAGAAAATGGTGGGTGGCAAAGATCAGTAAATCTCACACTTTATTCATAAGAGATGCTTCAAGAAGATCAAGCAAATAAAATTTCCAAATCCCATGCTATTAGAATTAACAGCTTATTTTGCTGCAACAAATATATGCCCATCAACCCAGAGATAATCTCAGGTGCAGAAAAATTATATCAGTTTCTTAGGTCCTGGACAAGGCACTCTGATACTTCACATCACTGGCATGACTAGCTGAGATTTAGACAGGCAATTCAGGAGAAAGACCTCTAAAAACTCATTGCATTCCAATTTCCTACACCTGCTTGTTCTAGGAAGGCAAAAAACCCCAACTGTACAACAGTGATCTACCCTTATTGTTTCTCCCGTAAGCACAAGCTGGCTGTTCTTAATGCTTTGCTTCAAATGATCAGAAGAAAATTCACACCCTATAGGAATGAAAAATATTATTACAGATTCCTGTTCTCAATGGAGTCTCTGCTTTTATGCACTTACCTTTCTATTTACATCAGTCAGAGCACCCTCTAAACACAATGCCTCCTGCTTCCTCTTAAAACTACCTACTTTATACTCCTCACTTGGAACTGTACAGGACACAACAGAGCTGAAACAGAGAAATCTTTCCTTGCTAGACCACAGCCAAACTGAATCCAGAGAATCAGTGTTGAAGGACTGGTTAGAATATTTGGGTTTGTATTGCCTCATTTGCCATGAGGTTTGTGCTTCATACTGTATGTGACATGCTTTCAATGCATTTTGCAAACCTTTGTTTACACACAAACCTCAATGTCCCTTAAGTAATGATGAATATTGAGGCTGCAGCACAAGGTGATGAAAGCAAGCAGACATATGCTCCATAAGGCTTCTGTCAGCATGTATCTGATGCAGCAACAAATTTGGCACTTTGAAAATTAAAAACCCACCCAAAGAACAGAAAGTCACCATCTGCAAACCACCTGAAATGCTGCTGCCCTTTATATCAGAAATGGTGATGAGGCTCAAAGCCCCAGGTGAATGGCTTTGGCATTAGTCTGGCACATGCACTCACTTGCCTCTGCTGCACTCTGTGTAGGAGCACAGAATTTGTACTCACCTCTGGTCCCTTTAATTTTGGTATAGACGAAAATATGTGGATGGAAAGCAGTTTTTCCATCCTTGAGCCAAGATCAAGAATAAAGGCCCAGTCCTCCAATAGAACTGGTCTGAGTTGCGTGCTGTCTAACATCAGAGGTGCAGTATATCTACACAGAAGGGGAATTCGTGGAATCAGGTGCATCTGTGGTTTGCAAAGACAAGCAGCTGTGGGACCAATTAACTCTGTCAAAGAGGTGAGGGTGCTCAAGTACCCTTGGACCTATCTTTCCTCTGTGTGTATCACCACAGGGAGACTTTGCCACTGACCTTGTGATACACAGAAAAGACAAAAGGTGGGAAGTGAAACGACTCACCCAGGATGCCTGGCAAATTAATGGTGTGGTTGGTAAAAGATCTCACACCTGCTGCCACCTTCTTTGTGAGAGAGCAGCTGAGATGCATGTCAGCTGCTGATCCCCAGTGCCTTAACAGGATGCTTACACTGCTGCCATGGCATTTGCTGTTTGAAGTGCAATTTAACTATGCAGGACAAGCTCAGGAAAGATGGGATCCACTGCTCTAAGTCATGATGACCTTGGTCTGCTATACAAGAAGACATCAGAAATTTAAAACTATTATTCCTCAACGGCTGTATTGAATGGCTTTAGCTGTTTGCTTTCCACATACTTTATAATAGAATTTGAGCTTTGGATCTAGATTTGATCTCAGTTAGCTGCATCCTGGATTTTGATTCAGGCAAGGTCTGTGAAATTAAGTATCTCCCAGATGGCTCTTTCTCAGTAGGTGTTTGATTATGTTTCACTGTGGCATTTAGCATATGGAGAAAGCACAACAAAACAAAAAAAGCGCCCCTGTTCCATCAGAGTTATTTGAAATTTGTATCTAGGAGTTATAAACAAAAAAGCTGAGCATTTCACATTAAAATATGGCATGTGTGCTTGAGCTTGCTAGTGCCACCCCTACGGAAGAGCTGTCAGATGGGTGTTAAACTGGCATGAGCAGCAAAGCTAATGCTGAAACTCAGCAATATGCAGTGTGTGGGTACAAATAAACACGGGCCAATAACCATTGGGTGGTGAACAGAGAGCCCTAATTATTTGCTGTTCTTTGTCTCTGTTCTGCTATTATTCACATACTGACTAAATCCTAAGACATAAAATGTCTGCTCAAGGAAGTCTATGTAGTCACACTACCAAAATGATATTCACTGCTTAATCGTTCATAGTGGTAGCACACCAGACTTTGCTTTTGATCCATCTTGTAAAAGGTGGGTGGAAGGGAAGGAACTATTTCTTATTTACTTTACTTTACTTGATGGCAAGTGACACGACTAGAAGAAATGGATGCAGACTGTGCCAGGGGAAGTCTAGGCTGGATATTAGGAAATATTTCTTCACTGAAAGGGTTATCAGACATTGGAATGGTCTGCCCAGGGCAACAGTGGAGTGGCCATCCTTGGGAATTCTCAAGTGCTGTGTAGACCTGGTGCTTGGGGCATGTGTGTTGACCCTTCAGTACTGGGACAGGAGTTGAACTGGATGAGCTTCACCAGATATATTCTGTGATTCTGTGATTCTGTCAGGCTTGATGAGGCCTTGTGCAACCTGATCTAGCTGTTTCTGCTTACTGCAGTAGAGTTCGACTAGCAGTTTCTTCCAACTCAATGTGTTCTATGATATGAATGTTTATAAACATCTAATGGGTGGAGGTCATGAGGATGGTGTTGGGGTCTTTTTAGTGGTGCCCAGTGATAGGACAAGGGCCTGTGGGTACAAGTGAGAGCATAGAAGGTTTCACTTGAACTTACAGAGAAACAACTTTGAGAATAGTAACAAAATACTGGATCAGGCTACCCAGAAAGGCTGTGGAGTCTCCTTCCCTGCAGACTTCCAAAACTTGCCTGGATGTGTTCATAGATTCATAGAATAGCTTGGGTTGGAAAGGACCTCAAAGACCGTTGTATAGGGTTAACCCCTCCTGGGGAGTGGTCTGAACCTGACCTCAGGTCCTCCTGACTCCTAGGGGTGGTCTGAACCTGATCCCAGGTGCAGTGTTTAGCCCACTCCCATTTCCTGCCTGGAACCTCTGTAAAAAACAAAGGAACTTACTGTCTCTTCTCTTCTCTTCTCTTCTCTTCTCTTCTCTTCTCTTCTCTTCTCTTCTCTTCTCTTCTCTTCTCTTCTCTTCTCTTCTCTTCTCTTCTCTTCTC
>VWZI01001049.1:104899-131684 GCA_013396835.1 Psilopogon haemacephalus
CTAGCTGGGGTTTATAAAAGGTGGAGGGGCAGGTAACTGCTTAAACCACTACACAACTAAACAATGGCATCAAGTTCCACATCCAGCCTTTTTTAAAACACCTCCAGGGATGGTGACTCCACCACCACCCCAGGCAGCCCATTACAATGGCAAATCACTCTTTCTGTGAAGAACTTCTTCCTAACACCCAGCCTAAACTTCCTCTGGTGCAGTTTGAGACTCTGTCCCCTCATCCTGTCTCTGGTTGCCTGGCAGAAGAGACCAGCCCCTACCTGGCTAAAACCTCCTTTCAGATAGTTGTAGAGGGCAATAAGGTCCCCTCCTGAGCCTCCTCCTCTCCAGGGTGAACACCCCCATCTCCCTCAGCCAATCCTTGTAGGGCTGCACTCCAGCCCCCTCACCAGCCTTGGTGACCTTCTCTGGATATGTTCAAACACCTGAACATCTTTCTTAAATTCAGAGGCCCAGAACGGTACTCAAGGTGTGGCCCAACCAGTGCCACCTACAGGGGTAGAATGACTTCCCCGGTTATGTTGCCCACTCTATTCCTGATACAGGCCAGGATGCCTTCTTGGCCACCTGGGCACACTGCTGGCTCATGTTCAGTTGCTGTTGACCCCCAGGTCCCTCTCTGTCTGGATGCTCCCCAGCCACTCTGTCCCCAGCCTGTAGCACTGAATGGGGTTGTTGTGGCCAAAGTGAAGAACCTGGCACTTGGACTTGTTAAAACTCATGGCATCTAGCACCCATCTATCTAGCCTGTCCAAGTCTCTCTGCAGAGCTCTCCTACCCTCCAACAGATTGACACTTGCTCCCAACCTGGTGTCATCTACAAACCTACTGATGCTGGACTCAATCCCCTCATCCAGATCATGGATAAAGATATTAAACAGCACTGGGCCCAGCACTGATCCCTGGGGCACACCACTAGTGACTGGCTGAAAACTGGATATGGCACCATTCACCATCACTCTCTGGGCCCAGCCACCCAGACAGTTCTTAACCCAGCACAGAGTGCCCCTGTTCAAGCCATGGGCTGCCAGCTTGGCCAGGAGTTTGGTATGGCAGACAGTGTCAAAGGCTCTGCTGAAGTCCAGGTAGGCTACATCCACAGCCTTCCCCAAGTCCATCAGGCAGGTCACCCGCTCATGAAAAGAGATCAAGTTGGTCAGGCAGGACCTGCCCCTTCTAAATCCATGCTGACTGGGTCTGATCCTTTGGCAATCCTCTAGGTGCTGTGTGACTGCACAATGATACAGTTTAACCTAGTTACAGGGGTGCAGACTGGGCTGCATTATCATTTGACCTGTTCTTTACAAGGGATCTTGTCCTTTGCTCTAGCTACTAAAATCTCCTATATTGTTTATTTCTAATGACACTTTTACAAAAATTTTCATGCCATGAATGATGATGGTCACCAGTGCTGAGGTGATGCCAATGCCCAGCTACCAAAACCTCAGTATCAGAGGTCCACTTTCAAAAAATATTTTCCAGAGAAATTAAATCTTTCTGAAGAAACCAAGCTCTCACTAAAATAGCTGACCTTAGAAGTTGCCCAACTAAGTAAATGAGCCTATCTTGACAACTTGTCACGGCAGTCCCACAGCCAGAAAATATCAAAGGAAACAACATCTAGCCAGACACCAATCCAGAGAAGAGAACTGGATGCAGTGTCTTGAGTATCTGCTTTGTTTAATGCTCACCAGAGCTGTCTGAAACCCGTGCCCACTGGCACGCCGTGAAGGCTCACCCTGTTTCTTCCAACAGAACAATCCTGGCACTCTGCTGCAGCCTACTTGGACTCCACCGTGTGATTTATCCCACCTTCTAACAACTCACACAAAGTACTCATTTTTCTCCTTAAGGCGTGTTTAGGAATTTAGGTACCAATATCCAGAGGACGGCCATGAAAATGATCAGAGGGTTGGAGCACCTCAGCTATGAGGACAGGCTGAGGCAGCCGTTCCAGTGTCTTGCCACCCTCAGTGTGAAGAACTTCCTCCTAACATCCCATTTAAATCTCCCCTCTGCCAGTTTAAACCCATTACCCTTCATCCTGTCATTACAAGACCTTGTGAATAGTCCCTCCCCAGCCCTCCTGCAGGCCCCCTTCAGATACTGGAAGGCTACTATAAGGTCTCCTCAAAGCCACCTAGAGATGCATAGGTCATTAATATTATATGCCATTCAATTATTTATTTTTTTTTCCTCCCTCCAGGTTCTGGTAGTGCCACATGTCATTGGATAGTTGCCAGCCAACTCTACATGATTCTGCAACTTGCTTTCCTTGCATATCAGAACTGAAAAATATAAATTCCAGTCTAATTTAAATTGTCTTGACATCATGGATGAATTTTTGAAAGGCTAAGAGAGTTGGCCAAGCTTGCTTTATAATTTCTACAGGTTTGCTTAAAAATATGAAGACACACAGGATGAAGGTGGCAGAATTGAGTATTCAAATGCTCTTTAAGTCACCCTTTACACACAAATAACCCAACAAACTGAAACAACTGAAAATCAAAGGCCAGGATACAGAAGTTGAGGATAAGTCTTCACAGAAGTCAGGTCCCTACCAGAATGGTAAGGCTGCATGACAAAAACACTTAAATTTCAGACACTGGGTCATTTAGGGACACCAGGAGATCCCCAGCCCAACCTTCTGCTCAAAAGAGCATCAGTCATAGGATCATGTCAGAATGCTCAGTGTTTCGACTGCTCCGGACTGAAAAAAAATTCCAAAGATGAAGTGTGTTGGTTTGAGCTAATTGGAGAATTTGAGTGAGAAATTAGACTATTGGCTGAGAGAGAGTTAGACAAATTGTGTCACGCCACTGAGTTTCACTGAGAAAGGAAAAAAAAGTTGTTTTAAGAGCTGTTCTCAAAACATCCAGATTAACAGCCTGCTTCTGTCTGTGCTGGCTCCAGCCACTCTCTCCTTTGTCTCTTAGTCTTGGTGGCTAAATTCAGAGTAAAATCACTAAAACTACTAACTTCTCCTATTACTAATCTCTGACTGATCTTCAGCTTATCTGCAGCATCAACAGGTGGTGAGATAAAGCTGGTGAAGGGGGGAAAGGTGGTAGGGGGAGTTTGTTTACCCTCTCTTGGGGATTTTGGTCTCCAAGAGGGGTGTGGTGTCTGTATTACATTTTTACTGTATATAAATATCTATCTTGTAAATATCTGCTTGTATATTGTGCATTGCTGTAAATATAAAGNGGGGCAGGTAACTGCTTAACTCACTGCATGAAGGCAGTACAACTGCTATGGGCAGCCTGCTCTGTAACATGTGACTCTAATCTTACCTCATAGTATTAAGAACTATGTCCTCCATTATTCAAATAACTTTAATCACAAACCATCCTGAAACCTAAAATAATCCTGTGCGAACAGGACATCCATCTGCCAATCTGACCATAAAGTTAAGTTTGCCTGCATGAAAAACATTCAAATTCCACCCCTTTGCAGTCCACAGATGGTTGTCGAAACCACATCTGTAAACCACACTTCATCTAAAGCCTGAAACTAGATCTAAAGGGGTAAGGGCTAACTAAAGAAGAGCCTAGGGATGACTTGCCTGTCTTGGAGGCAATCCAGATTGCAGTGCATCTACACCAATGCACACAGCAGGGGCAGCAAAACTGCAGGAGTTGAAAGCCATGAGGGAAGCATTATCACAGAAACATGGTGGGATGACTCTCACTAATGGAGCACTGCAATGCATGGGTGTAAGCTTTTCAGAAGGGATAGGCAAGGAAGGAATGATGTAGGGAAGTGTTTTCCATGTCTAGAGCTCAGTGAATGGTAATGATAAGGTCATGTGCCATAGGGTAAGGATCACAGGGAAGGCCATCAAGGCAGATATCCTGGTGAGAGTCTGTTATAGACAGCCTAACCAGGGTGAAGAGGCAGATGAGGCATTCTACCAGCAGCTGGTGGAAGTCTCACAATTGCTAGCTCTTGTTCTCATGGGACGTTTGCACTTGTCACACAGCTACTTATGAACTGAGAAGCACTAGTGTTGATGTGGTGGTTGGAGGCTGTCTTTGGCATAACACTTGTGGAATGATCAAGAACTTTTGATTCTTGGAGTAGAAGGCAGGTCACCAAAACTACTGCCCTGGACTTCTGGAGGGTAGACTTCCTGCCTCTTTTAGATCCTGGTCAAGACAGTTGCTGGGGAGGCAGAGAATCCAGAAAGGCCAGACATTCTTCAAGAAGGAGGTCTTAGATGTGCAGGAGCAGGACATCCTCATGTGCAAAAAAATCCAAGCAGGCAAGGAAGAAAATCATCTTGACAAAAACAGAGAGCTTTTGCTAGAAATCAGGGGGTGTGGGGTGGTGTGTGTGTGTGCATGTGGAGAGTTTACTATCTGTGGAAGAAGGGGCAGGCCACTCAGGAACACTGTAAAAATATTATTGTAGTATGTGATGAGAAAATTAGACAGTCCAAAGATCAGACAGAGTTCAATCTGTCCATTGCTGTAAAATGCAGTAAAAAATGTTTTAAAAAATACATCAGCAATGAAAAGAGACCCAGGGAGGACCTTCATCTGTAACTGGATAGAAGGGGAAACACTGCCACAAGAGGTGAAGAGAGGTGTGAGGTACTTAATGCCTTCTTTGCCTCAGTCTTTAAGTCAGACCAGTTATCCTCAGGGTATTCAGTCCTCTGAGGCAGAAGACAGAGACAAGGAGCAGAACAAAGCCCACATAATCAAAAAGGCATCAGTTACTGACCTCCTGCTCCACCTAGATGCTCACAAGTCTATGGGGCGAGATGAGATTCACTTGAGTATACTGAAGCAGCTGTTGAAGACTTTGCCAAACCACTTTCCATCATTTATCTGCAGTTCTGGCTAACTAGGGAGGTCCTTGGTGAATGGAAATTAGTAAATGTGACACCTATGTACGTGGGTCAGAAGGATGATGCAAGGAACTACAGACCTGTAATTGTGACTTTGTTGGCAGGGAAGCTTATGGTGCAGATCATCTGAGTGTCATCACACAGCACATGCAGGACAAACAGCAGAACAGGCCCAGTCAGCATGAGCTCATGAAAGGCAGATCCTGCTTGAAGAACCTGATCTCCCTCTCTGACAAGGTGACCTGGTGCATAGATGAAGTAAAGGCTTTGGATGTTGTTTACCTGGCCTTAGTAAAGCCTTTGACATTGTCTCCCACAGCATTCTCATGCAGAAAACAGCTGCTTGTAACTTGGACTGGTATACCATTGCCATGGTAAAATTTTGGCTGGCTGGCTGAACCCAGAGAGTGGTGGAGAATGGAGTTAACTCCATTTGGTGACTAATCACAAATAGCATTCTCCAGGGCTCAGTACTGGACCCAGTCATCTTTAATATCTTTATCCATCATCTGGATGAAGGGATTGAGTGCACTCAGTAAGACTGCATACAGGTCCACATTGCTCAAGGTTAGGAAGGTTCTAGAGAGGCATCTAAACAGGCAGGATCAATGGGCCGTGGTCAGTTGTATGAGGTTCAGTGAGGCCATGTGACAGTTCTGCACAACAACCCCACTGAATGTTACAGCCTTGGGAGAGAGTGGCTGGAAAGTTGCCCAGCAGATACAGAACTGGGGTTTGCTGTTTGACAGCTGGTTGAACATGAGGCAGAAGTGTGCTGGGGTGGTGCATCCTGGCCTGTATCAGGAACAGCCTGGCCAGCAGAACCAGGGAAGAGATCATGCCCCTGTACTCAGCACTGGTGAGGCCCCACATTGAATACTGTGTTCAGTTTTGGGCCACTCACTACAAGAATGACAAGTTGCTGGAGCATGTCCAGAGAGAGGTAACAAAGCTGCTGAAGGGTCTGGAGAACAAGTCTTCTCAGGAGCAGATGAGGGAATTGGAATTGTTTAGTCTGGAGAACCATAGTCACAGAACTATTAAGGCTGGAATGGATCTCTGAGATCACCAAGACCAGCCTATGACCTAACACCACCACACTGACTAGACCACATCACTAAGTGCTACATCCAGTCTTTCCTTAAACAGCACCAGGGACGGTGCCTCCACCACCTCCCTGTGCAGTCTCCTTCCAGAAGGCTGAGAGGAGAACTCACTGCTGTCTACAACTACTTCAGAGGAAGTTGTGGCAAGGTGTGGGTTGGTCTCTTCTCCCACGTAAGATGCAACGAGAGGAAATGGCCTCAATTGTGCCGGGGGAAGTTCCGATTGTATATCAGGATAAATTTCCTCTCTGAAAGGGTTGTCAAGCATTGGAACAGGCTGCCTTGGAAGTGGTGGGAATCACTATCCCTAGAAGTGTTAAAAAAAAAAAAAAAAAAAGAAAAAAGAAAAGCACAGATGTGGTGCTTAGAGCCAATAGTTTTAGTGGTGGAGTTAGCAGGCTTAGGCTAATAGTTTGACTCAATATCGGAGGTCTTTTCCAATCTTAATGACTCTATGATTATATTCTGTGATTCCAAAGAAGCAGCTTACAACTGTTACAGCATCTGGCAGCAGAGGATTAAGCAGGTTTCCACATTCTCAGGACTCATTTCCAGAGGAAAACATCCTGCAGCGTGGTGATTCATACTCTAATCTGCACATTATCCACCAGCAGCATTATCCACCACTTCCAAACAGAAAACAGAACATCTCAAAGTAATATACAAGCAAGGAGAAAAAAGTTACAGTAACAAAAAAGCCATCAAGGGAAAGCTCAAGTTTTACATAATTGTTAAATGGAAAATATTGTAGCAGCATAGCATAGACTTAGTTGATCCTGTCTTTAGTCCATGTGACTCAAACCTTGCCTGTTTTAACTAAAGCCTAATTCCCCATGTTCTCTTCCTTACCACTGGTCCTGTCCAAACTTGAAGCCTACAGATTTCAAGTGCTCTGACTTTTCACAGCAATCAAGAACAGCCACCTTCCCTTGCCTACAGTGAACAAGTCATCAATGCATGAATGGTAAAATTAGCATATGTAGAACAGCCCAGGTAACTGTTTGGGCACAGACAGTAAGCTTTCAGATTTGTTGACATGTTGACCTGGATATCGATGAGACTTTCAGGCTTCTTGCATCACAGCAGCTCTACTTAAGAGCTGAACATTGGAAGCAAAAGAAAAAAACTTAGACCTCATAATATTTCCTCTTCCTGGCCCTAAGCACATGGTTAAAAAAACCCCAACAAACAAACAAACAGAAAAAAACCAACCACATCCAAAACTGTCTAGATATCTAGTACTTCTGCTCAGCTAACTGAATCAGAAATTTGCAAAAATTACCAGTTTCTCTTACTTCCAGTATTATTTTCCAAAACAGAACCATCTTCTATCTGAACCATGTCCCCATGCCCACTCCTTGTCCCCATCCCCACTGCCCTCAAAAAAAAACAAATAAACAAAACACCAAAGAAAAATCAGCCACCACCAGACAAGTACAGAAAGTTTCCTTCCAGATAGTTTAAAACTGAAATGTTACAGAAAACAGCTCTTCAAGAATGTAAAACAAGAGTTTCAACCGAAGTTAGCTTTCTAGAAAGCCCCAGAAAGGCAAGTACTCTCAAGCCATCATCCCACCTCCTTCATAATCATTACTTTTTTTCCCTGAGTATTAATTGTTAGTCATTTAACCCATCTAAGCTGCTCAGATATGCCAAATAGCTGGTTCCTCTGATCAAACACTTAGGGTCTAGCTTATTCTCTCTTGAAAAACTCAAACACATTTCCCAACCCTACATTCAAAGTCTTCTTTGCACTCAGATTTACATATTCAGATTGGGGATAACAGACTCCACTAATGAGCAACACACATTCCGGTACCATGAGGTTACAATCAGTTTGCATGACAGCAGTAATGCAGTTTTGAATAGAAACAAGTCCAGCTCCAGTGTTGCAAGCTGCATCTACTTTCATACTTCTATAAAACCCCTTACAAACAGCAGAGAAGTTTTCTTCAAGCATCTACCCTCTTTAACTACCTCACTTGCATGTTGTTAGACTCTCTAACCTAAGACTTAAAACAGTACAGTCCCAGAAGAACTACAGATTGCTGTAGTAACCTGACAAACATTTTACCTTCTCTTGCCCCAAATACATATTTAATCACTTTGTCCCTTTCTCCCCTCTACTCACAGTTACCCTGTAAGCCAGCCATACAAGAAGGCAAGTCAGCTTTATGTGACCTCTCACCTACACTTCCATAGTTCCTGGTTTAACGTGACAGCTGAATTGTTTTATTATTATCTCCCAAGTGTAGTTCAGTTCAGAATTCCAAACTCTGACTGTTGACATGAAGACAAGCAATACCATGGCTATGGTCAGAGGTGAAGGGAGGGCAGGATTAAAACTAAGCAACCCATACTTCCAGATGATTACGTCCACAGCATAATAACGACCGTGCTACTGTTTCTTCTACAGAAAAAAAACACATAGGCAGCCATAGGGCTGCTGAAGTGGTTTGGCCCTGGCTGGTGGCCAAATACCCACCAAAGCCACTCTATCACTCCCCTTTTTAGTTAGATAGGGGAGAGACAAAAATATAACAAATGTCAATAATAAGATGGAAGCAATTTAATAACAACGATAAGCACAAGTGATAAACTGTGCAGAAGTGATAGCAGAGCCACGTTAATCTCTGCTTCCCACAAGCAGGACAGTGGTCAGTCTCAGGACACAGGCTCTCTATGCTTAGCGTTCCTCTGGAGGACAGATGCCACGGATGAATCCTCCACAACTCCCTTCTTTCACTTAGTTCTTTTATCTGAGCTGACATCATATGGCATGGAATATCCCTTCGGCCAGTCTGGGTCAGCTGGCTCGGCTGCATACCCTCAGTGTACTCTCGGGGCAGGGAAATACTGGAAAAGCTCAGCCTGGGTGCTCAGCTCAGCACTGATAACACTGGTGTGTTATCAACACTCAGCTACAGCACTGCAAAGCACAGCACTAGATAGGTGCTTTGAGGAGGATTAACTCCAGCTAAGCCCAAACCCACTACAGCTATAAATGCTCAAGAACTCTAGTAAAAGGTAAGTATGTCCTTAAAAATTGTTTCATTGGTTCCAGTGTTCTAAGTTAGGGCATGTTGAGACTTACTAAAGCATAACACAGCATTCTAAAGAGACCACAAAGTCTGGCAAGGTAACAATGAAACTGCAGCACCAGTGCTTTCCCTTTCAAAATCTACACAGAAGACGGCAGAATTATGCCTATGCACCAGAAAATGCCCCATTAGTCAAATCCAGTTTTGCCATACGAGCTTCCAACAGGGTGTATTTCTCCCATTTAAAACATTTTATCTCTGCCATCTGATGGCATAAACACCAGATACAGTGCATGAAATGGTTGACTTCAACTTCAGCCTCACCTTGCACCAGTGTGTCCCAAAACAAACAAGGCTATCTTGCCACTTTGTGAGTGATCTTCTCAATGCTCCTCACTTGCATTCTCAGCTTTCCACCAGCCTTCCTCTTAAGAAGTGTAGCACATACAATTAACAAGTGACAAATGTGGTTCTTTGATAGGCTTGCAAAGCAACAGATCCTTTCCACAACTCTGAAGCAAAGCAAATCCTAAACTGAATTCAGAACACAAGACTATCCTCACTGCTGGCAGCAGGTGGCACAGCCACCACAAAATGCAATTTACATCTCTCTCCTTCAGACAGTTATGCTGAAGAGCTGTACTCAGGGCAGCAGTTCTCCATTCTGCTATCCTGTGTGTGAACAAAATCATCACTTCTGTTCATGGCAAACCAAGGGTCAGTGTTTCAGAAATGCCAAATTGCCACTGATTTTGAACAGCAGCTTTGTGCACCTTTTAAAACCACATTTAGAAAACAGTCTTTTGATTATTCTACCTCCTTAGTATTTGTGTGCCAGTAAGAAACTTATGTAAAATTCTGAGAAATGCAGAAAATGATATGGCTGTGTACTCACTGAGCCACAATTTCCTACTGCAGCTGAAAAAAAAAAAAAAAAAAGGCTCTGTTGTTTCATAGCCGTATTTCACATATGCTGGTAGCTTCTTATCTCAGCACTGCTACTCCTCCAAAACTGAGAATTTCCAATTTTTCAACTAGCCCTCCCCTTAAGCAGTGTAGCATATACAATTTACAAGAACCACAGAACTGTCTGGGTTGGAAGGGATCTCCAAAGCTCACCCAAGTCCAACCTCCCTGAAATCAGCAGGGACATCCTTAACTAGGTCAGGCCACCCAGAGTCCTGAACAGCCTCCCCTTGAACATCTCCAGGGATGGGGCTCCAACCACCTCCCTGGGCAACCTGTTCCAGTGTTCCACCACCCTCATAGCAAAGAACTTGTTCCTACCATCCAATCTGCTGTTCTGCAATTTGAAGCCATTGCCCCTTGTCCTGTCACTGCAAGCCTTTGTAAACGGTCTCTGTCCAGCCTTCTTGTAGGCCTCCTTCAGGTATTGGAAAGCTGCTATTAGGTTTCCCCAGAGCCTTCCCTTTTCCAGGCTGAACAACCTTAGCTCCTTCAGCCTGTCTTTGTAGCCGAGGTGCTCCAACGCCCTGGTCATTTTTGTGGCAATCCTCTGGACCTGCTTGTGGCAGCTTCCCACAAGTCATGACTTAAGATGTGTACATACGGGTCACAAATTGCAGATTCATGCTCTAGAGGCATAATCCTATGAAAAACAGTTATCTAAATGGAGCAGCACCACTCCACTGGTATGCTGCACAACCCTGCCCTCTGCCAAAGGGAATTTGACATTTTGCAGAGAGATATTACCGTTTGCTTTATTTGTATTAATATGAAACACAGAGTTTAAGTGGATTTCTCATTCTCTCACTTCAAACAACAAAGGCTTCCGAAGAGACTCAAAGAATAGATCAGGTTTTAACACTGTAACACGCAGCTGGAAATAAAATTCAAACATTTTTCCTCCACCTTTAAGCAGGAGCACCTCAGTGTAGTTAAAACTACCCAAGACTACACGAGACCCATACCAAAGTACAAACTGGGCATTTTATGCTCCCTTTTGTAACCTTTTTATCACCTCTTGGCTAGTGCTGAATTTAGAAGCAAAGTGCTAAACAAAAAGCTACTGGCTAAAAAGGAACTTGCCATCTCTTTGTTTTGGAAGTCTTCTTGAACATGAATGTTAACCCTGTTCCCAAGTTCTCCATCAGTCTAACTCAAGTATATCTATGCATGCAGAGTTCCTCCAAAACCTTGCTCACCAGCCCAGTTTCTATTTGGTCCTGCCACACTACTACATTCCTCTCAATCTACAACATGTAACTTTCTCAGGCATGCCCCTTCACAAACACTTGCAGGTGCAGAACTTCCACATCATCTCCCTGCAAAGGAAATATCTGTGCCAGGGACATTGTTTCATTTTCCATCTCCAACAGACAACTGGCCACTTCCTTATTCAACACCTCAGCTCCTGTCTTTGAAATATGGGTTTTTTTGCCCCCATTCTCTAATAGGAGCCACTAGGATTCCTTTTACACCTCATATCAAAACAAAACCAAAAACAAATGGAGATTTAGGATAAAGACAAGGTAGTAGTGGAAGAAGCACCCTTAATTCAAATACATAATTGAAAAAAAAAGTACCTGAAGACTTCATCAAATTCTACAGGTACAGCCAAAGGTGCACTTGGGAGACATTACCCCATTTTTTCACCTTTGATTGCTGCACACTTGAGAGTCAAATGCTCCACATTACAAGGACAGCAACGAATCCTTCCCCTGGATGGCAAACAGAGCTCCCTGCTGGAATATGTTTACTCTTGGCCTATCATATCTAAAATCCTTATCTCAGGAAACAAAAAATTTAAAGGAAGTTGCTCCTTGCCCTCTGCAGAGCATCGTATTCACAATTTGTTGAGCCATGCCCAAATAGAAAGGGATTTGTCTCGAAAGCAAAAGAAACTTTGTGTTCTAGATCTCTAGGCACAGCTGCATAGGTATACACAACACAAAACCTTTGCTTATGCACTAGATTTTAGCATTAGATTTTCACCAAGCAAAAATATATGGCAGATACTGTCTGGTGAGAGTTCCCTGAGGAAAACTGTCATTTTGTCACGAAATGGTAGTAAGCATCTTCAATGTCTGTGAGTGAAGAGTGTGCATGTGTCTTTACCAATATCACAGCAGTGTGGACAGGAAGTGCCACTGATGCTCATGTTTTCCTAAAATGGGCTTTGGCTAGAAGTGGAGTTAAACCACGTGGCACATATGGGACAACATCAGCCCCAGCCAGCAGGGGTTTGTGAAAGGCAGACCCTGTCTGACTAACCTCATTTCCTTCTACGGTAAGATGACTCTCCTACTGGACGAGGGAAAGACCATGGATATTATCTGCCTGGACATCAGTAAAACCTTTAACACTGTCTCCCAAAGCATTCTCCTTCAGAAACTCATGGCACAAGGCTTGAGTAAGTGCACTCTGCACTGGACCAAATGGATGACCAGGCCCAAAGCCTGGTGGTGAATGGAGTTGAATCTGGCTGGTGCCCAGTTACTATAGATGCCCCGCAGGGTTCAGTACTGGGGCCTGTCCCCTTTAATATCTTTATCAATGATCTGGGTGAGGGGATTGAGGGCACCCTCCTAAGCCTGCAGATGGCACCAAGCTGGGTAGCTGTGTTGATCTGTTGACAGGGAAATTTTGCAGTGGGATCTGGATAGGTCAGACCAATAGGCAGAGGCTAATTGTATGAAGTTCAACAAGATCAAGTGCCAGGTCCTGCACTTGGGTTACAACAACCTCATGGTAAGGTACAGAGCTGGTGATGTATGGCTGGAAAGCTGCAACTAGGAGAGGGACCTGGGGGTTCTGGTTGACAGTCGATTAAACAAGTCAGTAGTGCGTGCAGGTGGCCAAGAAAAGCAGCCTGACTTGTATTAAAGACACTGTGGCCAGCAGGGATAGGGAGGCGACCGTGCCCCTGTGCTCAGCACTGGTGAGGACACACATTGAGTACTGTGTTCAGTCTCGGGTCCCTCATTACAGGAAGGACACTGAGGTGCTGCAGTGTCCAGAGAAAAGCAACAATGCTGGTGAAGGGCCTGGAGGACGTGGCCTATGGAGGAGCATCTGAGGGAGCTGAGATTGTTCACTCTGAAGAAGAGGCTGAGGGGAGACCTCATTGCTCTCTACAACTACCTGAAGGGAGGGTAGAGAGAGGAGGGGAGCAGCATCTTCTCCAAGTGACAGGAATAGAGCAAATAATTTCAGCTGCACCAGGGGAGGTTCAGGCTGGATGCTAGGAAGTATTTCTTCACTGGAAGGGTTATCAAATATAGGAATGGTTTGCCCAGGGCAGTGGTGGAGTCACTGTTGCTGGAGGTGCTTAAGCAGTATGTGAACTTGGCATTTGGGGACATGGTTTAGTATTTGACCCTACAGTGCTGGGCTGATGGCTGGACTGGAATATCTTTGAAGTCTTTTCCAATCAGATGTTTTCTGTGATCCTGTAAATTGTGTGTTATTAATATTTATTCTTCTTCTCTAGCCTGGCTCCATTCTCTTGGCACTCACCCTTTACATATTTACAAACATTAATGAGGTCACCTCTCCGTGTTCTCCTCTCCAAGCTAAAGAGCTCCAGCTCCCTCAATCTCTCCTCACAAGGAAGATGTTCCAGTCCCTTAATCATCCTTGTGGATCTGGACTCTCAAGAAGTTCCCTGTAGTCCCTCTTGAACTGAGTGGCCCAGAATTGAACGCAATATTCCAGATGCAACCTCTCCAGGGCAGAGTAACAGAGGAGGAGAATCTAATACACCCCAGAATGGCATTACCTTCTTGGCCACCAGAGCACATTGCAGGCTCATGGACAATCTGCCATCTACCAAGACCCACAGGTCCTTTTCCCTTTCATTGCTCTCCAACAGGCCAGTACCCAGCCTATACTGATCCCTGGGGCTGTTCTTTCCCAGGTGCAAGACTTGCCCTTGTTCTTTCCCAAGACTCTACACTTGTCCTTGTTGAACTTCATTCAATTTCTCCCTGCCCAACTCTCCAGCCTGCCCAAGTCTCATGAACAGCAGCACAACTCTCCAGTGTCAGCTACTGCATTCAGCTTTGTGTCATCAGCAAACCTGACAGTGCCTTCTGTGCCTCCATCCAGGTTGTTGATAAATATATTGAATATAACTAGTCCCAGTACTGACCTCTGAGGGACTCCACTAGCTGCAGGCCTCCAACTAAACTCTATCTCATTGAGCACAATTCTCTGGCTTCTTCCCTTCAAGCAGATCCCAGTCCACCTCACTACCTGATCATCCAGACCTCAGTTTAGCTGTAAGGATTCTGTGGGAGACTGTCAAATGTTTTACTGAAATCAAGGTAAGCCACATCTACTGCTCTGCCATCATCTATCCACCTGGTTATGTCCTCATAAAAGGCTATCAGGTTGGTCAAACAACTTCCCTTTGGTAAAACCATATTGACTTTATTCTAATGATCCTCTTGTCCTTGATATGCTTAAGGATAGCACCAAGGATTAATGCCTCCATTGCCTTTCCAGGGAAGGAGGTGAGGCTGACAGGTCTATAGTTACCTGGGTCCTCCTTCTTACCCTTTTTGAAGGCTGGAGTGACCTTTGCCTTCCTCCAGTCCCCAGGCACCTCTCCTGTCAGCCATGACTTACCAAAGAGGGTGGAGACTTGTCTGGCAATGACCTCTGCCAGCTTCCTCAGCACCCATGGGTGTATGCCATCAGGACTCAAGGAATTATGGATGTCCAGATGACTTAACTGTTCCCTAACCCAGTTCTCATCAACCAAGGAAAATTCCTCCTTTGTCCTGCCTTCTTCTGGTGCCTCAGATGTCAGGGGCTCCTGAGGACAGTCTCCAGCAGTAGAGATGAAGACAAAGAAGGCATTTAGTAACTCCACCTTCTTTGTATCCTCTGTTGCCAAGGCACCCACTTTTTTCAGCAATAGGCCTACATCAGCTCCAGTATTTTCCTGCAATGTATTTGAAGAAGCCTTTTTGGTTGTCCTTGATCTCCCTTGCAAGGTTGAATTCCAAGAAGGCCTAAGCCCTCCAATGTTGCTTCCCTACATCCTCTGACAACAGTCTTATACTCCTCCCAAGTGCCCAGCCCCTCCTTCCATGATCTGTAAACTCTCTTCTTCCACTTAGGTTTGCTCAGCAGTTCCCTACTTAGTGGGTCTCCTCCCCTTCTCAATTTCCTACTTGTTGGAATGCTCTGATCTTGAGCATAGAAGTGGTCCTTGACTATTAACCAACTATCATGGGCCCCTTTGCCCTCTAGTACCCTGTCTCATGAGATTTCCCCTAGAATTGCTTGAAAAAGCCAGAGTTGGTCCTGTTGAAGTCCAGGGTTCTGATCCTGCTTGGTATTTTGTTCTTACCACAAGAGACCCTCAACTCCAGCATCTCATGATCACTACAGCCAAGGCTGCCCTCAGCCTTTACAGCTTCAACCAGACCCTCCTTGTTAGTATCATCCAGCAGCACTCCTCTCCTAGTTGTCTCATCCACCATTTCCATTGAGAAATTATCATCAATGTACTGGAGGAGCCTCCTGGGCTGTGGCTGGCTGAGCAGGCCTTCCAGCAAATGTCTGTGTAGTTAAAATTCCCCATAAGAACCAGGGCCTGTGACTGCAAGGCTGCTGTCAGCTGCCTGTTGAAGGCCTTATCAGCTTCCTTGTCCTGATCAGGTGGTCTGTAATAAACACCCACAACAGTATCACCCGTGCTGGCCTGCCCCTTAATTCACACCAACTCATCCTTTCATCCACCCCTGGACAGAACTCAACACATTCTAGTTGCTCCCTCACATAAAAAGCAGCTCCACTACCTCACCTTGTTGACCTGTCTTTTCTAAAAAGGACACAGCCACCCATGATCACATTCCAGTCAAGTTAGCTGTCCCAACCTGTCTCTGTAACTGCCAATAATTGCCCTTGACCGTACTTGGGATTTCTAACTCCTCCTGTTTGCTCCCATGCTGCGTGTGTTGGTGTACACAGGGAGCAAGCTGAGCATGACAATTCTGCCCTGGTGAGGCAGGAGGCTTTCTGCTCTTCATTAACATGAGAATATTGCCCAACTGGTGCAAACCCAGAAACAAGCCCATGACCTTCATTCATGTGTATTCGCTCAAGGTTAATCTGACACTTCATTATCAGAGCCAGTTCAACTTTATGAGTGTTTATCACTCTAAGAACTTCTCTTAGTGCAGTACCATAGAATCAGTCAGGGTTGGAAGGGACCACAAGGATCATCTATTTCCAACTCTCCCTGCCATGAGCAGGGACACCTCACACTAGATCAGACTGTCTAGAGCCTCATTCAGCCCAGCCTTAAAAACCTCCAGAGATGGTGCTTCCACCATCTCCCTGGGCAACCCATTCCAGGGTCTCACCACCCTCATAGTGAATAACTTCTTAATATCCAGTCTGCATCTCTCCACCTCCAGCTTTGCTCCATTCCCCCTAGTCCTGTCACTACCTGATATCCTAAAAAGTCCCTCCCCAGCTTTCTTGTAGGCCCCATTAAGATACTGAAAGGTCACAATAAGGCCAACTCAGAGATTTCTCCAAACTGAACAGCCCCAACTCCCTCCATCTCTCTTCATAGGAGAGGTGCTCCAGCCCTCTGATCATCCTCGTGGCCCTTCTCTGGACATGTTCCAGCACATTCCTATCCCTCTTTTAATAGGGGCTCCAGAACTGGACACAGTACTTGAGGTGGAGTCTCAGCAGTGCAGAATAAAGGGGGAGGATAATTTCCCTCCACCTGCTGGCCACACTTCTCTTGATGCAGCCCAGGATCTGGTTGGCTTTTTGGGCTGTGAGAGCACACTGACGGCTCATATTGTGCTTTAATTTTACTGGTGGACAAGAAGCTCATTGTCAATCCATTTTATTGCGTTTCAGTTATATTGGTAAAAGGATTCCGGACAAGGTTCATGAACCATAACATTACGATGCAGCTGAAGAAATGACAATTGTAAAATGAATATGACTTCAGAGTAATTTTTTTAATCCCAATCAGTAGTGCATCATAAATAGCTTTTCTTAGAAGTTTCAAAACAAAGGTAAGAACTCCAGTAACAAAACTTAAGAAGAAATACTTTATTTTCTTAGCTACAGTTCACAAAGCCCTGAGGAGACTGCTCCCTAAATCCCCAAGAGATCTGCAGCAAACAAGGTGAAAAGCACTCTGTGCAGAAAATTCCTGGTAGTACTTGGCAGAAAACAAGATGCAATATAGACAGGCAACTTAACTTACTCAGGTCACGCTTACCTTTGTAACACCATGAGTTCCATACATACTTCACTTTTGGCTATGAAGAAATACATGGTTCTCACTGGCAGGTATCCCCAGTTTTTGCTAGCATGTAAGCTCAGGTAACCTTTGTTCATCATGAGTCACATAAAGACTGCCCCACTGATGAAAAATGGGAGCAGAATTAATACTAAGGCTTCATCCACAGTTGAAGCTTTAAACTCCTCAGTCACTAAGTATACAAAGTTACAAACAACCAAAGTTAATCTCTCTTTTTAAAAAGGTCAAGCTCAATACTCTTTAATTCAAATACATTTATAGTAAGTAAACACTTCAGAATCAAAATTGGAGGGAGCAGACTCAGACACCCACAGACATTTTTGCTTTACTCCTCCTAGAGAAGGAATGGTTATTTCTAATGGCAGTTTGATCAGTACAGAAGATCCCCACAAACTAAAAGCTTTTGCCTTAGTTATCAGCTAGGTAGTGAAGTACATTCAGGAAGTCCTTTTATCAATTTGGCATTTTTCAAGTACCTGTCAGCTGGTCCTTTGACAGATTGCAAATAGAGCACTATTGAACATTCTGCCTGCAGAGCGTTAAATCAAAATTCATCTCTTCCATTCCAGAAAAAATACTGAGGATCCTATTTTGCTGAAGCCTACTGTCTAACTCAGGTATTAACTTTTTTTTTTTTTTTAATGAAAGCACTATGAAAGACTTATTTTCTATTCAAGCAATATCACACCTCCCACTGATACTGATAGATTTGGGTTGTGCTACTGATCGCTTAGTCATTAGACATCTACGAAATTTTAGAAGAAGAAAACCTGATTAAAGCACATGCTAACTGGAAAAAACATCATGGATGTCAAAGGAAAGAAAGAAAAAAGTAAAAGGCATTAATACGTTTCACTAATTTGTGCAGTTAATTGTTTAACAGACTACATCTAACCAAAGGAGAAACAGAATACAAATACAAACATTACTGTCTCTCACTTTCTTCTCTCCAGACACTTGACTTGTACTTTGCGGCTAAGCAGTAGTTAAGGAGTTAATCCACTGATACACAAACTAAGAAGATAATTTGTCAGTGGTACCACTAGATTGCTAACATCTTTAGTGACACAACAGCTCAGTGTTGTGCCACTGTTAATATCTTCCTGGTTACTGTACAGATAGTTTTTTAACCAGGTAATTGGAGTACAGCTGTAAACCAGGTAATTGGAGTACAGCTGTAAAAATCGCAAAACATCCCCAAGCTGTGTTCCGGAAATGTCACACATTGTATCTTTCTGTCTTCATTGCTAGGATTGCAATGAAGTGCAAAATTGTGTCCAAAGCTCAATGTATACTAAAAGGAAGATGATTACAAATATGTAATGATTAACCAAAAGAAATGGCAGGTAGTTCCCAAGAAGTAACATTCAAAACTCCTAAGCATGGCTTATTTTCAACAGAAAGAAATTACTAGAGATTCTTTAAGTTGGTATAACTTGTTTGCTTGATATCTCAAGTTATGAGCATCTCTTTCTCAAAAACCCCAAAATTAGTCCTTACTGCACAGAAAGAGCTTTGTCATCACAATCAGCTCAAGAGCAACAGAATACCAGCATCTGCAGATGTTTACACCTGTATTACAAAAGCTGGTTCAACAAAGGTAGGAAGATGAATTTTGATTTAATAAAGTCTCATTGCTGTGAGCATTGAATGAAGCTTGCATTTTGTTTGCTGGCAGAGAAAAAAAAAATAATTCAATTCACAGGAGCGCATGTAACAAAACCAAACGTGCAATCTATTGCTTTCAAAACTTTTACTGCAATGTAACATTGAAGCGAACATTTTCCCCAAAAGATGTAAACAGAGTGATAATTTTACCTGTATGTATATATAGCTTCTCAGATCATTTGATGGGGGAAAAGAAGGGGCTGGCATTTCTCACTTGAAATCAAACATGTTTTTGCTCGGGAGAAATAAAGCCAACATTGTTTTAATCCAGCTTTAAACAAAATACTGTGCTTCTTGCCCTACCTTAACACATCTAGAAAAGAAAAAATAACTGCCCAGATTTCAGTATTCCTTTGTACATTTACTCTTTTTTTTTTTTTTTTAATTTCAAAAAGATGCTACCCAGTTTTGCCATAAAATACAGACAGCAGAATCTAGATAGCACAGGATACTACCCATACCAGTATGAAGCAGAAAAAAACATGAAGCAGGGCATTACACTACATTTCTGAAATTAACATGGTAAGAGTGAAACCTGCAAAAAGTTAACCTACAGTTTACAGAAGGATTTAATTATCTGCAGAAGCTGATTTTTGGTTGTACATTATTTTACACTGTGTGACTTTCTGCATTTGCTAATTTAAAGCAGAAAACTTGATGCTTTCTTTGCTTTGTTTCCAATCATCTTTTCTCCTTCCTCCCCCATATACCATACACCAAGCATTATGAATATAAACCACAACATCCCAGACAATCCAGTGATCAAGAGTAGTGTAATGCACTGGTGTGAGGTGTGAAATAAAAAAAAAAAATGTTCTCTCAGTCTTCATCAAAGTTCTGCTGTAGAAGAAAGTTGGCAGCCAAGTTTTCATTCTTCTCACAAGCAAAATATGCCTGTATCACAAGTCCTTCAGGAAATCCTAATGCCTTCAACTGAAGAAAAGAAACACATTTAGAAAGTACAATTTGTATATTGAGCATCTTTGTCTTGAGATGCCACTTAAGCAATTAATGCCTTCTCAAATAAACACTGCTATTAGCTCAGTGCAGGGCTTAAGAGAGCAAAGAATGAGAAGGTGCTGCTTCTGTCTTTAGTAAACAGAGGCCTCACTTGAAAAAGTAATTTGAATTAATCTAACAAAACACCATTAAACACTTCACTTTCCTTTCACTGCCACAGTTAAGTCACTGTAATAGGCATGGGTCACAATGATGTCAGGAAGTAATGGTACATTGCTCTGCTTCAGGAAAACACTTTCAACAATGCCCATTTAAAACCATTAATTATACAAAGCTCAGAATTTTTACCAGAAGCTGCCTGCAACAAAAGGTTCCAGGCTGTGATCACCAGTAGGCAGCCCAACCCACCACATATTCCAACTGGACTTAGATGTTTTAGAAAACTGACTACATGCTGTGGCTAAGAGAACCAAGTTACACACAATCTGTTTTTCAGAAGTCAAGTAGCTAGTTAATGCCTGGGACACTTATGGCAATGGAGAATGAGAATACTACAGAAGAAGCTTATTACTGTGCACAGGGGAGTAAGGTCAGCCTGAGACATTCAGCAAACCAATCCTGTTTTAACAAAAAACAAGTATACAAAACCAATTGCAAATTTTCTTAAAACACCCACAGCAAATGGATGGCATTTTACATATAGAGCAAATAAAATCTCTGCAGTCTTATTATCCTTTATCAACCACTCCTAGATTTAATTTCATGCTTTCAAACAGCACGGAGTGTGTCAGCTTATAATACCAAGATACCTAAATTTTTACGTCTTTCATGGAAAGGCGAAGCAGTATATAGGTCTCTGTTGTGCTTTGTTATTTTTAAAAGGAAATGCAGCTGACTGGAGATGATTTTATTAATTGCCAATTTACTTGAGACCTAGAGAATTGATAGCTAAATCAAAATTGTTCTCTGCTGATGATTCTTACATAAGGATTTGCTTTGTCAATTGAAAAACTTTGATACACAAAATCACTACCAGAGTATGACACCAATTTTATTAATAGTCAATTTCCTTGAGATCTAGAGAATTGATAACTATATCAAAATTGTTCTTTTCTGGTGATCCTTACATAAGCTTTTGCTTTGCCTATTGAAAAACATTGTCTTTGATATACAAAACCACTACCACACTTCTGCAATCTGTTCTAAGCAAAATCCCAGAGGCATTGCTAGCTATGCAAATCCATACTTAATCAGTGTTACCAACATATTTACTAATGCAACGTAACACCCTCAAGTACATTTTAATAGAAATGTTTACATGTATTTTTAGAAAGCTACAATTGATTAATTCTTCCGGATAGACAAATAGAGTTATGTAGCACCTTAAACTATTCAACTCTAAGAGCTTTTACTAACCAAGCACTCTGCCAACAGTGCTCACAAAGATACACCTTTGTACCTGGAAATCTATCACAGTAGAGTCTAGAACAGCACTATCTGAGGCTTCTGCAAGTGAAAACTATTCCCTGAGTTCATGTTCCTGAGGGAAGACCATTCAACTGCCAATTATTACAGACAGCTTCCAATCAGCTAAAAAGGTTCTGCATCTTCTCAAGTAAGATAGATTGAAGAGATTTTAGGAGAGATGTGATTTGACACAGGACTACAACAGCTATGAAATATCAATGTAAAATATCAGAAATTAAGCAGAAATACTGAGCATAAAGAGAAAAAGCTTAAATCAACACGTCTTATGCATGCACCAGTCAACACCCTATAGCAACATCCAAGCAGTGTCTCAAAGAACAGCTCACCCTCTCAATAGCTTCTTTTTCTTGAGGTGTTACTTGAATGTAGTTCATGTGACCATTTCCAGCTTCCACTACACCTCCAGTGCCGGCACCATCATCACTGCCACTTAAACCTTGGCGGGACTCTAGAACTGGCTCATTCAACATATGAATAAAGTGTTCCTGGTGTTGGCTTATTTGCTGTGATGCATGAAGAAATAAATATATTGAAATAAAACAGGTTTAAATCTGTCAACAGTCAAGTAAGTGTTTATTTTCAGTGAATATGTAGGCAAAAGAAGGTGATAAATGTATTCAGAGAGAAATTATTACATCTAGCTAAGCAATGCAATTTCATGTTTGAGTTCAATTGCAGTGACCCTTCCCTCCTCCTGATGCCCTTTGCACCTCTTACAGGCTCACACTCATTTGTAATCTCATAAAAAAATATGTTCTGTACAGCAACAACCACTGAAAAGACAAAACCAGAATGTTCCAACTGCTATTAACACACCATCCCACTTAACATCCACATATCCCTTTCTGGTAAAGCTAAATCAAAATTAGTGGCATTATTTTGTTAAGATTCACCTGCAGTAGTTGAGGATTTTCTCGCCCAATCTGCTGTAGCAATGCTGGTAACAAGGAAGGATTTTGCTGAATAATTTGTCTCATCTGCTGGAACTGAGGCTGATTTCGCAGGAACTCAAGTGGATGTCCTGAAAATCAATGATGTAACGTGTTGGGTTTTTTTAAACTTACCAAGATTCTTAATGAAGCAGACAAAAACAGGACATGGAAGCAGAAGACACCTTCTCCACTCAAGGTCAGAAGACCTTGCTTCCTTGCACTAACTTCCTCTAGCTTTAAGCGAGAATTATTTGTACTAAGGTTAAATGATGCATTTTGTTTTCACCCAGCCTTAAGGTCCAGCAGTCTCTGTAATTGATCTCCAGCACTTTTCTCTGTATGTCTCATCTCCGAGTCAACAAGCCAGAGGGACATTTACTGGCCTGCTGTCTTGCCTCTATACCTACAACAGAGTTCTCTACCTCCTCCAAGTCAGTTTTGTCCTTCTTAAGTGAGTTTCACCTTCCCATACCGTTAAACACTGCCTCGTATGCAGAATACTCCGAAAGAGCTCTGAAATATCCCGTTCCTTTTTATGGACAATCTCACATGTGCCCGTCACTATTCCCTGTATGTTTAACACTCCAGCCTCTACCAAGGCTTACATCTTGTACATCATCACTGTCACAGCCTCAGACAAACTTTTCATACTCCTTGTTTATATATTCCTACTTCTCTTCATGTTATTTATTTCTTTTTAAGACAGAGGTCTCCTCAGCAGGTACCAAGCGCTCTGTCCCTGTGCTCCACTGCAGACTCCTACAAGGAGTCCTAGGTTATGGATGGGTCTCTCAGGTGCTAGATGTCACAGCCTCATTACAGGTTTCTCCTTTGCTATTCTAATTTCCAAGCAGGAAATGTGTAAGCATAGCCACACTTGACAGTACATGGCCACCCAGAGAAGTAGGAAGCCAGGGTTTACATGGGAGAACACACAACCTTCTCCATATCTGTAGTTTCACATTTACATCCAGAATACTGAATCAAAGGAATTCTGCAAGTTCACAGAAACTTCATGTTTTATTCCAGGTATATCTGCAATGTAACAAGCCATTTGTCCCATGCAAGTACCACACCTGAATCTTCTATGTTACAGCCCTTAGCCAATTCACTTTTATCAGTTCACTAGCATGAGGAACTTAAAATTCACTAAAGCAGAGAATAGCTAAGTATGTGTTTTTATCACACCCTTTCAAACATAACCTTTCTTACCTCCTAATGAACTAGTAGTGGTAGGTATAGTTGCTACTGATGCTGCCACTGCTGAAGACTGAGGGGCACCAGTGTTTGACGCTTGAGGGGGTTCAGCCACAGCTTGATTATCTCCTGGGATACCCTAAAGCCACAGGTCACATAATTACCTACAGAATGCTAAAACATCTGTTTTATTGCATGTGTTAGCTCTCAGAATGAAGGAAGAAAACATAAATGCTTTTGCTGCAAATATAAAGTAAGTTGCTGTGACATGTACATCTTTACAGCCAAGAGAGAACACTGTGGAAAGATAAATTTATTTTTGACAAGAAAAACATGTGGTTTATATAGCAAGGCGGCATAGCATGCACTGTATCACTTTAAAACTCATTTTACTCCACAAACAAATGCTTGCTTTGGTATCAGAGAAAAAGCTAAACCAAACATAGTGCTATAGTATGTTAGAATGTCATGCAAAAAAAGGTACACCATTGTAGTACACACTGAAAGTGAGACTATGGATGCCATACAGGCTGGCATGAAATTAAGAAAATATATACAGATATGGCTCTTCAGACCCCTTTCTTCAATGCAAGAACTTGAGAGTTTATTTACTGCATCCGAAGTGTGAATTAGTCTGTAGGTTATCAAATTTTAGCAGCTCAAAAGTTATCTGGCATTTTTTTGATTTTTCATGTGCAAGTAACTTTATACAGGAACTAATTGCTCTGAAGGATGAAACTGACAAATCTAAAGAAGAAAAATTACAGTGAACTAGAACATGGTTACACAACCAATACAGATATTTCTCCTGCAAGGAACACTTCACACTTACTATGCTACATAATTTCTCTACTGTCACTGAACTCCTGCACCAAATGCATCCTTTCCATCCTTCTCCCTCAGGCCTAGAAACTTAGGCAGCTTGACAGACAAAAAGAAAGACTCCTAAATGATTACCAGCCCTGGCAGTACAGGCACAGGAAGTTGGCTGGCAGGAACCCCAGAGGGGCAAATCTTTAGTGAGGACGAAATGAGAAGTACAAGAGTACAATGTAGGTAAAATAAACTGCTCACCATTAAAAGGTACTCCACCGCTCTGTCAGGATTGTTGAAGCTGGCCCTCAGCGCTGCAATTACTTGCTCTCGCTCATAGCCCATTGACATGATCTCAGTCACCATATTTTCATATGACTGACCTGTCACTAGAAGTAACATGACCACCATTGTAAGGGAATAGGAAAAAAAACCCAAACCACAACACAAAAATGTTTCAACAGACTGACTTAATTTCTATCCAAATTTGAGTCATTCATTGAAGAGTTAAAAATAGCCCATATTAAACTTGCCATTGCTCTGCTGCTTTAACTCCTAATGCATTCTGGTGGTTTCATCACACATTTGAAAGTAGTAGTAGAGAGTAACGAACACAGTGCAGACTTCTGCTGAAAGAAGCAGCATTTGATACTTGGGATACTTGTGATACAATTCAATATACTCAATGCTTTCATCTAATGTCAAGAGCTAGCATTCAATTCCTAATATAATCAAGAAGTCTCTTGCAGTGTATGTTTGGAAATTGAACTTTCTAGGTAGAAATCTGTGTGCCAAATTTAGTTGCAAGGTTTCTCCAAATAAAGTCTTTATGAGGTTAGAGAGATGATAAAATAGTGATGATCAAGTTGGAACTGCATATTGCTATGCACTCATGATGACAATTGATGTAACTTAATCACCTTAATGTGGACTAACTGAAGTCAGGCAGAAGACTTAGAAGTTCTATCTAGGTTGAGCAGAACAAGCTACCTCATCTAATTAATACTTATTTGACTAGACATGCATCACATTAAGTCCCCCACCTGCAAGCATCAACTAAAAAGGGTATACATGCTACATATAAAGCAATTTAAGGACAACTGATTACTACAGTAACAATGTCACAGGGAAAATTACTATCTCTTTTCATGATCCATTTAATTTCCCTTCCTTAAAAGCAGACAGCAGGTTCAACAATTAAAAAAAACCAAAAACTACTATTCTGTTGTAGCTGAGCAACATATTAATGTTTATCTTTGCATGCAAAAATGTAGGTGGACAGGAACCCAAAACAAACCCAGGCTTTAAATTGCTATCTCCTTCCTTGCATAAAGGTATTCCTGATCACAGTGGAACCCTGTTACTGACTAGCAAGTCAGCAGGAGAATTGAAGTCACCACAAAACAGAACAAATGCATGCTCAAAGAACAGGATAAAGGAAAATCAGTGAGTAAGTTAGTTCCAATAGAGGCACAACTGAAATGCCTCTACACTAACGCAAGGAGTATGGGGAACAAACAGAAGGAATTACAAATATGTGCAAGTCTCCAGGGTTATGATGTCATTGGCATAACTGAGACATGGTGGGATGGATCTCATGATTGGAGCATAGGGATAGATGGGTATAGACTCTTCAGGAGGGACAGGCAGGGGAGAAGAGGAGGGGGCACAGCCCTCTACATCAGTGATAAACTGGAATCCATGGAGCTCAACCTAGGGATATCCAACACAAAAACAGAGAGCATATGGGTGAAAGTTAAAAGGAATGCATGGGAAGGGCACATCATAGTAGGAGTCTGCTACAGACCTCCTGATCAGGAAGGTGAAGCAGATGAGGCCCTTTACAAACAAATAGGAGAAGCTTCATACTCACAGGCCCTGGTACTCACGGGTGACTTCAACCACCCTGACATCTGTTGGAAGGACAACACAGCACAGCACCAGCAATCTAAGAGGGTCCTGGAATGTACTGATGATAACTTCCTCCTCCAAGTGGTAGAGGAACCCACAAGAAAAGGTGCTGTGCTGGACCTAGTCCTCACCAAAGAGGGGCTGGGGGGTGAAGTGAAGCTGAAGGGTAGCCTAGGATGCAGTGACCATGAAATGGTCGAGTTCAAGATCCTCAAAGCATCAAGGAGCGTACACAGTAAACTCAGTGCTCTGGACTTAAGAGCAGACTTCAGCCTCTTCAGGAATTTGCTCAAGAGGGTGCCATGGGAAAAAAACCTCTAGAAGGAAGGTGGGCCCAGGAAAGCTGGACATTGCTCAAGTATCACTTCCTTCAGGCCCAGGAGCAATGCATTCCAAAAAAGAGGAGGGCAGGTAAGAATGCAAGGAGACCTGCATGGATGAATGGAGAACTCCTGGACACGCTTAGACACAAGAGGAAAGCCTACAGGGAGTGGAAGCAAGGACAGGTAACCTGGGACCAATACAAAGATGTTGTT
>VWZI01001049.1:132850-143223 GCA_013396835.1 Psilopogon haemacephalus
AGTGGCAGGTGTCCCTGCAGGGGGTTGGAACTGGATGATCTTTGAGGTCTCTTCCAACCTAAACCATTCTGTGATTCATTCTATAATTCAAATAATAATAATTTTTTTAAAAAGTAGGGAATACAAATATTGCTGAAAGCTACTCTGTTAAGACAAGTCACAATTAAAGGAATCAAAAAATCCCGCTAAGTATCATTCCCTTAGGGAAAAGGTGTTTAACTCAAGCCAAGATTAACACAACCACATAAAGTGATATTTAAAGAATGCTTCTAAACAACCAGTGAATGTATAAACTGAGGGCAATATACTCAAGAACAAATAACACAATGCCCCTGGGCCAATGATAATTTTGTATTACTCATAAATATTTCTTTTTAAAAAAACATTTACAGATCTTGTCTAATTTGAGAATTTCTTGTTCAGACTTCAAAATAATAGTCTTAACCCCAGTTTCAGTAATGCCAAGTTCATGTCTTCATACACGGGCACAAGATCAACAATTTTACATGTACCCTTGTTATTCCAAAGGTATTAATAACTTTAAACCACCTAAACTTCAGTCTCAAGATATGTACTTCTGCACATATTTTTAGAGAAGCAAAAAGGCCAAGACATTTGTCCCACCACTGTGGTTTTGCTGAACTTACTGCTCATGTTCTTTCAAACACAGCATTAGTTTACCCTTCCTACTGCCAACTATTAAAATGATTAAGGTAAACAGCAGACAGAACACTTTCTGATCTAATGAGTTACAACTTCAGCACTTCCACAGTGCCCTTTTAATACGTGTTGGGTATAACAGCACAAAAGATTTGGTACAGAAAACAAAAGATGCAAAAAGGTCTACTTTTACTGTATAGACTGCTACATAAGTCACAATTAAAAGCTAAAGGAGGAAGCAGAATTACTGTTAATTTAGGCATAGGTACTTCAGTTAAAAATCTACTTACACAAGTTATGCAGAAGTAACACAGCAATTCAGGAACTGCACACCAGCAATGACAAGATATAGACTCAGGCTTATCTCTACACAGTGATACTGGGTATATTTGTAAGGTCAATGCTGAACTGACTGTGCTCTTTGCTTTTGTTTTTCCAATGCCATTCTAAAGCTGGATTAACTTTCAAATCTAGCTCATCGCACTCCCACAGTAATTCTTGTTCCATGCCCTAAAGAAAGTTTATGCTGGTCTAGTAAAAGGTAGGATTTCACAGGAACTGCAACACATGCAGATCTTCATGCAGCACAAAGCCACATCAATTTTCAGCATAGCTAAGTGAAAAAAACCCACCACCAAAGCAGCAGAAGCCAAACCCTGTTTTTCAAGTGGAGTCAGGTATCTTTGGACAATGCAATTGAGAAGTTATTACAAGAACATGCCTAGAATCCTACTTAGAATGCAAAAATAGGCAACATAAATTTGGGCAAATTCCTTTTTAGATAGTTTCTAAAGGGAAAAAAAAAAAAACAGAGTTCATGCCTACTGCCTTTGAATTTTTTTTGGGCATAAAACCCTCATAAGTATGCTTTCCCAGGAAATTACACTCAGTAACTGTAATTTCCCAGCTGTTAGGGACATGTGGGTTTACTGTAGAAGATACCGACTAAACCTATTTTAAATGGATGGTAAAGTCATGCTCTCCTGCTGCATTGAAGGGAGATAGTAATCTTTAGAACCAAGGAAAAATTAAGTCAAGATCACTAGCTTAATGAAACCTGTTGGTCACTGTTGTTAACATGAGTATTTGTGATAACCACATCTCAGCAATCACGGTATTATGAATGGTTAATGAAGCCTGCAGCCGCTTTGGTAGCAGCAGTCACTTAAAAAATGTAACAGAACTCATCTGTTTGTCTCCTACAGCAGTTATCTGCTATTTCAGCGTATACATTTCTTCAGCCTATAACAGTATTTTGTAACAAAAGACCTAAGCTGCAACTAAGACGACACTTTGTTGCTACCAAGAACGCACTTAAAACATTACTACTGCTCCTGAATCACCTTGGGCTGCTTAATCAAAACATCTGCTTCTAATGTATCCCACATACCATTACAAAAAATGTAAGTGAAACACTCTTGTTAGTTTAACTTTTTGTTCTAAATTGAAGCTTAATGTTTATAGAGATAAGACAAAATAAAAACTGAAAACTATGTTGTCCTTATTTCTGTGTCTTAATTTACTACACTCTGAAAAATCCAATCCTTTCCAAACAAATATAAGAAAGAATAACAGTTGTGGGTTTGCATAGCAATTTCCTAGCTACCAGAACCAACATAAATGAGGGGCAGAACCTCCTATTATTTTTATTCCACTGAGAAACAGATATTTAAGCTGTCAAAAGAAAAGTGAACTGGCCAGTAAGTATAAGAAGGCATTCGTTACTTCAACCAGAAAGCAGCAGATTTGGTGAATTTATCTAATCTGAACGTGTCAAAGGACAGTTTTGTCAAAGCTGGAACAAGGGAATGATAAAGGCAGCCATTTTATCAGACCTGCACAGTAGGAAGAAAAAAAGGTTAGAAACAATTGCATATACACACCTACTTCCAGTCTTCTATTCAAACTGAATATTTATAAGAGAAAATACAGCAAACAGTGGAAAAAAAGGCAATTATAAGGATCTTCTTTTTACACAATAAAAATGTATGAAATGAAATATTATTCAGTAAAAAGTTCACAATACTGGTTCTAAAATACCAACTTCAGCACTAAAAGTACCTTCGATTATAACTTTTAACAACGACAAATAGTGAGGAGAATGTCAGCATATGCTAATCCATAACTTGTCTCTGCTGCACCAAATTAAGGTCTACATGAGAAAAAACACTCCACTTACCAAGTGCACTAATAGCATCCTCAAAAAGATTTGATCGAGATGTATCACCTGTTGTACTGTAAGATGAAAACAAGTGCAATGGTAATTATAAAACTTTGGAATATTTCCTCAATATTGGAATATATTTCTCAAAAATAGTGGCAGTACCTGTAGCTCTAACAGCCCCTTTTGTTTCTAAAAACTAACCAACCTTTCCAAAGAGCTCTCCTGATCTCACAGCAAAACCAACATTTACAAACTTAAAATGCTACCATTTTTAACACAAGGCAAACTTTCCCCTTTACACCCCAATAGTATGCCTCTTGTCCATCTGCTCAGGGATTAGCCATCTGCTTGCTTGAATACTTTAAAGGGTGGGAGAACAAGGTGAATTTTCAAAAACACACAGCAACCTGACTACCTGCTTCCTTGCCATCCTCAGTTTGATCTTAATGAGGACGTAACAAGGCCAGTAGAAAGCCCTTATTAAAATCTCAGTATCCTATTTTCTCAGGAATATAAATTGCTAACATTTGTAATTACTTCATCTCAAATTATCATGGCTGTTAAATGACTGGATTAAAGGTTCACCTCTGTTAACACAAACAAGAACACCACCAGGCATAGGAACCCCAGTTAACTAAGTCACAGACAAAGTTGCCTCTTTCCTGCCTCCTCCCAGGATGGCAACTTAAAGCATCCACACCTTGGTGTTAGGGTAGCCCCTTGATGGGTCAATGGGAAAGGCTATCCAGGTCTCATTAGAGAGCAAGGGCATTACTCCCTATAACGTGGTACAGCTGACTTACCATGATGAGTCAGGAAAAAGCATTTGGGGATTGTGTAGCACTTCTTATGGGAGATACATATATATAGAGGAAGAACCAAAGGCAGGGAAAGGGAAGCATCAAGGCAGGTGAAAAGCATGGGTAAAGAAAGTGAAGCAAAGATAAATGCAAGTGATATGTAAATACTGCTTGCCTGGCCATGCCCTGCACCTGATCACCAGTTTGTCCTGACTTCAAATTAAGTTCCATTTCAAACTATTTTTCATGCTGGGTGGTAAATTGATTCTACATATATGTGTGTGTATGCTAGCCTAAGTGCCCACAACTGTACAGGGAACCACAGTTCACAGGGATACATGTCTGTGGAGCCAGCAACCACAAAAGTGGCCACAGGAGTCTATGTATTTGTGGTGCTGGCAACTGAGGAGGCTAGAACGCATGTTCTGCATGGATGCATATGCGGGCATGTGTGTAGTCATCACCAAACATTATTCTTGATTACAATGAGTAGGATAAGATGCTTAAGACATGGGTATTGAACACCTGTAAGTTGGTCATCGGCTGAGGAAGAAGCTGCTGGAAATACTGTAACATCTGAGGGTCAGTTACTGGTAAGGTCATAGTGGAGAAACATGTTTGTGCCTCCACAATGAGACAAGTGTGTGACTGAGTGACTAAGGGACTAGACACCAGGGTCAGTGCATGTCTACAGCCAGTTCCTGAATGGAGTCTCTGTATGTGGACATGTGTATACGCATGCAAAGAGAAGTCTGAACAACTGCAACTGGAGCAGGATTGCAGGGTTCAGACACCCACAATGTATCAAAAACTTGGGAGACAGATCTAGGGGCCAGCTATCAGAACAGACTGTCATGATCAGCTACTAAATTAATTCATATTGCTCTTTCGTGTGCTTGTACATATGTATTTTGCACGAGTGAGCTTTGCCCTGAGTTATCAAGGCCTAGGGCAGGGAACAGGATATGACTCCTAGCGTTATACAATTGCTGGGGCGCTGGTTTTATACTCACCTGTACTGACCTACGCAACCAGCTGTACACGCAGGGATACATATATTGTGCAAATGTACTGAGCATACTTGTTTGATCTTGATACTTGATAGAGACCTGCAGCAGCCTTCCACCTATCAGGCTGCTACAGCCAACAACTCCTAACAGCAAGTGAAATGACATGAGAAGATGCCACTAAAAATCAAACAAGTATGCACAGAGATGCCTTTTTTTTTTAAATTTAAGAAACAGTTAACTCTAACAAGAATGTTTGACTAGTATCAATCACTAGTAAGATTTACAAGTGAAAAAGATCAAGGGCAGAACAGGACACCAGCTTGCTTGGCCATGGCTCAATAGATTTTCCACAGCCTTAGTAATTTATCTTCTAAAGCAAATTAGAAACCCACTGGCAGGTGGTAACAACAATTTATGTGGTACTTTCTGTTACATACACTCAGATTCTCCTACTACAGTTTCACCACACTGCAACCTGTGCATGGAAAACCTGGAAAGCAATGTTTCAGTATCAAAGATCTATCTGATCTTTGAACCTGGTTGGACAACCCAAACAGCAAAAATACCCCAAACCATTTGCATTAAAAACATTCTAAGTTATTCAGCTGATAAATGAAGCCTCATTTACATTCTAGTTTTAAAATATGCCCAATTCTTGGAATTTTGAAATTAAATCAAATTAGGGTACTCAGTAGAAGAATTCTGTGGTGACTTTTTCAATATATAAGGTAATTGCCAGTTTTGCTTCCTTGTCATCAGATCATCATTTGATGTTTTTTAAAATACATTCATTCAAAAAATTAATGTATTCTGCACCAGTATTTAGATAAGTAACACAAATAATCGCAAATGTACAAAAAAGCCTTGATGCTATGCATCAAAAGGGCCATTAAATTACATATAACAAAATTTTAACCAATTGCAATACTTCAGCATCTTTAAGTGACCAAAAAAAGGGTCATATTATACAACACAACATAGAGAACTGAGATTGAAATCCATGCCAGCTCACACAACCATTTGAAGACAGACAAGGGGACATTCAGAACAAACAAGATTGTAGAACCTTCAAACATTACATGATTAAGGGGATACCATATCCTACATCTTGGAAGAAAAAACTCTTTGCAGAAATAGAGACTCTTGCAGCAATGACGAACTTAGGGTTCAAATCTAACCAACACAATTCAAAATGTGGTCAGTGATCTATGAAGACAACAGAACACATCCCTCAGAAGTCTTTAAGAGCTTTATGGACAGCAGACGAGTATCTACAAATAATGTCAGACTAAGAAGAATTCTGTGTCACAGTAACTCTGAAATGCCTATAGTGAGCACATGTCCTGTGTTATTTAAATCTCCAATACATTTAGTCCTAAGACCACACTTCCCACAGGAGGTCTAAGTGAGAAGGGACACTTTCTACTATCAGTAAACTTAAGTCAAAGATTCAAATTACAATAGAGAAAATAAAATCAAGTAGAACAGAAAGTTATTTGACTTCCACCATAATGAAAAATTCACCATAAAATCAAAGATGCAAGAACAGAAATGGACAGGGAAGCCATTTGTGGAGGCTCATTCATACCTGTCAGTTGATAATGAGCTGAGAGCAGCTGGTGTCTCAGCAGGTGGCTTTTCTACTGGCGTCTCTTCTTTAGGAGCACTCACAGGTTCAGATTCACAAGCAACTGTGTCTAGTGCTGGTGGTGGAGGGACAGGAGTAGGCACAGGGGCAGCAGCCGGGATTGGTACAGTTACTGGTTCCAGAGCTGCAGTTGTCGAGCTAATAGCAGTAGTAGCATTTGACTGCTGAGCAGCTCCAGCTGCTGCTTTGGGCTATAGGAGGAAAACAGAATTCAGACACAACACAAAGCTCCTCAACCCATGCTTTTTAAGACTATTTATGTTTGAAATTCCTGTCTCAACATCCATTGCAAAACATTAAATCTGTAATGTCTTTTATGGTGTGCAAACAAGCAGTGACACTATCAGTTGCATTACTTATTCAGACATCTATGCAATTCCAGTATCCAAGTATGACATGAAATGTAAAGATACCATCTAAGTATTTAGACTGCAATACTGTAAATGTGAAAACAGCCTGGTGTTCTACAAAAGTGCATTTTTCAGAAGTAATTAAAACAGTTGTCAAAGGACATTTGCTAAGTGTAACAAGCATAAGGTTTTCACACCATGCAAACATGGAAAAAGTAATAAAAATAGAATCCACATTTCATCATGGACACTATTTGCTAGAAAATGAGATGCTAAAAAAAAAAAAAAAATCTAAAAACTTGACCTGCAACAAGTTTTACTTAGGCATTCTTTATGTTCAAAGCACTATGTAAGTAACATTCCACATCCTTCAGTTCTGTCATGAGCAATAGAATCAAGGACTACCAAATCCACAAATCTGCAAAAAATTGAGTGGATAATATTTGCATAATGATTGTAATTTAATATCTATTTGAAACAAGAATTTTGCCAAGATGCAATATTAGTATAATTGTATAAAAAATACACTTTTCAGAAAGCATGTAGTTTTCAACTAAGGTACATTTTTGATAGCTGTAATGTAGTCTCTTACCTACAAATATCCTTAAGAACTGACAAGGCAGACAGCTATCTCTGCCTTAACAAGAGAAATAACTGAATAAAAATAAAAAAACAAAAACAAACAACTACTTGTTCAAGGTGAATCACTTTCAGGCAATGTATGCCTAAAGTAGGAAAAACACATTTCCTCCTTTTGTCTGAAAGGAAGGGGGAAGCTGAGAATAAATAGCTTCTGACATGACAGGCACAATAAAGCACATTTTAGGAAACATTCAGGAAAAACAGTGAAACATGCCTGACCACCCATGTTATCAGTTGTGATTATATAGCAGGGCATGTCTTAGAAAAGAAGCAAGGAAATGGAAATCAAGCTTAAAGACTTAATTAAAAAATCCAAGAACACTGACGTAATGTCCAACTCCAAAACACAGGTCCTTTAATACAATGAGGTACCGCATTTAACAGGCCTGTCTTCTGCTATCAACAAAATTTGAGCTGTACTCTGAAATCCCATCTCCACCTGTTTTGTTGCACTGCTAAGCAGCTCTTCTCCAGGCAAACCACGGAGGAAAACCATTCAGAAGACAGTAGTAACAGCTACATTCTAATACAGAATCTAATAAGCCAGTATCAGAATAGAAGTGAAGGGCAACTGAAAGGAAGTTCCCTTTGTCAGAAGGAAGACCTCTAACTCCAAGATTAACTTCACATTTCAAGACAGAGAGGAAGCCAGTTTTAATCAGATCTCAAGGGTCTGGAATGCCTAGAAAATCAGGCTTGACCTTCTTCCGGCTTGATTCCCGGAAGCATTCTGGTGACTGGTTAAGCAGACAGATAACATACTTCAAATACACATCACAGTCATTCCCTTTACAATGCAGTTGCAGCCATTCAAAACTCACAGGTCACGTATCCTTTCTTTACTGGTTTGAGCTGTTCAGCTTGACAAAGAAACAGCCATGACTTTGAAAAGCAACATGGCAGGACTAGAAGAGATCTGTACAGAGGATTTTGTAACAAGCTATCTAAGTTTCCTTCTTTCTTTTAATAACATCACTGGAAAAATAACAGAGACAGAAGAAAGAACAAACAGTAAAATCAGCCACTGGAAAACTTTTCCTTCAAGGTACACATTCAGCACTGAACAGCAACAACACTCAGTGCAGGCATAGTAGGACTGTGAAGCAGTCTTCTTCTACCTATTCACATAGGGATTTATTTTTACTATTGACCAAAATTTTGGCAAGATTACATTCAATTTGTTTTAAGAACAGGCACATACAATTACTTTGGAGTTTAGGCCCAGTCAGCAGGCAAGCCCCACGTAGTCACTCGAATGCTACCCTTCGATTCCTACCACACTGGTGAGATGGGAAGAAAAATGGGGAGCAAAATGCAAAATTCCATGGGTTAAGAAAAGGAAAGTTTAGTATAAACAACAAAGAGAAAAATGAAACAAGAGCAATAACAAAAATACTAATGAAAACAATATATAAAGCTAGTGATAAAAAACACAACCTGGTAACTTGGTACTACAGCTGTTTTCCAAAACCAGCTTGGCCTGCGCAGCCCAGTTCCACATTTACATAGCAGGCATAACATCATTATGGTATCTAACACCTCACTGTCTGGTTCAGCCGGCTGTCCTGGGTGTGGTCCCTCCTAGCATCTTATGAAGAAAATTTACCTTATCCTAACCCAACACAGGAGAATCACTCATCACCATGAAAAAAAAGAAATTAAATGAATGCAACTCCCTTTTAAAAAATAAGGACTACTCACTTTTGTCACCATAACCACCACAAAGTTCTTCTCATCAATTTTGTATTCTTTAAGAGCAGTCTCATCATTAAGGATTTTGCCTGGCAAATGAAACAGATATAAATTAAGAGCTTGTTATTTAACATACCATTAGATGATCTTGAGACTCCTTCACACGCATACAATTTCAGAAAGAAACACATTTCATGAGGATTTATAAACATTAACAGTGCTACCAAAAGTGTTCTAGCTATTAAGCTCTGGCAGTAGGGCTTATCTTCTGATGATGCCCACAGTACCAGTCAACTTGTTGCTATAAGAAGCTTCAGAATATTTAAAGCAGAGGCATTAAATCTAGGCAAAGATTTATCGGACCTTTAACATTGATACAAGTGATGCAGGGAACAGGTTTTGGCACAGAATAAGCTTAACTAACTTATGTCTGCTTATACACTCCAGACACCCTAAGAAAATTCCTTCCTGTTTATCTTGTTTGCCAAAGTGTATACAGCTGTCACAAATTAACTTTAACTGCATTAGACACGTTTTGTGATTTTGTAACTGTAGCAATTTGTTATTAAAAAAGCCCTCGAGTGTTAGAAAAAGACAGAATCCACATCCTGTTACCTTGACAGAAAAATGAAATTAAAAAACGGCAAGACTAAATCATAAATACACTTTTACTGCTTCATAAGGAGAAAAGGTACTGTGGGCAAAGAATATTTACCTCACATTTACAAGAACTCAGAAACACATTAATCCTGTGTTTGATTTCTGTCTGTAAAGGTTTTGGTAGCTGGTGTCTTTAACACTGCTCTACTTTGAGGCAATCAGTGCTAATTTTGTTTAAATTAAATTGATTTTTTCCCCAAGTCTGTCTTTCATTCACAACAGTTAAGAGTGAGTGTGCCCTCCCTGTCCTTGTCTCAATCCTAGAGCCTTTTGTTGTATTTTCTCCTCTGCCAGCAGGTAGGAATGAGTGTGTCACTGCTTTGCTGCCAGCTGGGTAGGCTTAAACCATGAGTAAATCACACAGATTTTTTTTTAGAAATCCTGAGGAGTCTACACAAACTGATTTAGAAGCAGTACCACAAACCACAACAGAAAGTCTGTATTTCAGTGAGTTTTATACTCCTACTACAGACTTTTTAAGAAATATTTTATGATTTTCATTGACCCTTATTCTGAAGTCATGCCAAGGACCACTTCCCTCTGTGATGAGGAAAATACACATCCTTATAAGCATTCTCAGAGTTACTGGAATGCACCACTTCATTTAACTAGCAGGCCACGTCCTTATCCTGAAGACTGCAGGGAAATCAACCAATTGCATGCATTATGATACCTGGAACATAAATAAGGTAGTAATACCTGAAGCACATGATGCAGCATCTAACTGGAATATACACACATATACTT
>VWZI01001049.1:143245-168999 GCA_013396835.1 Psilopogon haemacephalus
TTTGGCTCAGTCACTTTGGGAAAGGAATCTGCACAATGTATACATTCAGATATCTTATCTTTCCAGGACACATGACTCATAAGATTTTTACACTTTACCCTAACACAAATGACAACAGACCTACCTCATCACTGATTAGTGTAACCTTTTTTAGAAACAAAACCACCTGCATTTTAATAACAAAAGGTATACTTTTAATCAGGTTCAGCTGGGAGACCACTCTGCTTCACCATACTGTGAAAATTCTAGAGTTCATTTTAATCAATGTATAACTGTCATCAATAACCTCTCCTATGAGGACAGCCTGGAGAAGAGAAGGCTTTGAGGGTCAGCAGGAGCTCAAGCAGAAAGACTCCCATGCTCAGCAAAACTCACACTTTATAATGAGCATGTTTCTGGTATGGAATAACCGGTCAGCCACCTCAGGCCACCTGCCCAGCTGACTCCAAACTACTAATGGCCTTCAGACCACAACCAGCCCATGATTCTGTCCCAGAGAAACTAGGACACTTCCATGTTCCTGATGTGAATTCCCTTCACTGATGTACAAGTGACATGGCAACTGCTAAGGAATATAGTCCTGAGGAGTCTACACAAACATGGAGACCTTTGACTTCTCTTCCATTGCAATAGGTAGCTTTAGATTATTAGAAGCAGAAACTCAATACTGTTCATAAATCAGGTTTCAGGTTGTTTGTTTGTTTTTGTCTGGGCATGTTGTTCTGTTTGTTGTTGTTTTTTTCCCAGTCTGCATTTCCATACTTTTAACTTTTAAGAAGACTTAACACTCATATCAAAGTCAAATAAGAATGCAAAAAATAAGGTAGATTCAGACAATATTTTCAGAATCAGTTACCTGCATAAATCAGTTTTTGGCCAGCTACTGGGAAAGCATCTTGCCCCCTCTCTGATTCAATCTTCTCTTTCAGAGCCTTCACCTAAAGTACAGAAACAGTCTTAATAAATTTTTTTTAAATCCACAATACAAACCTACCTTGTTCTACATCTTAAAAAGTAGTTTTCAGTCTAAAGTACATCACCGTAAGATGCCACTGTAGCCACTTGCAGAGCAAGTTCCCTTCCTGAATAATCTCTTGCCCTTAAACCTTCTCATGGAGAAATTGCTTAAGTACAAGTATACAACACAATGAAAAACACATACATTTGTGGGGGAAAAAAATACTGCTTTCATCTATTGATCCATTACCTCTCCCTGTTCTTTCTCTGAATGTAGGAGGTACAGGTATAACACAGAGTTGATAGCTCTAAGCTTTCTTCTTCCTAGTGGCTCTTCAGTAAAGGTCTCATTTTTATGTAAGGTCACAGTGACACTCGATTTAACTTGAATTACTTCAAGCCTTAATATGGAAAAACTCGTGCAAACTTAGGTTTGTTAATTTTATGTAAATAGTTTTCAACTCTTTCCCCTTCCCCACAATTTTCCATGCTCTACATAGCAATTCTAAGACTACACATTAAAGCATTTTGCCTTACGTACTTGCTTAGGCAGACTACTGACATAAAGACCACACTTAGAGAGTAACACACACTCAAGTAGCACTGTGTTAATGCCTTCTACTAGAACGCCCATATTCATCAGAAAGACTACATTACACTATCATAAGGAGACAGAGGATGACCACAGAATCACAAAATGGTTGGTTTTAGAAGGCATGTCCAGACACCATCTAGTCCAAACCCCCTGTTACAGCAGGCTCGCCTAGAACAGGTTGCCTAGATCTGCATCCCAGTTTTTTGTATCTCCAGAGGAGACTCAACAGTCTCTCTGGGTAGCATGTTCCAGTACTCCATCACCCTCAAAGTAAAAAGGTTTTCCCTCATGCTCAGATGGAACCTCCTGCATTACAGTTTGTGCCTGTTGCCCCGCTGCTGAAAAGCCACTGGCCTCATCTTCTTGACACCTGGCCTTAAGACATTTATAAGCATTCACAAGATCTTCTGCCAGTCTTTTCTAAAATAAACAGCCTCTCCTGTAAGAGAGATGTTCCCCATATCATTTCTGTAGCCCTCATCCAGACACTCTCCAGTTGTTCCCTCTCCTTCTTGAACTGGGCAGCCCAGAACTAGACACAATACTTTAAGTGTGGCCTCACTAAGGCAGAGTAGAGGGGAAGGATAGTCTCCCTTGACCTGCTGGCCACACTCTTCTTAATGCATCACAAGATACCACCGGCCTTTCTGGCCACAAGGACACATTGCTGGGTCATGGTTAACTTGTCCGCCAGACCTCCTGGGTCCTTCTCCAAAGTTGCTTTGCAGCTGTCCATCCCTGTGGGAGGTACAACCAGCTCTGCTAAGAGAAAAAGCCTTACAGTTTTCTAGACAAAGGGCAAAGCCTGGCTAGGAGTTGATAATGATCAGCTTGACACCTCCAGATACTAAGTGGCACCTCTCAACCCCGAAGTTCTGAACTTGCTTTTGCATGCTTGGAAGACTCAGCTCTCCAACTAAGAAACTGACCGCAGTAGACCCTGGATATACATGAAGTCCTGTTATGGAAAGGGGGTTCTCCACACAGCGAGCAGCCTGGCCATCAGATCCTCTCCCTTTAGACTGAGATGTCATCTAAGGAGTCCTCACCCCTCCACACTTTGGTGAGTATTTATGTATTTTGGATACCTCTAAAACGATCTTCCCTTTCTGAGTGAATGCACATTTTGCTTCATTTCCCTCTAGAGATAGCTAACTGGTTGTGCAGCTACTAACATCCAAACCCGTAATTTTACTGTGGTGGAAGAAGTGCAGAGTAATTGCAATTAATCCAGTTTTTAGATGGCTGTTGCTGTCTCTTTTGTGGGTGCTGTCACAACAAACTGCTAACCTCTACCAATGCATGTTGTTCTACTTCCCTAGATGCAAGACTCTACACTTACTGAACTTCATGAGGTTTCTCTCTGCTCAACTCCCCAGCCTGTCCAGCTCTTGTTCAATAGCAGCACAACTTGACAGGGTATCATCCACTGTTCCCAGTTTCATATAATCAGCAAACTGCTGATGCTGCACTCAGTTCCCTGATCCAGGTCACTGACTAATATAGGGAAATACCATTAGCTACACACCTCCAACTAGACCCTGCATCATTGATCATAACCCACTGTTATTCAGCTCAATCTCAGTCCACCTCTCCATCCATTCATCTAATCCACTCTTCCTAAGCTTACCTATATGGATATTACTGGAGACAGTGTCGAAAGCCTTGCTGAAGTTGAGATAGACAACCCTCTATTGCTCTCCCCTCATCTACCCAGCCAGCCACACCACCACTGAAAGCTGTCAGAATGGCCAAAAATTATTTCCTTTTTGTGAATCCATCATGACTATTCCTGGTAATCTTCTTTTCCTCCATATGCTTAGAGATGACTTCAAGAATGAGCTATTCCAACATCTTTCCAGAGACAGAGGTGAGCCTGCCTGGTCTGCAGTTTCCTGTGTTCTCCTTCTTTCCGTTTTTTGAAGAATAGAGTGACACTGGATTTCTTCTAGTCCTCAGAAACCTCTTTATTCTTCATGATATTTCAAAGATGAGAGCTCATAACTTAGCAATAAGATCAGCCAGCTCCCTTAGCACTCATGGGTGCACTTCACTGTGGCCTATGGATTTATGTGTGTCAAATTTGCTTAAATGATCTTTAGTCCTATCTTCCTAGCCCAGACCTAATTTCCTGCTTTCAGGAAAGGGTATCTGTAGTGATAAATTTGAAAAAAAAAAGTTAAGACAAACTACTTGTACACAAACATTCATTCTTCTTGCTTCCTGAAGATATTTCAAGTGCATGCAAAATAAAGACAATCTCTTATGAACTTATTGCTACAAACTAACTCCCATCTTTTTTTTTTTTCCCTGAATATTCATACACTTTTTTTCACAACACATTGCAAGGGCAGCCCCTCATTGTGGTATCTCTTTCCCTTGCTTCCCTTCTAATCCTCCATTTCCTCTCAGGTTTTATTTCTGTGTTTCTTTTACCTCTTTAGCAGGATAATCCCTTCAGTTTGTTTGGTCCAAAAAAGATGAACCAAACAGTCCCAATGGAGTAGCATCTTTTCAATAGTCTACATAAAAAGAAGTATTGTGCTATGGGGCTTCCCAGCAAACGAGGCCTGCAGAATCAAGTTTTATCTAACCTTACATCTGATGTAGGCTATTAAATCACTTGCCATACAATGATGCACAACAAGATGTGCTTTCCCTCACCAAAGTAGGAAACCAACTCTTTTCTTCCTTAGCAGGTGAAGGAAGGATGCTTTGAGTATTCTTATTACACATGCCATCCCAGCACCTGTCAAAAGCTTTAATCTCCAGCCATTCAGTTGATTTTCTGTAGCAAAACTAATGGCACCTCACTGTTACTCTTCATTCTTCAGGTGGGGTCAAACTATTACTGTGGTGGTTTCAGAGTTTCCCTCTCCCTCACGACTCACCAGACTAACTCAGATCGCTAGAAGGAAAGAAGCTGTATTTATAGCGTGGCACAAGTTAAAAATAGCAGAGAACTGCTAAACCCCTCCCCAACATCAGAATCGCCCAGGAGGGCTTTCAAACCAACTACCTCCTTCTTTCCACCCCCACCTTTCTATCAGAAGTCTTACATGCAGGGGTAAGATTGCAAGATAAGGTGTTAAAAGCAGAATTATTAGCTGAGGTTACACAAGTTCACACTACAGAAGTAGTGTCTCTGGCTCCTGCTGCTGCATTAACTGACTGACTGTGTTTTTTTGTTTTTATATCTCTCAGCAGAACCTATGAGTGATATAGACATCGCTATTATTTTCTTTTCACAGCCAATGATCTAATTTCTCTCATTAAAAATATTCAGATTAGCCTCAAAGCAGCATAATTGCACAGCCCTTAAAGTCTCTTTTGCTTGCCCTTGAACTATGTGTTGTGGGTACATTGCCATCCACATGCAAGATGACCAGTCTGAGGGCTGTACCAAGCTAGGAAGTTTCCTAGTGATGTCCTTAAGCCAGGCTCCAGAGAGACAGCAGGCTTCCATATATAAGAGTTCTGTCCATCATATTGGATCCTTTGTTGTCCTAAGAAGGGAGTCATCTACCACTGTAACCCATGTTTTCTTCCTTCTGGAGGTGGTCGCAGTACAGGGGGTAGGTCTTTCTGACCTTGGAGACACCTTTGGCATAGGTGGACCATCATCCACATACATTATTGACTTGCTTTCCATATCCAGAGCCTCATACCTATTGCACAGAGGGACCCTGGAAGGAGAACTAGCCAAGGAGACAGTTTGCCTATCACTCGCCTCCATTCACAAAATTACAGACTGTTATGAGTTAGAAGGGACCTTGAAAGACCATTGAGTCCAACCGCCTTGCCAGAGTCAGATCACCTAGAGTAGGTCTCACAGGAATGCACCCAGACAAGTTTTGAATGCCTCCACAGGAGACTCCACAAACCCTCTGGAAAGCCTGTTCCAGTGCTCTATCACCTTCAAAGTGAAAATATTTTTCCTTATATTTACATGGAAATCTCCTATAATCCAGCTTGCACCCACTGCCCCTTGTTTTGTATGACTGGATATCACCGAGAAGAGCCTAGCTCTGTCCTGCTGATACTCACCCTTCACATATTTACAGACATTAATGAGGTCACCCCTCAGTCTCCTCTTATCCAAGCTAAAGAGAGCCAGCACCCTCAGCCTTTCCTCATAAGAAAAATGTTTCATTTCCTTAATCAATTTTGTGTCTCTGTGTTGGACTCTTTCAAGCAGTTCCCTGAAGTCCTTCGTGAACTGGAGGGCCCAGAACCAGACACAATATTCCAGATGTGGTTTAAGCACAGCAACGAGAGGAGTAGCCCACTCGACCTACTAACCACACCCCTTCTAATGCACCCCAGGATGCTACTGGCCCTCTTGGCCATAAGGACACATAGTTGGCTCAATCATCCTTCTGTACACTGGGACCCTCATGTTGCTTTCCTCTGCTCTCGAATAGATCAGCCCCCCAACCTATACTGGTACATGAGGTTGTTCTTTCCCAGATGCAAGACTCTGCAGTTGCCCTTGTTGTATGTCATTAAATTTCTCCCCATCCAACTCTCAACCCTGTCCAGATCTCACTGAATGGCAGCACAGCCTTCAGGTGTCAACCACTTCTTCCAGTTTCATGTCATCAGCAAACGTGGTTACAGTGCACTCTGTTCCCACACCCTGGTCATTTATGAATATACTGAGACTACTACTGGTCCCCACATCAAGTCCTGAGACATTGCACTGGATACAGGCCTCCAACTAGATTGTCCCATTGACCACAACTGACTTCTTTCCTCTAGCCAGTTCACAATCCACCTCACTACCCAATCATCCAGACCACACTTCCTGAGTCTAGCTGCAAGGATGCTCCTAACATTCACTCCTTGCCTTTCAACACCTTCTGCCTGGTGTGTGTAGGGTATAGGATTCCCCCTTTGGTTTTTTTTTCCCCTTCCCTGCTAGCTGTTCCTGCTTCTGTCTCAGGAAGGGCAAAGTACAGTTTCACCAGTCTCTTTTTCAGCCTCCCCAACGCTCTTTAATCTTTCTCTTTCCTCTCTCAGTTCTACCATCACACTGAGCAGATTGCTCTCTTGGTCACACCTCACACAGTTGTTCTCATCACTGCCATCCATTACTAGTAAAAGGCTCTGGTGTGCCCTGAATTCAGTCCAAGATCTGGGTAGACGGTTGTACGTACTCATAGGAGCCTTGTGTGGGCTGCCACATCTGTTCTGGCAAATGCAGGTGACAGCATTCTGCCAGGTGGATATATTACGAAGTTTCTTCCAAGAGTGTGACAACTATTAATTGAACTCATATCTTAAGCTAGCTGCTAGAGTGACAATGCCCCCCCTGCATGTTCTTCTGAGGATGATGTACAACAGGTATTTGCTGTGTTTCTTAGGCCACTTTTTGTAGGTGTGAGGATGGTAGTAACTGTTCTGGCAATGCCTGGGAGAGAAGCCTGCTCCTGTTGCACGTGCCCACTGTCTGGTCACTTCCCTGTCAGAAAAAAAGCCCTGTGCATGATAGTCTGCTGATTCACTGCAGATCGCACCAGCTCCAAGGCAGCTTCCCTCACCAGGTTTATACTGTAGTTCTACCTAATACTGCAGCACTGGAGGGTATCCAAACCTCAACAGTATACAGCTTATCTCCAATCCTCACTGGGTTTGCACACAAGTTAGAAAACATTGTTGAAGGATGAATAAATTCATGCAACTATCCTGACTTTCCAGATTTTAGATATGATCACACATAGGACAAAGCAAACGTCTGTTGGTTCAGTATTGTAATCAGTGCTCCATTTGAGTTGCAGCCAGAAGTAATCAAAGCAATACCTGTAGTTTGAACAGGTCAGTCAGCTGAGATTTCCACAGCAGCAATGCTAATTACTCACTATTCTCATGGATCCTTAAAATGTCTGTTTCTCTAAAAAGTCAGTGCCCAAGATGCAAAGGCAAGTCCCATTAAATCAGCATGCTTTCAGCTTCCTTTTAGAGAAATCATCTTCTACTACATGCTGCTCCTGATGGCCTATACAGAGTTAGAATGAATGATTTACTGTTATGCTACATATGCTATTAATACAAAACCTGCAATAGGAATACTGCATACACTGCCTGCCAGGTTTCTACCCTGAGCATTAAGCCACGGGACTACATCCAGAAGAACTAACTCAGCAGCTCCAGAGAGACTTCATGTACCTTGCTAGATTTACTTGTCTTAATAGGAGCTACTTCATTGAGGCAATAAATACTGAACCCCTCCAGACAGACCCAATTATTGCATAGTAATTTGCATGTGTTAAGTCTGTCCTGACCTAAACCACATTATTAAAAGAGTTGTAAGGAGTGGGATCCAAAGAGAGCATGGACTGGATGATCTTGGAGGTCTCTTCCAACCTGGCTGATTCTAGTCTATCCTATTTGAACTGTGGAAGGATTTTTTACAGGTGAAGTAGAGTCTGTTCAATAAACACGAGGCTGAGACTGTGGAAAGCAGAGATGCTTTCCCTTTGCTTCCCAAGAGGAGCAGGGCTGAGAGCAGTCAGGAGGAGTAGTGCACAAGTTGATGGTGCTATATACCTTTGCTTGAAGCATGGCAACTCCAGCTGTGTAAGCTTTCTGGGCATCACTAGAGGTCCACCTGCAGCAAAGTATCACGAAGCACAATGATACTGAACATAAGAACAAACTACACATTTGCTCCTCAAAGAACAGAGGTCACCAGCAGTGTGCTGGTTTGAGGCTAACTGGAATGTTTTAAAGGGGAAAAAAATAGATTATGGGCTGTGAAAAGAAAACAGTGATGTCCACTTCACTCATAGGTTTACTGAGATGTACAAAAGCAAGGACATAAACACAGATAAGAGAGAGTCGCTCTGTATCTGAGCTCTGGTTGTTGGTCTCTCCCTCTCCTTGGGTTCTAGCTGGATCTGTGTAACCCAACTAATCAATTCTGCTTCTAACTTCCCTGGCCAATCTTCCCATAAGGCAGATTCTGGAATAAGATTAGAGAGTGGGGAGAAGGTGGAAGGGTGGCTGAGAACCCCTCTTGGGGGTTCCCGATCTCTGGGAGGGGCATCTTGTTTCTGTTTTTCCTTTAACTTCTATATTTCTGTATATAGCTGTCAATGTTTGTACTATACTGTAAACATATGCTTGTATATTGTGCTAAGATGTGAATATAAAGCTTCATTCCTTAACTTCCAGACAGCTGAGTCTAGTCTGGATGAACCCAAACATGGGGGGGGCTGGTAACTCCCAAACCATCAGAATCAGCTAACGGCTGCCAATGCAGTGGCCACAAGCACCTTCATAAAAGAATTCACAGAATCGCAAAACTGTAGAGGTTGCAAGACACCTTTATATCCCTCCTTGCTCCAACCTCCCTTCATGTAGTTGTAGACAGCAATGAGGTCTCCCCTCAGCTCCCTCAGATTGCTCTGCATAAGTCATGCGTTCCAGGCCTTTCACAAGCCTCACTGAGCTTCTCCAGACACGCTCCAGGACCTCAATGGCCCACAACTGAACACAATGCTTGAGTGTGGCTACAACAGCGCTGAGTACAGAAGACTAGTCATCCCCCTGTTCCTGCTAGCCACAGCACCTCTAATGCAAGCCAGGATGCCATCTGCCTTCCTTGCTACCCAGGCACACTACTGACTCATGTTGAGTCAACTATCAACCAACACCCTCGGGTCCTCTCCTAGTGACAGCTTTCCAGCCACACATTACCAGGTCAGTAGCTTACCACGTGGTTGTTGTGACCCTTGCTGAACTTCATAAAATTAGCCTCGGCCTATTGGTCTAACCTGTCTAGATTCCGTCCTGTCTCCTCTGGAGACTTTCAAGACCCATTTGGATGCGTTAATGTGTCATCTGTGCTAGATTCTATGGTCCTGCTTTGGCAGGGGGTGTCAGACTCAAAGATCTCCAGAGGTCCCTTGCAATCCCCAAGACCCTGTGATCCATTAACCACCACTCTCAAGCCTGACCATTCACAGATAGTTTTCTACCCAACATAGTGTGTGCCTGTCCTAGCCACAAGCAGTCAGTTTCTCCAGGAGAATGCTGTGAGAAACTGTGTTGAAGGTCTTATTAAAATCAGGGTACATAACACTAACATCATGTACCTCATCTACTATTTGAAAATGAAGATGCAAAAGAGAGAAGTCTATTGCAATTGCCAGCACTAGTCTTCTTTATTCTCTGTACATGCCCAGTATTGGAAGCACAAAAACAGTGAAAAACCACAAAAATAATATTATTTATAAACACACAGTGACTGATGTAGGTGCATGGACTGAATGTAGGCCAGGTCGTCTGCACTGCCATATGAGTGTAATGTGGAGCAAGGTAGAGACCTTATTCTTCCACTAAGCAAGCCTGTGGCCTAATCCCTCCACTGGTCACTCTCAAAATAGTGTAAATGCTTGTGATACTGAAAAGGAACAACAGTTTGACTGCAGTCCAGCCTCAACATTCCACATAATAGTAGGTAACAGGTATAAATACTGCCTGGGTTTAGTATCTACTCACTCCCTCCTAGAAGGGAGGCCTTTTGGGTACGATTCATGACCATGGCTTGGCGCTCAAGTTATTTCCCAGAAGATTTCATGCATGTCCTTACAATCATACTTTAGAGCTACACAGCTGTTCTGCAGTTCAGTTCATTTACCACCCGCAATTGTGAAGAATTTGTGAATGCTGCATGCAAATAAACTGCACTATTCATGCACCTGACTGCTTCTTTTGAAGGCAGCCAGACCTACAGCAGACAGGCTGTTCCTGCATCTGTGTCAGGCCTACAGCATTAAATTGACATATCTGCTAAGAGATAAGTCCAGCTGCCTCTAGCCCTTGTAATCTTTGAGGACTAGCTAGAATGCAGGGAGATTCATCTCTTACTAAATTTACCCTTCACTAAATGCAACATTGCCATACATGACAATCTGTTTAAGAACAGATTGTATACCAAATTCAAACTTCTCAGACATCTCTCCAACTAAGTTTATCAAAAATCTACACCAAAGTTAAACTTAATACAGTTCAGGTAACTTACAGTATTTTGCAACTGCATCTATAGCCAAATCACCATTTGCAAAGGTAAAGTTAATTGAACACTGGCTTCTCTCATTTAAATGGATTCTCTCTCTTTAGATATCCTTGAATGGCAGAACTTTAATCTGTTATGGTGATTTACAACAATTTAACATATGATGAACTCTAAATTGTTAAAAAATTCTGTAATGCACTTAATTTTTTTCCTATAAAACTGAAAATACACAATACTCAAGTAGCTTAAAAATACATTAACCATTTCCTACTAAATATAAATTTATGTAAGGGAATCTGTCATATCTTGACAGAATTCACTTAAGTAGCCATATATGTTTAATAAGGCAAACAAAAAGTACTTCTACTTAAGCCAACTATTAAATAGTATACCTTGAAACTGCAAGAGAATGAAGTCAGCTGCAGATGTCAGCACTATCCTATTAGAGTCAGAAGTTCAAGAAACACACTAAAGTAAGTTCTTATAAACAATGCTTGCTTGTTCGTTTTCATCACTGCCTAACCTAAGAGGCCAGGTACACTTAATTTGCAGAATATCCAAAACTAATCCTTAGAATGAAAAAGGAATAGGCAGCATCAGATACATCTAATTTAACAGTATCATGCTAGTGGCATAGAATTTCCTCCTGTAGCTGTAACTGGAGTGACTGATGACCTCCCACTAACAAGAAGATATCCCTGAACTTAATCTGGCAAATGAAAAAGAATACCTAAGAGCACTCCCTGAAACAACGCATGTGTCAGACTAAATCTAAATGAAGGTGGTTCAGCTTATAACTGCAAACTCTATTTTTAAATGAAAAAAAAAAAAAAAAAAGCCCTCTCACTGCTCTTCAGAAAAGCAGCTGCAACTTTCAGTTACTCTTACACAGAGCTGCTGAAACATCACCTACAGAGAATTAGGACTTCGAGAATATAGATTTCAGAATTAAGCATCAATTAATTTCAGAGAAGCATACTGATCTGCCAAACTTAGTAGGTTTAAGATATAGTCAGCCTCTGCATCCATGATATTTTCTTTCCTTTTTTTTTCTTTTTTTTTTTTTTTTTAAGATGCACATCCACAAATCAAACTTGCAGGCTACCTAGTTTTATCCCACATGATCAGAGTCTGAAATATTTGCCTTCAAAGAACACCATTCTTCTTCTGCCCTAATAAACTTCAGAGTAGAAGAAAAGGGAATCCATACTTCATTACAACATCTTTAAGAATGAGCATTAATTAACCTGCCAACATTTACCCTAAATATTCAGCACACTTAATACAGTGGCCAGCTTGTAAGACAATACAATTCTCTCTGCCTGCTGCTTAGAGTCTGTACTGAACACCATGTCCTCAACAACAGATGTTATGATTAAGAATCAGAGTTGATTGCCTTCCAACTAAAAATTTTAGGTCTTCCAAAAAATACCAGTCCCTAACCACATCCCAGCTGGGCATCCTGAAAATGTGTTAAGTGAAATTGCTATTGCTAAGTTGTCCAGTTGCTCCCTACAGTTATTTTAGCCACCTAAGCAAGTAGCATATGATGGGTTCCATCTAGGCAAGTAGTTGTCATAGCTCAGTTCATTGAGCAAACTTTCCCTTTCCTCTCATATCCATCTCCATTTCTCCTACTTTATTCACTATGGCCAAACAGGACAGAAAAATGTTTTCTGAGCTGTATTTCATAATTACTAATAAAAAAATGGACACTATAATTCCATCAATTTTAATAAGATAAACTTCTGAATGAGTTCTATAGAGAAACAGTATAAAACTGAAATCAATCCCTTTGCATATCAATCCACATACTTGCTTTCCACACAATAACATTCAAAGGAATCTGATCCATATTTACCTTAAGTCTGCAATGAAGTTTATTCTGATGCTAGAAACCCTTTCCCAATTTTCAGACCAAATTAACTCACATACTATCACTATTCATTTGTTCTCGTGCTATAATTAATTCAAGCATGAATAGCCTTCCCAACTCCCATGGCGGTTACCACTGTAAAATATTTATACAGCATTATCATTTTTTTCTCCCAGCTTAGGCCAAGCTAGTCAGTGCACTTCAGTTTCAGTTCCCCATACATTCCTAAACTACTGTTTAAATGTCCAGACAGTAAGAAGCTACTTCACTTAGAAAGAAATGCTTTATAGGAGCTTTACTTATAGAAACACATTTGGTTCTAGCTACGTTTTTCTACAAATAATAGACACAAACCTACATTTACAATTAATCTCTTACACTGTCTACCTAAAGAGGACACTCATATTTAATCAGAAGACTACTTCAGCAATTGTGTGAACAGATCACTGCCCTATTTCAAGTCTCAAAGGCTTAACAGATACAGTCACTAACAACTACCATGAAAGAAAAGTCTTGCGAATACAGCTAAGTTTGTGAGGTGAGCGTCCAGAAAAAAAAAATTGTATTCAAATAATACATTTGAAATTAATCTAATATTTTAAAGACAGCCGCATAGGTAGGAGAAAGCTAACATTCTGAGTTGTGTGTCTTGCATGACCACGCTGATTACCACAACCAACCCTGCAGTAGCTTTTTAGCAGATAATTTTTATAACAAGGATATGTGCCACAAAATTATTTATGAGTGCAAAAGCAATGCAGTGGTTTGAATAGGAACAAAATAAGCAAGACATTTTAAGTTATTACAAAAAAGACACTTAAAACCTCTCCACTTTCACAATACTGCACACTGAAAAATCAGTTGAAGGAGTAAACCAAGTTTTACTTAATATGGATTAATGGCCTCCAACTAGATAATCAAGTAAAAAAAAAAAAGTTAGAAATAAGGTGTGAAGCTCAGATATTCAAGTTGTGAGGAGGGCAACAGGGATTTCAACCTTCATTCTTTTCCTTTTCTTTATGTTAACATGCCTCTGATACAAAAACACAGGGAGCGACAGACAGAATTACAGTAGTCTTTCAACCACAGCGACTCAGCATGCTTGTGACAGTCACAAGCAATTTCCTCTTACAGGGCCTAGGTAAGATGCACTACACTTCACCATAACCTCTAAATTTAAAAAGTGGTTTATTTCAGTGAATCCACTCTATCCAGTTATCCTGTCTGGAACAGTAATCAAAGATACCAGCCCTGGTGAAAAAAGACATTGGAAGCCACATCCTTCAATGCTCTAAGTTAACATAGCCCTAATAAATTTCCTTTCAGAAAAGTATTTTCCTATGTTTCAGAAATACAATTACTTTCAGAAGTTGTGCCAAGAAACGTGCTTTCCTAGGCACAAGGGCAGCAATGAGACTGTACACTGCAGCAAGGTAATCTGGTCAATTTATTAACATGTATGTACCCTCCAATCTCCTTAAGTTCCAAAGGGAACAGCTTCCAAGTCTGTTGTTACCCATATCAAGGACAGACGTATTTTGTTGCCATTTTTATCTGTAAAATAGAATTTAAATACAAGACAATTATATACACATCTGACAGTGCATACATTCTGCATATTTAACTTCTGAGTTTACCAGCCACCTTGGGAATGGTGGTCCAATGAAGCTGGAATTGTTGAGAATCACAGCACATAGTGTTGACAAATTTATTAGATGTAAAAAAAGTAACTTTTTCTTGCTGACTTAGCTAAACTACCTAAGAACACTCCAAATAAAACAGGTGTAAAATTTCAGACACAGAGCCATCGCGCATTTGAAAAATAGCAAACACATAAAAGCATAATATGAATCGGATCAGTTGTATTCGTAATTTATGCTACCTTAACCTTTCTTTCATCAAAACATGAGCCATCCTCCCCAAATTCTTTGATAATTACTAGATTTTAAGGAAAATCAGAATTGTTTTGGTTAGAACAACTTAAGATCAAGTTCAACCACCAGTCTTATACCACCATGGCCATTAAAACTATGTACCAAAGCTAGATGTCCGCATGTTTTCAAACACCTCCAGTGGCAGTGACTCCACAACCTTCTGGGCATGCTAGTTGTAAGTAAAGGAACTTTGCCTAATATCCAATCTAAATCTCCCTTAAGCGCATTTCCTCTCATTCTATCACTTGATACTAGTGAGAAGAGATCAATTCATTACAACCTCCTTTCAGGTAGTTGTAGAGAGCAAGGAGATCTCCCCTTAGCCTCCTTTTCTCCACACTAAGTAATCCAAGTTCCTTTCACTGCTTCTCCTACGGCTTGTTCTCAAGACCCTTCACCAGCTTGGTTACCCTTCTCCAGATCCACTCCAGCAACTCAATGTCCTTCTCATAGTAAGGAACTACAAATGAACACAGTGCTCACAGCATGGTCTCACTGCCCCACAGTACAGGGGCACATTCACTTCCCTACCCCTGCAGGCCACCCAATTTTTGATACAGGCCAGGATGCACCTGAGCACACCACTGACTCATTCAGTTCATGGTTGACCAGTATCCCCAGATTCCTCCCTGACAAGAAACTTGTCAAGCCACTCTGCCCCAAGCCTATAGCAGGTTTGTGTGCTTTTTTGACCCATGTGCAGAACCATGCACTTGGTCTTGTTGAGTACCAGACAATTGGTCCAGCCCACCAATCCAGCCAGATCAGATCCCTAGAGAGCCTTCCTACCTTTGCATAGATCAACATTCTCACCCAATTTATTGTTATCTGCAAACCTACTCAACCTCCTCATCCAGATCATTAACAAAGCTATTAAACAGAACTGGCCTCAAAAATGAGCCTTGGGCAACACCACTATCAGCCAGTCACCAACAGCATTTAACCCCATTCACCACCACTATTTGGGCCCAGACAGACAACCAGATTTTCAACCTAGCAAAGCACTGGCCTATCAACACATGTGCAGCCACTTTCTCCAGCAGGGCACTAAGGCAGACAGTGTCAAAGTTTAAAAGTCTGGCTAAACAATATACATGACCTTTTCCTCATTCACTAAGCAGTTCATTTTGCCATCAAAGATCAGCTTCCAAAAGCAGGAGATGCTTTTCATAAACCCATGCTGACTGGATCTGATCAGCTCACTGCCCTGCACATGCTACATAATGACCCTCAAGACTATCTGCTCCATGATCTTCCCCAGTACCAAGGTCAGCCTGACATGTTTGCAGTTTCCCAGATCCTGCTTCCAGCCCTTCTTGGAGATAGGTGTCATGTTTGCCAATCTCCAGTCAGCTGGGATCCCTCTAGTTAGCCAGGAACTATTCCTGAATATGGGAAAGCCCAGCTGCCTTCACTGCAACACTGAAACAACTTCCTTGCTTGAAAATTCTAACTCTTGCCAGAAAAGAAAAAAAAAGCCTAGCCCACATAAGACAAATACTAGCAAAACAAACCCAAAAACGACTGATAACAAAATAAACATGAATTACCCAAGAACATAACTTGAAAATTGCCAGTATATAAAGAAAGAGTGAAACACTCCCTGACACATTTATTCTAGTGATCTCCAATGATACGATTTTTGCAGAGTCATCTCTTAAGTAGCAAGTATGAGCCCTTCAAATTTACACCTCTAACTGTGCAGGTACATACACTCACCAATACAATCCTAGATGACATGAGAGCAACGTAACACTCCTCTAGAAGATGAGAAATATACCTGCTGCAAAAATCAAAGAAAAACTGGATAAAAATATCAGGATTATAGACAAAAGGCATCTTTACCCTAGAAGGACATTTCTGGACTTTTAACAGAATCAGAGCACTTTTCCTCTCACCACTGAGACTAAAAAATGTCAGGAAAATGTACAATCAATCCATTCATCAGCAACTGCCAGAAGATTAACGTACACTCAAACACATTTAGCAAGGAGATGGTCAGAGTAAGTTTGTACCACCTCACAATTTACAAGCATCAAGTCTGACTTCATCATTTCACCCATCAGTATGGTCTGGCTCTCACAGAACTGTTTCCAATGTTAACTCTTCTGATTAAATAAAATAAAACTACAAATTTGGCAGAACTAGTAAGATCAAAACCCTCAATCTATTAGTTTATGATCTTATATCACAAAAGAATACAAAAAAGCAAACCAGTCTTTTCTCATGAGGTAAGTGTATTACTACTACTTGCAAGTTGCTCACTTAACCTATTCTTCACCAATGCTGCTACAGCAGGAAATATTTTTCCCAGCAGAAGCATGCAGTTTGTCAGCAGATCTCTAAGATATATGATTGATACCTTTTACAATAACCCACTACTTGTTTCTGTGCATAGGTTTCTATAGATAGGTTTTCAATACTCATCTCCTTTTTTACTACATGTTTTAGTAGAGCTCTCACCATACCAAATAGATACAAACAGACATATCTAATTTGTGGGTTCACAGTTAATATTTGCTTTTTGTCTGGGTTCACAAATCATACTTTGTCCATTCAGACAATAGTCTGCACTAACTCATTTACTATTGCACTCTCTGAAGTGCAATAGCACAGCAGCTTGTTGTTTAATCATAGGCATCCTACATGGAGATATTGAAAAGTATTCCACTTGAACATGCCACCTTGTTGTTATAAAGCCAAAATGTGTCTTGCATTCCTTACAAATCAGAAAAATACTAATTGTTTCCTATGACAACACCTTCTGAAAAAACAAACTAGTATTCCTCTTTCTCTCCAATATGCCTGTTTAATCTGGAAAAGAGAAATACATGCCAAACGTCACTTCTGTATTGCATACCCTATGGACACTGCTTCATTTTTTCTGGAGTGCAGTCCAGTTAGTATCTAGCCAAAATTTCTAAATTTAAAATCGAAAGCTTCCAGCACTAAATGGACATAATATCAACATCCAAAGATCCCCACATGCTTGTTTAACAATGAAAGAGAACCATACTAAGGATGCACCACAACCCACAGAAGTTCAAAATTCCACAAGTAAGTGGTCCTGTTGACACAGCATTAAATAAGCAAGCACTTGCTAGGTGTTCAAACATCATGGACAAAGAATGAAATGTGAAAGTCCACATCATACAACACAGTCTGGCAGAAAAAAACTACTGACATCCTGAATATTCCTTGTACTGCTCTCCATTTTGTAAATCAGATTTTTAGGTTAACAGCACAGTGAAGCTGAAAAAGAAAAAATATACTTACTTGCAATTGCTAAATCACTTTCAAAGGCAAAGAATGCTTGTTAACGTCTTTTAAAAAGTCTATTTTATGCCTATGTAGCAGTACCTACAACAGGAGCACCAGATTTAGAAACCTACAATGTCGTCATTGTCACCTCAGACAAGAGATGTACTTACAAATGTCTGCATTACTTCAGCAGCAGATGCTTATTACTTGCTCATAACACAACTATTAATGTATTTACTATCTCACAGTCAACAAACGCAAGTAGCTGGTGGAGATGAACACACACACATTCATTTATCCTGGTTAAGTCAGGATGCTTCAAGTCCTGAACTGCCCTGATCAGAACACTAGAATGACTGCAACAGCTAAATTCGCCCCACTGCAGAGCACAGCAAGCATGACATTGATTTCCATGCACTCCAGAGGTTTGTCCCCCAAAACTTATAAAGTCATGCCTGAAAAGGGGTCTCAATTTCATAGCAAGCTTTCTCAAATAGTAGGGCAAAAGGGAAAATCTTTTCAATCAAAATATCTAAGTCTTCATCTAGCACTTTTGCAAACAAGAATACTCCATGCTTCAAAAGTCTAATTTTTATTCAGTCAAAAGACTCCGTTGGTCAATACTTTAAAACAATACTAAACCAAAATTAAAGTCACATTATTAAAAGCATGTTTTATACTTTAAAATTCAATTGTCTGATTAAGCTAGGGGAAAAAAAGTCAACTACTTGTGTAAAATCTGTAACAAGACTAATTAATTATTATGAAGCATGTTGCTTCTAATTCTCACTGGAAAGTTTCTTCAAATATTCCTTACTAACAGTTTCTGGTAGTTATTAGTAATAAAAGCATAAAGTCCTGCTAAAATACCACTTTGCACTATAGAACTGAGTCTCTTCAGATTCAACTTTGCATTAGGAATAAGAGGAGAACTTGCTAGAACTAGAATCCAATTTTAGAGCAACAAGTCCATGGGCCTATCACTAGATTTTTGGCCTTGTCACAGTAGAGGGCACAGTTCCAAGTAAACAAGCTTACTTCTAGCTGAGAAACACACATATAGTTCAAAGACTAGAAGTAGTGTTTTCTAAACTCTGGAAAAATATTTGTTTCAAGATAATAGAAAGTAGATTTAAGGAAGCAGGGCACTAAGCTAAAATTAGTATTTTTCTAAATCAGACTGAGAATTTTTAAAAGTGTATTTGCAAAATGCTTAACATGATGTATTTTAAAGCATTTTCCAATTTTAACAAACTTGGTTTCTTACTTAAAAGTGTTCATTATTAAGTTCTACTATCTAAAACACTTTCAAAAATAATTCCTCCATACTTTTCTAGACAACTCTTAAAATGTAGATGTTTTCCACCTCCACATCTAACAAGGCTTTAACCCGCATGCTTTAAAGCAAAATCTTCCTCAAATCCTATGCACATTTCATCTCTGATCACCCTTTCCTATCCAAAACCTGAAATATTCACACTCATGAGAAGCATTCTTGTTTCAGTTACTGATCTACTGTAGTAACTATTTATGAACAGGGAGCAGAGTCTCATTTCCCATAATTCAACTGCTGGCTAATGCATTTTGCTGTCTCATAACGCTGGTGAGCCTTTTGACTGGCAACACCCCCTCAGCCCTCTTCCTGATTTTATTTCCCAGGACTTTACTGAATACAGAGAACACAAGCTTTTCAACGCCTTTTCTCAGTAACAAGACTAATGTTTTAAAACCTTAAAGATTTCTAACACATGTTTCAGCTAGATATTTACCACCTCTCTCAACTACACTGTTCAACCAAATCAATTCTTAGTCTTTTACCTGTCATCCTTTATTTTTCTTAAGGCAGGAGAGGAGGCTAAAGCAACAGACTTTATAAAAGCAGACACAACGTTCCAGAGACTCGATTTCCAGACGTTACGTTAAAGGCTGCTGCAGACACTTTCAGGTGCTCAACTCCCCATTCTTTAAATGAAGGCCACAACGATATCTGAACTTGGCTATTTCTGCTCAGGCAAGTGACAAGGCAGCTTCCAACCCTATGAACTCACTGAACGTCCTTCATCTTATCTCATAATGCTGTATTTCCCTGAGGGTTTTTCAACAGCCTCCCATGTACCAACAGAAAACATTCACCTGCAGCCAAAACACATCTTTGCCCTGCTCCCAGTCTTGTAGAAATACAGTCACTATGACCCGCCAAAAAAGGGACACTAACTAGAACAAACTTTACTACGCATCAGAACACCAACATGGACCCTAGAAAAATCTCACATGCACTACATCTCCTAGTAAGTGCGGATTAATCATTGCAACTCACACTGTAGGCAAAACAACAAAATCCAGCTGCACGCACCACAATATGCTTAGGCAAGTGCATCTAAGAGCAAAGGCTCAGAATTTCTTTTCCAGTACACACTGCTACAGACAAGAGCCCTAAAACTCTTCCAACATTTCCTTTCTGTGCAGGTACCTCGTTTTGCCTGCACTACCCAACCCCTCCCCCCACGATGTAATTATTCATTCCCAGTAGACCTGATATAAAACAGCTGATTACTACTTTGCCCCATTAACAACTAATGCACAGGTGTGGGCACATATTCCTGAAAGTAAAAAAAAACAAAACAAAACAAAAAACCCTTTAGCTTCCAATAGTCCTCTCACTCCTCTTGTCTACAGTACAACCTTCTGGGGCACTTCTCTCTAAAACAACGGGGAAAGTCCATGCGCGGAGGGACTGGCCACAACAGCCCCTTATCTTCAGCTATGAGAGGTCACTCTCACCCCAATAATCTCTCTGAACCACGAGGAAAACGGGTCACCCCACGCCGGCCTGCGCCCCTCGAAGAGTACTGCGCCTTATCCTCGCCTCCCTACCTCTGGCACGCTGTAGTGCCCCGCTCCTCTCCCCCACGGTGGAGCTCACCACCCCAATCCCCGGCTGACCCCGCACATACCTCCCGGGCAGTCACATTACCCCTACAGAACCCTGTCCCTAGGCCCTCACAAAAGCACTGACTGCCCTTCCTCGCAGGACACGCTGTCCGCTCCTCCTCTAATGGAGAGATCCATCCTCATCTTTCCCCCATCTTGCCCGGCGGCAGGGGAAAAGCCCTTGGCAGCATTCCCCTGGGCCGAGCCCTGCCCTTCGCGAAGGGGGCGCGAGGCCTGAGGCCGGGAGGGAACGGAGCGCGGCCCTCCCACTGCCTCCCGCGCGGGCCCGCACCGTCTCCTCGGGGTCGATGTCGATCCGGAAGGTCTGCTGCTGCAGTGTTTTCAGTGTGATCTGCATGGTGGCGGCTGCACGCAACCCGTCGCGGCTCAGCTTCAGTCCCCGCGTCCCCCCGCGGCGCGGCGGGACAGGCGGGGAAGAGGAAAGGGAGGAAGGGGAGGAAGAGCAGGAAGAGGCGGTGGAGGAGGTGGAGCCCCGGGGCGCCTGTCACACTCGCCGCGCGACGGCAGGCGGAGAGGAGGCGGTGCTCAACCACCACAGCCCAGGGAAAAGCCAAGGCAGCGGCAACCGGCGGGGCACGACGGCTCCAAAAGACTCGCCCAGCGAGATTGGGCGGGTCAGACGGCACTTAACCCCACCTACTCACCGCCCTTTTGTAGGCGGGGAGAATGCGAAGGTGCGCATGCGTAGGCGCCGCTACCGGGTGATGCCCAGCGCTCCGCCCGCCGCTGGCGCTTTGTTGTTGTGGTCGCTGTGCGGTGTGGGGTGTTCGCTATGCGCAACTGCGGGAAAGCCCCCTGGGGGCGCAGCGGTGCTGCGCGCACAGCCACCTGAGGGTGGCGGGGCTGGGTAGATGCCTCGGTGGGCGGTATGCTTGGGTGCGTGTAAACGTACACGCCACGTATGAGCTGTCCTTACAAGTTTATTCGTACATGCATGCGTATTTATAGGACTCGGGGGCCCCGAGGGTTGCAGCCTTCTGCAGGGTGGCTGTGGGTGGTGTCGGGTCATTAAGGCCGTGAATCTATCTGTCTTTCCAACGGGTCTGCAGTGTTTGGGAGGTGGGGTTGGTCAGTGCCTCGTCGCTGCTGCGTGTATTATTATTGTGAGGTGGATGTGCTGCTGAGTGAACCAGCTTTGTGCCTTATCCCCCTGGAGAGCAGGGATTGCTCTCTTGACGCTTGTGTGCGCAGTGGGTGCACTTTCTTCCCAGCCGCTCTCCTCACAGTGACGCTGTGATGACCGTGGGGCCCGTTCTAGCATGGGTACAATTTGTGGGCAATGTTGAGTAATGCACACCGTGACCCAAACTGACATCACAAAAGGTTACCTGTCACCACAGCAAATACCAAATACGGTGAAATACTTTGATAAGTCAACAATATGTTATTAAACCCAGAACAAGTTTCTTGAAGACCCAATGTCTTTTCAGAATAATAGAATCATTCAGGTTGGAAAAGACCTTCAAGATCATCAGGGCTAAATACTAACTCAGCACTGCCAAGTCACCACTAAATGCATGTCTTTCAGTACCACATCTGCACATCTTTGAAATTCCTCCAGGGAATGACTCCACCACTTCCCCAGACAGCCTGGTCTAGCGCTTGACAATAATTTCAAGGAAGAAATTGTGCCTCCTATCCAACATAAACCTCTACTGGCACAATTTGAGGTGATTCCATCTTGTCCTGTTTCTTCTTACTTGGAAGAAGAGACCAACATCCTAAACATTTTTTCCCTGAACTTCATAAGATAACTTCATCCTCTTTTAATACAGCAAAATGAACAGCATTCCGTATATGTTATTGCCGTTTGCCAGGCTGTACCTCTCTAAGGAGCAGCCCGTGACATTCCCAAGCTGTGGCAACACTGTGACTGAAGGCAGAGTTCCCCTCTCCCTCATAAGGATCCCACACCTCTCCAACAGAGTAAGGATGGTGAGAGAGGAGCATGTCGGAACTGCGTGGCACCTCAGTGACTGTGGGCCCAAGCCAGTGCCAGGGGAAGGTGGCAGAGGAGAACGCTGGACCCTCACAACTCCTTAGTGACCACAGGCTCAAGTCAGGTCCGAGTTAAGGAGAGAGGCGGTATCAGGGCAAGACATAAAATGCGCGTGCTGCAGCTGCTTAGACTGTTTTTCTGCCACAGTCATCCTAAGCTTTTAAACTAATGTTTATAAGCTGTTTGTCTGCTTTTCCTAAAGTCTGTATCTTTTCTGCGTTATCATTTCCATTTCACATCAGTCCCATGCATACAAATAGAGAGCTCAGGAGCTACTTCTAATCACAAAAACTGGAGTATTGGATGGAACAATGTAGTGCCTCTGTTCCACCCTTGCTGGTTTCAATAGTTAGTGTTAACCTTTGATGAGTTGTTAGCCTTTGTTTTCCCTGGTACTCCTTGAGTAGTGAAGAGAGAGTGCTATAAATAGCATTTAAAGTTGAGTCACCTCTACCAGTAAAAGAGACTCCTACCATCATGACCTCTTCCATCAGTAGGTGTGGAATCTCCCAGTGTATTTTCCTTGTAACCAGGGCTACCTTACTGTAAATGAAAATACTGGAGTTAGGTTAACAATGCCATGGCATAATTAAACCCCAGATTTCTTAGTAGCATATAATGCCTTGAGAAGTTCTACTCTGCCACACTGTCAACATAGTGTTTGTAATAAAAAAGCCCCAAAACACCAAACTTTTTATTCATTATTACAGCAAGCCTGGTTTGCAATGATTTGGTACCAGCAGCTCAGTGAAGCAGGGGCCAGCAGGGTACATAGCAATAGAAAGGGAAAATGTGAGACACCTCACCCTGCAGGACCATGTAAGTGTTGCTCACACAGCTGATGGTGCTGCTGCTTCTATCATCATCTACCTCAAACTCTGACACAGCTGCTATACAGCCAAAGCCATTTAGGGCTTTCACAACCCTACTGTTGCTAGCAGGAATTCAGCATTCTTGGCAACACAGGATCACTTGCTTGCATTGTACAGAGCCTTTAAAGAAAAAAAAAAATGTGTGAGGTACAGTATTGCTTACTCTTTTTTGCATGAGTTGTTTCAGTTAAAAATAGGCTGCTTGTTTACTTTCACTATTTTCCAATGCCCAATCCAATTCTGTGCTTTGTGAATAAAATGAAAGAGATTAATTTTTTCAAACTTTCTCTTCAGCAGTCCAGGCTATTTAAGTGCTGAGCTTCATATCCAAATAAAATTACCTCATGCTAAGGTGTTGTGTCACTACACAGTTTCTCTACTAGTTTTTGCTCACAACACATTAAATGCAAACTATTAATTTTGATTTTTGTGGTTGCTAGTTACAGTATGAAACCATTCATCCTAGTTTATGATGGGGCAAGGGTTCATTTAGGTAGAGGCTGTTTAGCTCTGCTGTCAGGCCTTTTAAAGCCCTCAGCATAGCTGGGAATCAACTTAAAAGGTGTCAACTGCTAAAAATGAAGTCTCTCTCAACCACTTATTTGCACTTTAAACAAACAGAATGAAAAAAAAAAGAAAAAAGGGAGGGAAAAGTGTTTGTTTTTTTTTCCTCAGTAATTGATAAGGAAACTTAGGATGACTCACTGTATAGGGCCTAAATTAAATAAACAAGATGTTGTTGTTTTTTCTTCTATCTCAGCCCTTTAAACTCCATTAGAAAGATGATGGTAGAGCTGAACTCCAGATTTTGCTTCAGCCCACTTCCCCTCAGTTGCATAATTGAGAGTACTTTTTTTTTTTTTTTTTTTTTTTTTTTTGGGTACTTTAAATGAAAGAAATTGAAACTTCTANTCTTGTCTTCTAGGATTATAGTTCTTCTCCTTGACATCCAGTGCATGTTTTATTTTTTTCATTTTGTGTCTGAATTATTTTTTGTAATTGTCCTGTGTTCAGACTGGACTACCACACTCACTTCATTTACAACAGTCTAGGTGATGACTCTGAGTGCACAGACTTCTTCTGAAAAACTTACATTGATTGGACTAGGTGATCTCCAGAGGTCTTTTCCAACCCTTACCATTCTATGATCTGAAAGAGAAGTGAAACGAAGCCCAAAAGTTAGGCAGAGGCTTGAATGTGTATAGTGATTCCTATTTGTTTGTTCAGGACTGCTGTGTTTGAATTTTCAAGTAACTTGATCTCTCTGGTGCAGTTACTGCCAAGTTCATGCCACCACGTCTTTGTCTGGCTCAGCTCTTTTCATTTGTCTATGTCACAGATTCCCAGAATCACAAAATAGGTAGGGGTTCAAAGGCACTTCAAGAGATTGACTAGTCCAGCCTGATGCCAAAACAGGATCACCTAGATCAGGTTGCACAGGAATGCATCCAGGCCAGGTTTGAAAGTCTCCAAGAGAAGAAAACGCAGTCCTTCTGGGCAGCTTATTCCAGTGCTCTGGAATTCTCAAGGTGAAGAAGCATCTCTTCAGTGAAACCTCCTGTGGTCTAGTTTGTACACATTGTCCCTTGTCCTGTCACTGGGCACCACTTAAAACAGCCCAGCCCATCCTCATGATTCCACCATTAAGATATTGATAAGCATTGATAAGGTCCCCACTCAGTTTTCTCAATGCTAAAAAGACAAGAGTTGCTCAGGCTCTCTTCATAAGAGAGATGCCCCAGTCTCCTAATCATTTCAGTACCCCTCCAGTGGACTTTCTCTAGTAGCTCCTTTTCTCCTTTGAGCTGTAGAGCCCAGAGTACAATACTCCAGATGTGGCCTAACTAGGGCAGAGTAAAGGATGATGTAGGGAAGGATATCTCTCAGTCTGCTAACCACAGTTTCCTTAATACACCCATGTCACAAAATAAAGAGGAGATAAGGTGGGGAATTAATTAAAAAAGTAAATACTTTGTTAATCTAAACCCTGCCACCCACGTAACTGTATACAAAGTTGTGAAAATTGTACAGATTCTGTATCTGCTTGGAAATATGTTTTTTATATATATATGTGTGTGTATATATATATATATATATGTGGGTTCCAAAAAGTTCAAGGAACAGTATGTAGTGGTGTAGCAGTTACCTGCCCCCCCACCTTTTATAAACCCCGGCTAAGACTCAGAAAAACACTGGAAGTTAGTAAATGAAGCTTTATATTTACAACAATGCACAATATACAAGCAAATATTTACAAGATATAACAGATATTTACAGATATATACA
>VWZI01001049.1:169213-183193 GCA_013396835.1 Psilopogon haemacephalus
TTTTCTCTCAGTAAAACTCAGTGAAGTGACACACTGTGTTTACCTCTCTCAGCCAATAGTCTAATTTCTAACTCAAATCCTCCAATTAGCTCAAACCAACACACAGTATTTGGAAAAGATGAATCCACAAACAGTGAATATTCCTCACTAAGATGAGACAGGCATTTCCCTGAGACTCTAGGAAGTGTTACACTTTTACTCACAAGGCAGCGTTGATGGCTATGAGAATTCCTCTAACGGTCTCCTGTTCTCAGAAAAGCCTTCCAGAACTGCTGCTTATAGTTCCTACATGCGATGCAAAAACCAGACGAGAAAGCAAGAGCAAGAGAGCACTTGCCAGTGAGGGAGCTTTGCAGTAAGGCAGGATGTGATTCTTGGCTCACTGCTTTTTCAATATCTCCTGACTAATTGCTGTCATAATACCACAAAAAAGTGGGAAACTCAGCCTGTAGCATTCTGGGGTTGCCCCAGCATGGGCTTCTTGCTCGTGGTTGGGGAAGGTCCATGTGTCTACTGACTACAGCCCTAGGAGGTGCCTTCCCCTGCCCATTTCCTACATTGTTTTTCTTTCCCCCATCCTGAGTCGACAAGAGGGAGGGGGAAATGAGGGATTTGGACACAACCACCACATCCCCAAGATACCAATTGCCCTCTTAGCCCTGAGGGCATATTGCTGCCTTATGATTAATATTGTCTGCCAGGACTTCCACAGCTGCTTTCCAGCAGGTCAGCCCCTAACCTCTTTACTGGTGCATTAAATGATTCCTGTACACTTGCTCTTGTTGAACTTCCTCTCTGCCCAACTCCCCAGCCTGTCCAGGTCTCACTGAATGATAGCACAGCCTGACAGAGTGTCAGCCACTATTCCCATATCATCAGCAAACTTGCTGAAGGTACACTGTGCCTCCCTCCAGGTGATTGATGAATATATTGAACAAGACTGAACACAATAATGATCATTGGGGAACACCATTAGCTACAGGACTCCAACTAGACCCTGCATCATTGATCACAACCCTCTGTTCTCTGTTATTCAGCCAGATCTCAGCCCACCTCAGTCCACTCATCCAGTCCACACTTCCTAAGCTTACCTATAAGCATGTTATTTGAGACAGTGCCAAAGGTCTTGCTGAAGCTGAGGTCAACAACCGTCTACTGCTCTCTCCTCATCTGCCCAGCCGGTCACACCACCACAAAAGGCTGTCAGATTACTCAAGCATGATTTGCTTTTTGTAAATTCATGCTGACTATTCCTAATAATCTTCTTCTCCTCCACATGCTTAGAGAGGACCTCGAGAGTGAGCTATTCCAATAACTTTTCAGAGGAATGTAGGTGAACCTGCCTGATCTGCAGCTTCCTGGGTCCTCCATCCTCCTTTTGAAAACTAAAGTAACAGTCCTCAGGAATCTCTTCAGATCTCTCTCATCTTTAAAAGATGATAGAGAGTGGCTTAGCAATAACATCAGGCAGCTCCCTGAACACTCATGTGTGCATCCTATCAGGGCCCATGGATTTGTGGGTGTCTAACTTGACTGGATGATCTCTAACCCAGTCCTCAGTGACTTACGGAGAATCTTCATTTCTCCAGACTTTCTCTTTTTACCTCCAGGGACTGGGATTCCTAAAAGCTAGTCTTGGCAGTAAAGACTGAAGCAAAGAAGGAATTCAGGAACTCTGCCTTCTCTTTGTTCTCTTGTCACTAGGTCAGCCACCTCATTCAGCAGAAGGCTCATATTTTTCCTGGTCTTCTTTTTTTCTGCTGATGTACTTGAAGAAGCCTTTCCTGTTATCCTGTTACATCTGTTGCCAGATTCAATTTCAAGAAGACCTTAGCTTTCCTCATTGCATCCCTTCATACTCTGGCAATGTTCCTGTATTTCTCCCGTGTGGGCAGTACCTTTTGATGTTTGAGTTTTCCCAGAAGCTCCTTGCTTATCTGCACAGGTCTCCTGCTACCAGTTTCCCACAGTCATTCTTATTTATTGTGCAGGGCAACACTGAAACAGCTTCACACTGTGTCATGATAGTAAACCATGGCTGTCCAGGTTAAGCAAATTGCTAGATCATGAAGTATTGGTTAGTAATCAAGGGAGAAGTGGTAACTTAGAGCACTTACCAGCACTTTGCTTTTTGTCCTGACTGTCAAATGAAAGAGAACAATATGCTATGCTCTGTGCATTTTTTCATGGTGTTCATAACTTGTGCAGACCATCTGCTTGGAGTTCTGCAGAGGATACATTGCTTTTCAAGTTTGTGCATAACCTGACAGCTGGAGAATGTGAGCCCTCTAGATTCATCAAGAATTGCCTTGTATCTGTAGCTACTCTGTTTACATAGTCACATGTAAAACACTGCTATCTCCTAAGTCACAGAAAGCACAAAAACATTGTACTTCTCAAGGACGTGGGTAGTTTCTCGTCCAAACTTCTACTTGGACTGGAATCAAGAATTAATCCAAACCCCAGACAAAGCTCATGCTCAAAGCTTTGTCCACCCAGTCTTTGAAAACCTGCAAAGACAAAGATCCCACAGCCTCTCTGGTTCCTGCCACACTGCTTAATTATTTTTTTTTTTTTTCACCTTCCAACCGCATTGAACTGTAGTTTCACCTGATGCCACTGTCTCTTGCCCTCTTGCTAGGCAACACTGAGAAAAGTCTGTACTCTGCCCCTTGATCCCATCCTTTTAGGCATCAGGGTGTGCTGTAATGTGCCACAAACTCTTCTCTTCTCCTTGCTGAATCAGCCTTGGCACCACAGACCCTCCTTTTAGGGCAAATACTTCAGTCCCACAGTCCCAGTGGCATCCCCTGAGTTCCTCTGATTTGTCAATATATCTCCTGTTTGGGACCCCAAAGAAGATGTAATGCCTGGATGAGGCCTGATGGATGCTGAGAAAAGCAGAGTACCACTGTCTGCCTTCTCTCCTGGATACAAAATAGGAGAAAATCCTTGAAGGTGAACCAAGTCCTGCTTGTGACTCTCCATGGGAAGAAGCAGGGAGCCAGGCCACAGGGCTGGCTGGATGTGCTGGGAAGTATGTACAGTCTATGAGACTTTGTCTTGCGGCTTCCAACAGAAGCACAAGGTATTACCCAACCCTCTTGTCTGGAGACTCCTGCCATGGCCATAGTGACCTGATGGGGCCCAGGAAAACACAATCAAGACCTCAGTGACTGCTGTGAAACACACTGAGCACAAGAGATAGGGAGATCGAGTGGACAGTGACACTGTGGTGACACTGCTTATATATCCAGCCAGTTCTTGCCAAGACTCCAGTTTCTGAGGATGGAGTGCTGAGCAAAGATTTGGTGCAGATGTTGTGACTGGGCAGCTGTTAACTGCAGCTCTCCATGTCTGACCCAGAGACATCTGACTCTTCCAGGATCAGGCAGTCAGGACATGCAGGAAGCACACATGACAGCAACAGAGGTCATCTAGAAGGCAGCATCTCACCCTGGGGATCTGGTAGCATTTCCTTCTTGAGGGATCTTGGCATTCCTTCTACCCCTCCTCAGGCCAGCACATAACTGTGGCCTCTCTTCCCTTTCAAGCATGATGCCACTGCTGCTGCAGCAGTAACAGGGCCCATCACCCCCAGCTCTCCTCAGCTCACCACAGCAAGTGGAGAGCATGGTAATGTAGCCAAACAACTGCTGTCCAGTATGCCTGGACAGCTGGGAGGAGGCCAACTACATGATGCCATGTCTCCACCAATTCTCCTGTATGTGTGTCAGAGTGGACTGACAGCAACCCTGTATGTCCATCTGCAAGGGGAAGGTCACCTCCACTGTGCACTCAGTGCACTTGGGCAAGGACTTCAAGGAGCATGATATCACAGTACCTGTGGCATCATCATTCTTCAGCTGCCAAGCAGGAAAAGTTCCTGAACCATGGTTTCTCTTGTGGCCTGTAATGGCTACCAAGAGGACTCAGTCCACACTTTCCTCAGGGACAGAGGTGAGTATGACTGTCCTGGAGTTCCTCACATTGCCCTCTTTTTAAAAGATGGCATGGATTATTCAGTGCTTTCCAGCCTTTGGTACCTCCCCCAAGCTCCACAACCTTTTCAATTGATAGTGACCTCACAGTGACATCTGGCGTTTCACTTAACACCCTCAGAAAAATCCCATCACAGTCAATGTATGGGTGTGTGACAAGGTTCCTTGGGAGACCCTTGAGTTGGACATCCTTTGATGCTGCAGTTCTTTGCTCTTTGATCCCTGTCTATGGACTAAAATGCCTGAGAAGAGTGCTGGTGAGTATTCAGATGAAGAGGGTTGGTACCTCATCTTTGCCCTCATTTGCTATTACTGTATCACTCAATACACTTAGGAAGCACATACTTTCCATTCTTATTTACTAAATGCACAGCAGCAGAAGCCCATCTTGTTGTTTTTTATATCGCTTGCTATCCTTTGGTTTTCCTGATTGCAGCTCTGCACACCTAAGATATGTTTCTATGTCCTCTTTCCCCCTCCTAACTCCCATCAGCCCTGTGCATCTTTTTTCCTGCTGCTCTGCCAAGATTTGCCTGGAGAGCCATGCCTGCCTCCTGATATATCTGTTGTGGTTTTCCTTTGAGCGTCAGTGTGTCTTTTCATATGGACAAGATTATTTTTAAAGGCCTGCTAGCCTTTTTGTTCTCCTTTGCCCTTCAGCTGGCTCCCATCTACCTCTTCCACAAGTAAGCCACAGTTTTCACTCTTGAGATCTAGAGCTATGTACCATTCTAACTGCCTCCAGGGTAATTACAGTCATGGCTCCTATTCACTGTCACAGGCCTTACCAGTTCTTTCTTCTTCTTACTTAGTGCATCCAAAACAGCATTACCCCTGACTGGTCCACTGATCATCTATATTATCTGTGACACCCCCCAGAAATGTCCCTGATCACTTTCCCTTTGCAGCACATGCAAGGAGGTTGTGATGCCCATTTATAAGAAAAGCTGTAGGGAGGATAGAGGAAGCTATCAACTTCTTTCTGAGTCTGATCTTGGTTCCAGAGAAGCTCATTGAGCAAATCCTCATGAGAGCCATCACCTGGCATATGCAGGACAACCAGGGGATCAGGCCCAGTCAGCATGGCTTTATGAGAGGCAGGCCCTGCTTGATGAACCTGATCTAATTCTATGACAAAGTGACACACTTAATGGATGTGGGGGAAATGGTGGATGTTGTATACCTGGCCTTTAATAAAGTCTTTGACACAGTTCCCCACATCATCCTCTTTGACAAACTGTCTGGCTATGGTCTGGACAGACACACTCTTTGCTGGGTGAGAAACTGTCTGAATGCCTGGACCCAAAGGTGGTGGTGAATGGAGTTAATTCAGTTGACAGCTGGTTACAAGTAGTGCTCCCCAGGGCTCAGTATTTGGGCCAGTTCTATTTAGTATCTTTATTGATGACCTTGACAAAGGGATTCAATGTACGCTTGGTAAGTTTGCAGACAGTACCAAGCTGGGTGGGAGTCTCAGTCTGCTGGAGGCATGGAAGGCTCTCAGAGGAATCTAGACAGACTGAATCAATGGGCTTATGCCAACTGTATGGCTTTCAACAGAGCCAAATGCCAGGTCCTGTTCTTGGGTCACAAAAACCCCATGCAGCACTACAGCTTGGGACAGAGTGGCTTGAAAAGTTGTGTGGCAGAGACGGATCTGGGGGTGCTCGTTGACAGACCACTGAATGTGAGCCCATGATGTGCTCAGGCAACCAAGAGGGCCAACAGTATCCTGGCCTGTATCGAGCCAGCAGGACCAGAAAAGTGATGCTGTCCCTGCACTCGGCACTGGAGAGACCATACCTTGAGTACTGTGTTTGATTTTGGCCCACTCACTGCAGAAATACAGTGCTGGAGCATGTCCAGAAAAGGGCAATGAGTTTGGTGAAGGATCTTGAACACAAGTCCTGTGAGAAGTGGCTGAGGGAGCTGGGGTTGTTTAGCCTAGAGAAGAGGAGGCTGAGGGGGAACCNCCTCTTCTCTGAGGTAACATGATAGGATGCAAGGAAGTGTTATGCTGTCCTTCTTCCTCTTCTCAGAATCACATTTTTCTATGTAAACAGTGCCTGTGACCTTTAAGATCATCGCTAAATTTCTATATGATGTTTCCACAGATGTTAAAGGAAATTTCCAGTGAGATGGGTCTAAACAAAAGTCATAGAATGGTTTAGGTTGGAAGAGACCTCAAAGATCATCTACTTCCAACCTCCTGCCATAGGCAGGGACACCTTCCACTACAACAAGTCACTCAAAGCCTCATCCTACCTGGCCCTGAACACCTCCAGGGAGGAAGCAGCCACAACCTTCCTGAGCAACCTGTTCCACTAACTCACCACCCTCACTGTAAAGAACTTCCTCCTAACATCTCGTTTAAGTCTATCCTCTGCCAGTTTAAACCCATTTCCTCTCGTCCTGTCATTACAAGACCTTGTAAATAGTCCCTTCCCAGCCCTCCTGTAGGCCCCCTTCAGATACTGGAAGGCTACTACAAGGTCTCCTTGAAGTCTTCTCTTCTCCAGGCTGCAGAGCCCCAACTCTCTCAGCCTGTCCTCATAGCAGAGGTGCTCCAGCCCTCTGATCATCTATGTGGGCCTCCTCTGGACTTGCTCCAACGATTCCATGTCCTCCTTCTGTTGGGGGCTCCAGAACTGCACACAGTACTCCAGGTGGGTAAAGGGGGAGAATCTCCTCCCTTGCCCCACTGGCCACACTTCTCTTGATGCAGCCCAGCACACAGTTGGCTTTCTGGGCTGTGTGCGCACACTGCTAACTCACGTTGAGCTTTTCATCAACCGGTCTCTGAAGAGTTTCTCAAATAACTTAATTCCAAAGTAATCATCTGCTACTGTCATTACAGATCCCTCTATACCTCTTCTTCCTATAATCAGTCTCTTGTCAGCTCTTCCATGATGGTACTAATCTTCATTTTTGCCAATATGACTATTTCTAAGATGACATCAAGTCAAATCAATACTGTTTCTGCTGCACAAAAGATGACCATGAAGCATCCAATAGTTTTAGATGGCTCTTGGCACGCAAAGCTCTTTTTATATGACTCTAATGGAAGATGGTACAGTCTAGACTGTGCTAGGAAGCACAGTTTTTGGAGTGCTTCACATGACTTGGGTTGAGTGATACTGTTTTATCTAGACAATCCATAACATAAAGGTGGGTACAAGAAAACAGACACACATATCTCTGCTCTGTAATTCTACCTTCCCTTGTACATTTCCTTGTCATATTTTAGCAAGGCATTCACAGATAACTGGAATATGAAATGCCACAGCAATTGTTTGAATGCTAATGGGGCAGCAAACTCACTGGGAACATGTCTTGCTACATTAGGTGACTGAGAAGCGTGCTGGGTGCTATCTTTTAGAAGAGATCTTTGAGATTCTTGGCTGGCTGTAGTACATATTCCAGTTGAGCACTACTTACCAACCAAATTTCAAGGTTCAGCAAGCAATTCAACTAGGGCAGGAGGAATAATTACAGTGCTGTGAAAGGCTGAATTGTAAAACAGATGAACAGATTGTTCCCTCCACCTGCCAACCCTAGGAAGAAAATAATTCAGTTTCTGCATAACAGCAAACTCTCTTAGCTTGAAAGGATCATCCCTTTCTCCCAAAGCCACAAATTTCAGTTCAGTGTAAGAGATTGCATTGCACAATTCAGTGTCAAATCTTCAGTTTGCGTGTCATGCAATTCTGATATCCAGCTTACCATCAGGATCTCTGTGCTCACAGTAGCCAGTGCTTTAACAGCTGCCTGCAAATTGCCTTGTCCAAGTGTGCCGTTACCAAACAAAGCTCTGCAGCATCCATCAAGTCCATTGATGTACTTTCCTGTTCAATTGGCTGTTTCACATTTAGGTCTGGATCACTGCTGAACTCCTCAGGTAAAGCCTTTCCCAGTGCTAACTAAAGCAGGGATTTGTCACCATTAGTTTGTGTGTCCCTTTCTATTACAGCTTTCCTGGCTGTGTGCTCTGTAGTGGGGGATTACTGTACATGTGAGGATGCCAGGTTTGGCTCAGATTTCATATGGCTACCAGTAAAATGAAATACACATAAAAGGTGTGGGCTGGTTTTCCTGGGATTTAATAGCATGCTTTTCCACCTCTATTCCTGTGGTGTGTTGGGAACTTCCCCCACTCACTATTGAAATTTGCCAGGCCAGCTCAAACAGCTTAGAAGATAAAGCTATATTTACATAAAAGCAAAATGTACAAGCATATGTACACAAAATATTTACAAGTATTTACAACTATATACAAATTAGAAACAACACAGCAATCCAAGCTCTCTCCCGGGCAAAGAAATTGCCCAGAAGGGGCTCAGAGGGTACTCTCTCTCTTCCTCTTCCTTCCCAGGCATGCAAACAAAGCAACCACCAAAGTTTACATTGTTATCTGTTAGCGAAGGTTAGTGGAGAGATAGGGGAACAGAAGGAAGGAGAAACTAAAGGAAGCAGTGTCCCAGAACAAAATGGTACAAATTATTCACATTTTGGCCTTTTGTACCTTTCAACAAACCAAGGAATTATATAGACTTCATAATTATTTTCTTTTTACTACCACTGATCTAGTTTGTCTCATTAAAATATCCAATTAGCCTCAAACCATCACAACCCACTCCTCTATATCATTCATCATTTTGCACAAAATGATCTGCCTAATCTAAAACAATATTTACAATAATTAATAGTCAAGTCCATATTTTTGGTTTACACTTCGTTCCAGCTATCTCAGATGTAGGTGGTTCAAAAGCTTATAAAACAGGAAGCAGTTTGGCTCTTCACAGATGAGATGAAAACAAGGACTCCCAGGTGACTTAGGGTTCATGTTTGTGTGCTATAGATTCCTCACAGATTTTTCTTTTGGATGCCACATTGTACCTGAAACAGAAACTCCTAAGAGCTTGCATTATACACTCTGGATTTTAAACTCCCTCAGCTAAAGTTAGATTTCTCTGTGGAATACACTGGATTTCACCATGCTCCTGCATTACGCAGTATGTATGACCAGGACCTTCAGCAGAAACCACCCCTCAGACAGGTTTCCCTTCATCTAAAGGACAAAATACCCAAACAGTTTTTCATATACAACAGGAACTTTATCACTGTCTACTGTTTGTAGCAAACCTGATTGTGCAGGTCCTGCTCAGTTTACCCCAACCAACCAGTTTTCCTTTTACTACTGTGTTCCTAGGCTTCCAGCTACAGGTTTAAGAGGTAGCTCAGAGCAGTGGGTGAAGCACTCAAAGATGAATAAAGAGCTCTGCCTACTAACTCTGACCAGAGTAACCAATTAGCTAATCATTTTGATTTTAGCTGTATGTGGTCCTGTTCCCTCTGTGCCAAGGACTTGGTAGATCTGCAAGGTACATAACTTCAAAATTATCTCCACAGTATTTTTTTTTTTAATTAAAACCAAAAAGAAATTAAATTACCAGGAGTGACAACAAGAAAGAAGAGTCATCTACTAATTGTTGGAAGATGGGCTCAGTGAAGAGGAAAATCAAATTAGATAGGTCTTAGTGGGTTCATCTTCAGTACTTTCTTGATTAAATGGTGCTTTCTGTGATGATGAAGAAGAGGATCAAACAACCAGTGATTTTATTTTAGTGTTCCTGCAGTGTTTACTTCCGTGTCTGTTTACAAATATTGATGGTAGCAGTACCACTTACTCTCTGCTACAATTGTCTCATAGAAATAAGATTATTAGCAGCATGAAATAGGTTCATTTTTCTGAGGTGAGAAGGATTCTACAGCTGAAAAGCTGAGTATAAACTTATTTCAGCTGAGCAGAAAGGGCAAACATTAAATCAGGCAAAGCAAGCAGATGTTAACCAATGCAATAGAGAGGTTGTGCTGTCCAAGTTAATCTTCACTGAGGAGAGAAATTAAGGGAGTTATTAGCAGTTGTTTTGCATGGCTGTTTGAGGAGAGACTGAAAAGATTAATCTTCCATAGATGTGCAGACTTGTAAAGAGGAGCCACAGAGAGGTGATAGTGACAAATAGAGTGAAGTTATTAGGGGAGCCACGCTGAGAGGAAGAAGTGGGAAGTTACTAATGACCCTCAGCAGTGTGATGCTTCTTACACAAGCCAGGGCTTTCATGTTAGGAGCTGAGACACCTGAGACAGTTCATGTGAATTATGCACTTTTGCATATATGCACACCGTCCAATCCACTCAAGATGCAGCAAGTAATTTACATTTCTTGAGAACACAGGACAGACTGTGTGTCCTGTGCATGGAAGCCAAACAGTTTTTAGCCACAGCTCACCAGCTCAGCAGCCAAACATAACAGCTGTGCCTGGTTAACATGGCTCAAGCAATGCTGCGGTCTCATCAGAGATTTCCAGCAGTGTGGAAGACACCCTTAATTTCCAGCCAGCAAAAGGGAGAAAACAAAGCACCATCAAAAAGATCCAGAAAGCTCCACATTAAATATTTTACATGATGATTTAGTAAATTTAATAGTTAAATATTGACTGTATTTGGTTTGGGAAAATAGCTAAGTCATGAGACAACATTCATTCCTCAGGTGTCAAATGACTGCTTCAGGAAGAACATTCCCAAACCTTACTGCTTACTTACTACACTATCTCATTTTTCTCTCCCAAATGACTCTGAAGTGGGAGTATCCCAGAAGACTTAGTGTTTTGTATATATTACATTTAAGCTTGTCAGCATGAAAGTCCAAGCCTACAGAGCAGAAATCTGGGATTCACTTAAATAGACTGAAAAATCTCACTCTTTTGGGTCTTCAAAGCATATCCCTTCAGGAATCCTTTATCCCTGGAGTCTCATTTGTCGGTCCTCTCTGATTTACAGTTAAGATTTAAGTTTTGACCTGTCTGTCCTTGTAGTTTCATTGCAGTGTCATTTTAAGTATCTCATCTTTGAAGAGTAAGTCTCTTGTGTAAAAGCTAGATTCAACTGCTACGTTTAGAACCCAAACAGAAAAGTTACTACTTTGGAAAGAGTGTTGCTAGAGAAACTTTTCCAAAAGACTGGAAGCTGGTGTCTGCTTTCCACTTTCCCAAAATGATTATTCCCCCCTTGCATAGCATCAGCATGTCCATTTTCTGGTTTACATTTTCAGTTAACCTTTCTTCCATTAACTGGAGAGCTGCCCAGTACCAATAATGATTTTTTTTTTTTTTTAAAGTATATGTTTATTCTGTCAGGAGGCAGTGACTGGGCACAGCCTGCCCTCAGATTTCCTTGTGGCAGTACCACTTGTACGTGTCAGACTCATTGCACTCTTTTTACCCATCCAGCAGATGGCATCGAAGCCCTGGAAAAGTTTTATTCTTCGTCATACTATCGGGTCCTACAGAAAGTTTTTCTTTGACATTGCCGATTTCAAAGATAATGTTGCCAACGTGATTATTTTAGTAGATTTAAGTTTAGTTTGCTATTAAATTAGAAAACTTAAGTTGGTTGTGCACGCATAGTTTGTTGGAAGGGTTTTGCTTCATTGATTGGTTTTGGTTGGTTGGGTTTTTTTTTGTTTATTTGGGGTTCTGTGGGGGTTTAAAAATTTGTAATCTTTTTCTGAAATCTATCAGTCTGAAAATGTTAATTCTGTCTTTTAATGTACTTAAAGTAAACATAAGAAGAATTTCTCTTAAACAGCTTTCAAGTGTGGCTATGTCTTATTTCACAGTTCAGTTTGATTTCTCAAGTTCATTGTTCAGATAATGTGTTTTCTCCAAATATATGTAATATTCAGGCTATTGTGAATATCAAAATCCATAACATAACAAATGTTGATCAAATTCATTGAAATAATATTACTTCATATTACATCCACACTGGTGGATGAGTTGTATAGCATTCTATAATTTAAGAATAATCAGTTCAAAACTACTGCTTGTATGCATTGATTTTAAAACCTATTGCAAAAGCCTATGATGACTATATAAGGTTAGTAAATTGAGTTGCACAGTCATACATTTACTTAGATGACTGAAATTGATACACTTTTTTAGGAGAAAGGAATTCATAATTATCACTTCCATTCCTACAAGAAGTAAGATGTAATCCATTTGCTCTTTGATTTCCAGGGTGGCAAAAGACAGATGACTATTTGTATCTAATCTTAGTCTCTTGTGCCAGTTTCTTTCCTAGGAAACACTGCTAATGGGTGCCAAGACAACCAGAAAGAGTACAAAATTAGTGGAGTTCAGCCCGTTATTATTCTTTTTAGCAAAATAATGCTCACACTGACAACTACAGGAATATTAAATGACATATGAAATGGGTCAAAATAATTTTCTCAGTTAATGGAAGTAGTGTTTGGTTGAAGACTTTTTTTTCTGAAACCTGCAATATGCAATTGGAATACTTAGCAAGAAGTATGGAGCACACGAATATCCTCATGTACCGATGAAATCATTGATAGGCAACTCCAGCTCATTTTTCAATTTCAGTTCTGAGAACTGAAAGGTACAATATATTCATCTTTGATTTTAGTAAATTGTAATTCCATTCAACTTAATTTGAGTCATCCCTGTTATTAAAACAAGTCTGTTCTTGGTACTTGTGTATCTTTTGGTGTCAGGTCGTGTTGTTCTGTCATTGCCGGCATTCTCCACCGCTTGTTGCTGCCAGTAATCAGACAAGTGCAAGACTACCTTTGGACTGAAGCAGGTGTCCTTTATTCCATGTGTGAGTGCGAGCATAATACCCATGTGAGCACAAGTGTAACAAATGACAGCTGTGTAACAAGCATCTCAAGTGTGTCCCCATCACCTCCCAGTGACTCATTTTATACCACCATACAAACAACGCATGAACATAACACATACCATGTACAGCCCAGTCTTTAACATACATCATGTCTTGTTTCTCCCTTTTAGCCAGGTGGCCCACTATCTCTCCTCCCTCATGGAAGGCATCCTGAAGCTGTGGGAATGAAGGTTGTACTCTGTACAGAGCTCATTATTTCTCTCTCTTACATTTCTTCTTCTTGGATTTCCACAATCTTGATGGCAACAATTAACATTTAAGTAGATAATGGAAGTGTAAGAAACAAAGTCAATTTTCCCCATAAAGCTACCTTGTTGGATTTCCACAATCTTGATGGAAACTATTAACATCTAAGTAGATAATGCAAGTGTAAGAAACAAAGTCTATTTTCCTCGTAAAGCTACCTTTTCTGACAACAGAACTGAACTTGACTTTCTTAGCTGGAGGTTGCTGAAGTTGTGCCTAGGCATTGGATACATAATTTTTTCCTGTTCTCTTTTTACCCATTATAAATTTGTTCACTGGTGCTGATGAATCATCAGTATCTGGATCGACAACTTTTTATATCACTCAATGGCATGTCTTCTGATTCTGTCTCATTCAGTAGTTTTTGAATTATGGCTTAGGTTTTGGGCGGAGGTTACATGGCATATTCTTTAAATGTCTTCCTCCCTAATTGTTTCCCACGTTGTTTAGTACGACTTCTAATATGAATTCTGTTTATTCTTAACTAATTTCTATACTTTTCCTGTCTCTCTATGCTTAATTGTGTTTCACTGGCATTACCTAAACTGTTGTTTTGGGGTTTTTTTCCAGATATGTACTATGCCAGATTTTATCACATTCTTAGTAAATAAATAATATGGCAGGTATTGATAATATTCCTTTGGTGTACATCCACGTGGTTAGATAGCTGTCTCAAGAATATGAATAATACTCATTCTTAAAGCATGTTCTTAAAATAGTGTGAATTTTTTGGCTAGTCATTTAACAGATGTACTAGTTTCACTGATACTGTACCATGGACATACATAAAACTAATAACTACAAAACGTAATATGAAATGCCTCTTACTAAATATTTAATAAGTACTAAAACCCACCGGTTTAAGAGGCCATGTGACAGATGCAGTAGTTTGCTACTGGAAGCCAAAATTCATTCTCAAACCAGCATGCAGGTCTGAAGAAAGAAGAACAACAAATGGAAGGGCTTGGTT